>CM076675.1:14678310-15278310 GCA_038501925.1 Xenopus petersii | reverse complement strand
TCAGTATAAAAAAGAAGCTGAGTCACTAGGCTCATCTCTGAAATCATGGATATTTGCTATTTAATGACTGATATAAAAAACATTGGTAAGAAGTACTATATTGGGTTGTATATCTCAGCAAGTACAGTTGAACAGATACATTACTTACATCAACATGCACTGGTTGTACCATGTAGTTGTGCTCCAAGCCACTCCCTTCCACTTGCCTTCTGTTCCAAATTTCAAGCAGCTGCACCTATTACAGGAGATACAGGAGAACTATGGAGCTACTGCCACTTCTGAACAGGTAGTGAAGGTAGTGCCAGGGTTCCCCTGCGTAAATCACTGCAATACAGTTTTGCCAGAAGTACAGGGAATGCAGCAAAGGACACCAACAGGATTTGGAAAAGTCGTAGCTTAGTAGTTAAGTTCCATCACTTCTGGATCAAGTTCCTTTAAAGGCATCAACTAAACTGTAACCTCAACAGGAAAGTTAAACAAAATGTTTCATTAGAAGCAGAACATAACAAAATAAAGATGTTCATAAACGTGACCACTAGTGATGGGCAAATTTCTTCGGCAGGCGCGAATTTGCGGCGAATGTGCGGATTCGCCGCCAGCGAATAAATTCATGAAACGCCCGCGAAATAAATTTGCCGGCGTCAAAAAAAAACGGGCGCCGGCGTAAAAAAAAAAAACGGGTGGCGCGTCAAAAACGGGCGCCGACATCAAAAACGAGACGCCAGCACTGTTCCACAAAGTTTTCGTCGTTTCGCGAATTTTGCAGGAAATGACGCAAATTCGCCCATCGCTAGTGACCACATACTGTATGAATTTCCAAAATGTTCACATGACAACAGAAGGAAAAACCTGATGCACATTCAAAACTGAAGATACAATGACTACAGATGGCATTATCTCCTCAGTGAGATTTGGATTAAAATCATATAGATAAACTGCCTATAGGAATTCTTTCGATCTGTTTTTAATCCCTGCTTGATTCTTTTCTCCAAGACCTTTAATAATTAAAACAGAAGCAAATTCACATCAGACTTTAGTAATTACAAATGCTATCTTGATGATCTACAAACAAACAAAGCTGAATAAGATTCAGGCCTATCAATTCTTGAAAAGGATAAGTGAAACATTAAAAGGCATACATTGATTACATCCTAGGGGATTTTCATGGTTATGATATCAAGAAAAAATACTTATTTAGCCGGAGTAACATGCCACGTTTGCTAATGTAAAAAAGAGCAGAAAGAGAATTTAGAGTTTATGGCATACAGAGCATTTTGTTCACAACTGAGGAGATCAAAACTTCCTTCCACATCGGCAGCTAAAGAAATTAAAAGCAACCATTTACAAACAACTATTATAGAATGTACCATCTGTGGCACTTAAAGGGTTAAAATATACATTCAGGACATCATGATAATATTATTAAATTTTGAGTTCTTTTATTCACATAACACCATTTGCATTGATCTGAAAGCCCTTTCCCTATCCTGCAGTTTGTTGTTTCTAAACTTTGGTCATGCTTTCTGAAGCCTTATGTTTAGACTCAACCCATTAATCTGGAGACAATTAAAATGTAAATGTCAATTATGCAAGGTTACTGACATGGAACACAGTGAAAAAGGTAACAGACTTTGAACTTTGATTTTTAAATATCAGTTTTTCCTAACCAATGATCGCAAATCAGAGCATTGAACTGTAAACTTAGAGACCAAAAGACCAAATGGCAGTTACCGGTATCAAGTGATTAAGTTACTGGGCTAATTTTCCTTTTTTTTCTTCTTTTTTTATAAAATAAAAATTGTAATAATAATTTAATAATAATTGCAAATGTTTGGATAAAAATAAATCATAAATGTATCTTAAAATTGCATATTATACAATTATTGCAAACAATGAGTTTCACTTACTATTGGGGTCTAAATTCTAGGTTGTAATTATTTTTTAGGAACTTAAATTAAGACGTTACAGATAAATAGAGATAACTTGTAGACATAATAAAATTAATGTGTTGTAAATCTTGGAGTGTGAATTCAGTACATATATATATGTACCCTGTTGTTTTCTGTCTTGTATTCCAAGAGTGTGTCTCTGGGTATTTGCCTTGTTCTGTGGATTTGATTATGAATAATTATGAATAACCTGCAAATGGTATCCCTGACTAACAAAAGTTTTCTGTAACGAATGGAGATGTTTATTTCTGTCATGAAGGTTTGAGCAAATCAGATGGTATCTCAGAGCCTGGCTAAAAACTTTTTTTTTATATGATGAGGATAAAAACTGTCCCACCTAAGATATGCAGGACGGCCTGTTGGTTTTTGCTATAGGGATGTTTGTAGGGTTCTATTTTTGATGTAGATGGTGGTATCCAGCAATCTGATGTGTGAATAAGAGTTGTTAAGGGTAAGGTTGATAGGGGTGGAATTTTTTAAATCTTTGGTGGAATGCCAATAATTCTTGTTCCAATGCTGTCATTATGATAAGTTTGTCATCTATATACCATAAATAGATTAAGCTCCTGGTGTTGCAGAAAGCTAGGATTTTTCTCTCTAACTGGGATAGAAAAAGATTGGCATATTGAGGTGCCATTTTGTTTCCCATTGCACTATTCTATCAGGTGGCGATATATGGCATTTCCTAGTGAGACATAATTGTGTATCAATATAAATCTGATCAGCTGTAGAGTTGGCACTGTGGGCATATGAAGCTTTCAAGGAAGTATTTGCAGGCTGCAATACCATCTTCATATGAGATATTAAAGGTATCGCTACAGTTTCCCGGAAACCTGTTAGTAGGTACCTGTTATCCAGAAAGCTCTGAAAGGTCATCTCCAATAGACTCCAACAACATCAACATTTAACATCCCTCAACCCCCTACCTCTTTCCCTACATTGGACTAGGAAAAGAGCAATGTTTCAATCGGTTGGATTAGCATCTACATTGTATCTCTAGCCTATAAACCCTTGTGCACTGTCTCAGAGCATATCATTGAGCCTTGTTTACATAGAAGAAAATTTATAGTATGATAAATACTACTACTATACTATGGGGCCTATATATTAAACCTCATCTTTTCTGGTGAGTTTTAATGGGGGGAAAAACTCAGAAATCATGAAGAAGTCAATGGCAGATGGTTCCTTAATTCATTTTTGTCACAGTCGGCACCCAACACCAGAACAAACACCAGGCACCCTGGTCTCGGCTCGTGCTTCACCAGTAGTGTGACCGCCTTTGGGCCTCCGGAGGAGCCCTCGGCTTACTTGGATGCCACCTGGATTTAAACGAGAGGTGCAAGATGAGGGTTCTGGATAGGTAGAGGGGCATGACTGCAAAGCAAAGTCTTTGGAGAGAAGATCGTAGTACAAGGCGTTAAGCAAAAGAGTAGTCAAATCAGGCCGGGTTGAGGCAGGCAGAGAATAAACGTTATCAGGCAGGCAAGGGTCAAACCAGGAAGTCAATCAGAAGGGATTCAGCAGAAGGGGTAGTTGGTATACAGGCGAGGGTCAGGATCCAGAGGTCAGAATAGTCAAAAGCCAGGCAAGGGTCACAACAGGAATCAAACAGGTTCAGGATACAAGATAGCAAAAGCTCAAAAGCACCAGGTATAAACCTATCACGGGCAAGGTCCCACAGCCCTAATGGGCTTGAAATAGCGTTTGAATTACGTGCCATTGCGCGCTGATGTCACTACGTCAGCGCGCCTGCGCCTTTAAATTACAAAAGAGCGTGTCGCGCGCGCCTTAAGACGCCGGCACCTGCGGCCTAAAGGAAGCTGCTCGTTGCGGCGGGCTTCCCCGCCGAGGGGGCGGCAGGCGTCCCTGCCGTCCCCCCACTAGACTACCAGGTACGTTCATTACAGTTTTTTACCTTAAGAATTCATGATCGTTTTGGTTGTTCAATTTGAACTGACGCTCAATTTTGTCCCACATCTTTTTTCAAGAGAGTTTTATTGATAAATTAATGGGATTTGGGAGTTGTTCAAAAAATGTTTTAATAATGTAAGAAAAATCAGAATTTTAGTTAATAACCCCAATATCTAAATGATACACAAGAGCCATGAATATCCTATCAATTATTATAAATGGTACTTAGCAATGTCATCAGTTATAATCCATATTTTTTAGGCCTTGTGCTTTCATATGGTCATGTAACTCCTGTGTGACTTATAATACGCACATTTTACAACAAGGGTATATTTTTCACTATATATACTTCTGATGTAAGAGGTAGGTTTTTCATGTGAGTTTTAGGCATTCAGTGAGAAGTGTAAAATTGTTTCCATAGAGGGGCCCCATCTCCTTATCTTGCTGCTCCTCCTCTTCTTGTGTCAGCATACACATGCAAAAGCTTCTCCTGGCTGCCTCACTATAGCTATAGGTACCTACTAACCTACACCTGAATGCTCAGTCCCTAACTGGTGCACAGTTGTCCAAGGTACTAACCCCAATCACTACCTCTTTGTTGGGGCAAAAGACTGCCTTTGCTAACCAACAACTACAGCCACCCTTATGTTCCTGCTCAGCTGCTCACCTTGCCATCAAATCTTAATAGACAAAAAAGGATGTGCCCAGATCAGACACTCCATTTTATAGACTCCTGCATTGAGGAGTTTCCTCTACATATTGCCTACATATGCAGTAACTATGTACACTAAAATGCAAATACATTTCACCTATTTACTTAACATGCTGGATTGATATCAACTCATTCTGCTTAATAAAGCTTTGGGACATTGACCAAGTCCATTAGCCTTGGGCTATTGCCTTTTTCAACCCTATAGAAACTCAATACAGGAGATTTACTGAAATTTAGAAGAAAAAAAAAGCCCAATGAGAGAATTTGTACTAAAACTCTGGAATTGTTGTATTCAAGACTACCACTGCAACAAATGTGCTAGAGGCTAAATTTGTACCTGAATTTATTTTTATTTCCAAAGATATGCAAATCTAGCTGTCATAGGGATTACAAGGGTCACTGAACACGTCAGTGCTAACATGATGCGTGAAGACATTAATTTTGTTTATGTTTCTTTCTGTTTTCACATGTATTGCCCTGACTGTTCTCACTAATCTTATTTTGACTGATATAATACAGTTGCAATAGCTCAATGATAAAAGGTAAACTGAGCTACTTTTTTATATAAAAGAAAGATCCAGTGCCAGCTGTAAGATAACAATGATATATGTTACAACAGATCAGCCTATGTCTAAGTATCTGCATTTTTATAGTAGAGTAAGCACAAGTATATTGTCCTTGACTGACAAGATATGAGGCCCTATTTATAAGCCACTAAAATAAAACTGAAGGCTATAGTAAGAGATTTCAAGGTTTTGGGGCAAATGGAATGCTAGTCTTTAAATTTTCAGAAACAAAAAATAAAATGACAAACTTCTTCTGTTGTGGTGCAAGTTGCTGTTCATTGTGCATCAGCAACACTTCATAGTTTAACGCCCCTGTGCACTAAAGAGTCATATAAAACAATGGTCACCAGAGGATATTTCTAGTGATGGCCGAATAAATTTAGCAAGCATGGATTCGCTGCCCGCAAACGGTTTTGCGAAACTGTGTCCAAAATCTGCCGGCGAAAAATATGGCGTGACCAAAAAAAGTGTCAAAATTGCGCACATAAAAATTGATGCACATTAAAATTACAAACGCCAATTACCGTATGTACTCGAGTATAAGCTGACCCGAGTATAAGCCGAGGTACCTAATTTTACCTATGAAAACTGGGAAAACTTATTGACTCGAGTATAAGCCTAGACACAACTACAGCCCTGTCTCCCAGCAGTGAACATTCCGCCAAAGCGACCCCCCCAGCGTTCAACCGGACTTCTTTGCAAAGTTGATGGTGACAGAGAATTGCCAAACGGATTACTGTGTGCATTGTCCCACTGTCCCACTACCATGTGCAGAGGGTGCTGTGTTATATTGCCATCACTGTTTATCTTTCGTATAACCAACAGGGGGCGCTGTGTGATATTGCCATCACTGTTAATTCTTCATATAACCAACAGAGGGCGCTGTGTGATATTGCAGTCACTGTTATTCTTTCATATAACCAACAGAGGGCGCAATGTTAGTCTTTCATGTAACCAACAGAGGGCGCTGTGTGATATTGCAGTCTCTCCCCAAGCGAACTGTTGGTATAGGAATGATGAAAAGTGACTGCAATCTTAGCTACTGCCCACTGACTTGAGTATAAGCCGAGGTAGACTTTTTCAGCACATTTTGGATGCTCGGCTTATACTCGAGTATATACGGTAACTTAAATGCATTTGGACAAAATAGTCGAGTGTATAAAAATTGTCATTTGCATTTAAAATTTTTCAAAATGATTTTGATGCACATTGACTTCAATGCGTTTCGGGAATTTTCGCCATTTCGCCATTTTTGGGACAGATTCGCCCATCATTAGATATTACAAGTATTTTTTTCACAAAACACATTCATAAATCATTGTCACAAAAAAATGCTTCATTAATAGTTGAAACAGGTGAAATAAGAACGTATTAGGAAATTGCTGAGCTTTCATATTTAAACCAGTTAAAAATACACATCTCCCAGTAGCCATGATTTCAACAGGACAGTTCTGAATTGCAGATTCCATATGATGAAACATATTGGAAAGTGAACAGGGTTTAGAGTGGATTAGGGTCATGTCTAAACTGGGTACAGCCAGGGTGGATGTGGAAGGGAGGAATTAAAAAATATATAAGTATCTGTAAATCTGTAATCTAAATTAGTACCGTATATACTTGAGTATAAGCCGAGTTTTTCAGCACCCAAAATGTGCTGAAAAAGTCTCGGCTTATAATCGAGTCAGTAAAAAAAACCTCTGTTAGATGAAATAAATATATTAAGAAGACAGCTGCCTTACCAGTAAATTTGCAGAGAACTATTAGGAACTTGGAATCTGCATCCCACATGATCTGTAGCTGTGCTACTGACCGGAATCTCATGCCCCTGCACCCCGGATGGGGCCCGCAACCCAACCATGGGGCCCTGATCCTAAGGTGCCAATGGGGAACACCCTCCTCCCAGCCAGAAACAATGGCATTTATCCTCAGCGCATGGGGAGCAGCAGCGCGCAACTTTACACAAGGATTGTGTGGCGCGCTGCCGGCTGAAGTGCGGGTGGTGCGCACACTGACGTTATAGATTATGTGGGTTTTGAAAAATCTTGAATGGGCCCGGCGCCGGCTGCAGGTAGCAGTATCCCCGACTCTCCCCTCCTGCCCACCAGTAACTCAGGGCCCCCCCATACCCCGGCAAATCGATTAATCTTTGAAGGGGCCCAGCAGCAGAGATCAGCTTCCCCTCCCACCCGTTAACAACTCAGGGCAGCCAGGCCCCAATGGCGAAAAATCTTGGAAGGCGCTCGGCCTACCACAGGTAGCAGCTTCCTGGCTCTCTCCTCCCGTTGGAGCGCATGTGCGTCTTCCTTCACAGGTGGTAACTGACCCCAAGCTATAGAGGATGCTGACCCCAAGGTCCGGTCCACGGGGGGGCAAATTTTCAGTGATTTAGTTTTGCGCTGTAGTGATTGCAGCATAAAGGGTTATAAAAGGGTTATAACGGTCTTAGTTGTGTCTAGGCTTATACTCAAGTCAATATGTTTTCCCGGTTTTCGTAAGTAAAATTAGGTACCTCGGCTTATACTTGAGTATATACGGTACTTACTTCCATGTAAATCAGTACAAGGTTGTGAATATAGAGTTTACTACTGTGCAGGCTACAGTACATACTGTATGTATTTAATCTGACTAAGTTCAGTGAATTATTTATGAAGAATGTTGTAGGCATGCATGTTGATTATAAAAGCAGTAGACTGGGGATTCTTGACAATCCCCTGCTTGCTACTTTGTGATAAAAGTTTGGGGAATGTCCTTCTCTGCTTCAGCATAATTAACTGTACATAAAGTAAGGTCTATAGGGAATTGGTTTGCAGATACAGGAGCAGAAGAACTTGACTGGGCCTGAACTCAACCCAACTGAACACATATGGGATCAACCAGCACATTGATGAATGGAGGAAAATTCTACATGTTTCTACATGAAGCTGAAATCCTTTAGCCATATAGTGCATGTTCTGGAGCACAAAGGTTAAGTGGGTTAGAATTTCTTGATTCTTTGAAAACTGTGTTAATTGTATTTTTTTTGTATTATAAGTTTTTCATTCTCTATCATAATTCGCTTCTTGTATTTTTTGGTAATAATTATTTTACACACTAGGATCAGATTTATCAAAGTTCAGAGTGAAAATTCTAATTTCAAGATAATTTTTGTGTACTTCGAATAGGGAATAGTCCAAATTCGATTTGAATTTGAAAAAAAAATCAAAAATTCAAATTTCAAAATGTATCATGTGTTGTCTCTTTAAAATTTTGACTTCGACCATTTGTCATCTAAAACCTGCAGAATTGCTGTTTTAGCCTGTGGGGGACCTTCTAGAACCTATTTGGGGTCAATTGGTGGACTTTGAAAAATCAAAAAAAATTTTGGAATAAACTTTGAACAATTCGTACAATTCGAATGCTCTATTACATTAATTCATACGATTCGTAATTGACAAAAACTGACTGATTTGATCAAAAATGGACCTATTCGGGCAAACAAAACATTGATTTAATTTTGGTTGGTCTTTTTGAATAAGAATTTCAAAGTTTTTCAAATTTGAAATTCGATCCTTCAATCCTTTTTTAAATGTAAAAAAAAAATCGAATTTCGAGCGAATATTTGCGTAATTCGACTAGAGAATAGTCCAAATTTGAAAAAAATTTGAAACCTCGAATATCGAAATTTATCATGTACTGATTGACCGCTCTGGTTGACTTTGACTGTTCGCCATCTAAAACCTGCAGAATTGCTGTTTTAGCCTATGGGGGACCTCCTAGAACTATTTGGATTCAATTAGTGGACTTTGAAAAAATCAAAGTTTCTTTTTTTATGGGAATTCCCATTACTTCGAAATACGACCCTTGATAAATCTGCTCCAAGATGTTGTGATATATTCATCTCATCATAACCTCTGCTCTTATTTTCTAAGTGTTCAAGTTCTAAAATCAGAGTCAGAATGAGCCGGGACACCAGGAAAAAAACCCGGTGGGCCCCGTCGGCCCAGACCCAGTGCTTGTGTGGAAGCCTAAAGCAGCTTTCAACTTCCCTTCTGGGTTCCAGTATGGATGAACGAAACAAAAGGTAGGAACAGAGAGTTGCGGCTCAGGGAGAGGGCCAGAGGGCATTTTGCACTTGGGGTGAGGGACATGGGGGATGGTGGGGGCCCCAATGCTTGATAAAGGGGGTTACCCCGAAACGTTGCATGCTGCAAACCATTTAATAAATCAGCAAGGGTGTACCCTGCTAGCAGTACCTGTGTGCCAGTGAATTTTCTTCTGATCCGTCATTACAAGGTGGGACGCCGATTCCTCCATTGCTGTGCATCAGGGATTATCCTAATTGAAGGCCAGGGTGTGCGAGTGCAGCTTGATTATTTTCCAGGGGGCCCCAATGCAGCAGACCCGGTGGGCCCCCCAGTTCGATGCTGTCTAAAATAGAATAGGTCTTGGTCTTTCCTGCTGGCCTGCTGCTTGTAATGTAGCACTAATTTCACAGCAACAGGGCTGCATTGCTTTTAACTGCAATCAATAGCAAGAGTGGCTGTTTGATATAAAACAATGTACTGTAAAGATAGAGAGCTTTTTGTAAATCAAGCAAAATTTCATGCTTCTTCTATTGGCAATGTTTCAATTTATTCTAATTAAAAAGTATGTTTTATCTTGTAGAACGAAGCTATCAACAAGTAGTTTTCTAGTCCAGTGAATGAAAATTGATTTTTCTCTAGGCGAACAAAAAAAGCAACACTTTGTGAATACGAAAAGCAAAACAATACTTAACAAAGAGATCTGATGTTTAGCCAATTGAATCCACCTTCATCACACTTTGGCCAATACTTGCATATAGTGGGAAGGTCAGTGAAAATGTGCTTTCCAAAACTAAAACGTAAGGGAAGGTCTGTAACTGACCATGTTCTTACAATGGAGAGAGTTTGTTTGTTGAATAATTATCAATAATAGATACTTATAAACGCTATTCACTTATTGTGTTATGCATTTTCCTATAGTGAAACAGCTCCTAAATGGGTGCATAGCATGTTTTCCTGAAGAGCTTGGCATAATACACTTTGTACCTTTTATGTAGCTATTCTTGTCATTCATTAAAGATGAGTGTACGTAGTCTGAAGATAAAATTTGTCTTTCTAAAAATAAAAAAGTTGTTACTTCTCTCACACTACTGACTGGGTTTATGGAATATCTATTATTTCGTAAGGCAGGCAAAGAGTGACCCAGTATTTAGGGCCCACTGCACACAAAAATGTTGTTTTTTTATAGCAAAAAAATACTAGTGATGAACTTACCTACTCCAGTTCACTTTGCTGAGAAATTTTGAAAACCCCTGGAAAATTTCCAAAATGTTTTGAAGTTAATGGGCATCTTTTCACTGCAAATTTTTTTGTGCAAAATACATTGGTCAATGGGCGATTTTTCTTCCGTGGAAAATATATTGAAGTCAATTGGCAATCTTTCGTGGTGACATTTCCCATGCAGAAATTGATGATAATTACTGAAAGATAGGAGATATATAGGAACTCTTAGAGGCAGATTTATCAAAGGTTGAGGTGAATTTCAAGCTATTTTTTGTGTACTTCGACTAGGGAATAGTCCAAATTTGCAAAATTCAAATTTATCATGTACTGTCTCTTTAAAAATTCAACTTCGACCATTTGCCATCTAAAACGTGTCGAATTGCTGTTTTAGCCTACGTGGAACCTCCTAGAATCTATATGGAGTCAATTGGTGGAAATTCTGAGGAAAAACTTTGATTCGCATTCCATTGAATGCGATATTACTTCGTACGATTCGATTTCAGCTGAATACAGACCTATTCGATCAAAACTGGACCAAAAAAACTTTGATTTAGTTTTGGTTGGTCTTTTTGAATTTGAATTTTGAAGTTTTTCAAATTCAAAATTTGATCCTTGATAAATATGCCCCTTAATGTACCATAATTATATTCCAAATTCTTACATGTTGTATTTATTATTATAAATGCATTATTGTGCTTGGTTGGTGGTGGGCTTGTCACTTGTTTTTTTGCTGTTCTGGCACAGACATATGAAACTATTTCATGTTGACATTGTTTGGCCGAATTATTAATATTTTAATTCAAGCGTTTACTGTAATTTGAGGTTTACACAAAAAAAAACACACACACAATCTTGACAATTTTTGAATTTGATTTTCTGAAACTCAACTATTAAAGATTTATTATGTATAATTATGTTGAAAAAAATAAATAGAAAATACATTGGTAGCTCAGTAGTAGTTGTAGTTGTATTTTCCATATTCAAGCTATTTTAATATTGAATTTGTTTTAAATAAGTCAAAATTTTGCAGACTAGAATGTGTTCAGCTTGATCATTTTTAATGATAAGCGCACAAAAAAGAGCACAATCGTTTTAAATTTTTACAGGTTTTCTAACTTAATTAAAAAATACTTACTCTGCCACCTTGTAAAGAGAAAATATGGAGAGAATGAATAAAGTAGAAGTTCAACAATAGAACCAAAGTAAAGCAAAGTAGAACTAAAGCCCCAAAGCATTAGCTAGGGGAGCAGAAATTACTTTATGTTGACCCATCTATACAGTCTTTAACCTGTCTTAAAAATATAATTTGATCTTTGCTCAGTTTGATCATAACAGTAAAAAGCAATTCTAAGACATGTCTCTGTTTATATATTTATATATAGCACAGGAAAATGGTGTTACATAAAGAAACACAATATGCAAAAGCAATTTAATGTACTCTCTACTATAAATATATTTTAATCAAATGAGATACTTCTGTTTGTGATGTCATTATGTGATGGCATTACTTAAGGTGGTCATAGACACACTGATAATATAATAAGAAACAAATTTTCATATGATATTCGTTGCGTGTATGGTGGGAGACAAGCCAACCGATATCGGCAGAAGACTGAATATCGGTCGGCTTGTCGATTGAGCTGGCCTGAAAATTTTGATTGGGCGCCTTTGAAGGCACTCGAAAATCGGTCATTGTTAGTGCTGAATCATCAGATACAGGTAGAATTAATTTGTTATTACCTTTATATCTGAGGATTCAGCTCTACACATGTGTATTGAAACGAACAATCTTTCTTGGAAAGATCTTTTCCAGGAGAGATCAGAATGTTAGCATCTATGGCCACCTTTAGTCACATTTCTCTAAAAATTTATAGTGATAATAAAATGAAAACATGGCACTGAACATCTAAAAAGTAAGAAATAATAAATAATGCGGCACTGTGTATAAGTTACATTATAAGAGCAACAGAACATTATTCTTAAATTAACCAAGTCAAGTTTTAATGCAATTGTAGAATTTGGCAGCAATAGGGTAATATCTGGGAAGCATTACCATATCAGATGGAATGTAGGTGGTTGTGTAGATGAGGGTGGCTCGACCAGATTAGATTCTCTCAAGCTTTTATTAAGCATTAAATATAGAAAGCCAGATGGCATTTAACTTAATGAAGTAATAAATCAGCAACCGATGCCCCTGAGTTGTTTTAAGGTTCACAAATATAACAATTTTTATTTTCATTTTGTCCTATAGATAGTATTTTTTATATAAGTTTGAAACCCTGTGGTTGCCTGGTGCTGCTCTTGTTAATAATAGCCTGACTCCATCTCACTAAATAATGCAGAGAGAATAGAAAGCTAAAAAAGATAATTTAAAAAATCACACTGATATAGACGAAACACACAAGATAAAGAACACACTGAAGAGAGAAGTATACAGGCATTTGTTAAAATGAACTCATATTTATATGTCAATTCCAAACTGAGCCCTCTATTGTTGAGGGGTTTGATTAACTACTAGAGCAGACTAAAGGTGGCCATAGACGTAACAATTACAATCTTTCTTGGAAAAGATGTTTCCAAGAAAGAAAGTTTGTTTCAATACACACGTGTAGAGCTGAATCATCAGATATACAGGTAGAAGCATTGGTAAAACTGGTGCTTTTACTATAGTCTATATAGACAAGCTGCTGTGTGGCCATGGGTGGCAGCCATTCAAAGTGTAGGTTACATAGCAGATAACAGATGCACTCTGTAAATTCCCATTGTATTGTATTACAGATCATATCTGTTATCTGCTAAGTAGTCTGTGCCTTTTCTCCTTTTTAAGCTTGAATGGATGCACCCATGGCTAAACAATAGCTTATTTACTTAAAGGAAAACTATACCCCCCAAACAATGTAGGTCTCTATTAAAAGATACTGAGTAAAACAGCTCATGTGTAAAACTCTGCTTCATGTAAATGAACCATTATAATAATAATATACTTTTTTAGTAGTATGTGCCATTGGGTAATCAGAAATAGAAAATTGCCATTTTAAAAAATAAGGGCCGCCCCCTGAGATCGTAAGATTCACTGTGCACACATACAAACCACATGTAAGGTCACATGAGCCAATTAACAGAGTTCTGCCTTTTGCTTCCTCACTTCTTCCTGTTACAGTTAGTGTTGTAGTATTTCTGGTCAGGTGATCTCTGTGGCAGCACAGATAGAGTCACGAAATGGTGGTTCAAGGCAAGAGATGTAAAAGGGCAATATTTATGTAAATGTATATTTATATCTTTTTCCAATGCATAGCAACAATGCTTTTATTTTTTTGTTACTGTTTCTTAAATTGACATTTGTACTGTGGTAAAAAGGACATTGTTCCTCTTGAGACATCTAATATACATACTATCACCATTCTTATTAGAACTATACCAATTCTGTTCAAATACTTTATAAGGATGACTATCAGGGCCTCTTACAATAACAATAACTCATCTGTTAAAGTTTGCCAGTATATTTTCCCCATAGAATTGTAGTGGGGAATATTCTCTAGAGAATTTCTAAAGAATTTCAATGGCCAGCTAAAGTATGATGGCCAGCTGAAGAAAGTAAATAAAAAGAAAATTAAGGCAAAAGAAAACATGTATTTAAGGAAGGGTAGAAAGATGTTGGATGTTGGCAGCCAGAGAGAGAAAGGAGAAGATTAGAGAAAAATGAGAAGCGAAAAGAGATCTAAATAAAAAGGAGAGAAGGGAGAGAGAAGGTTTTCAGGAAGTTTAAAGATGGTGATGACAGATGAAGACCAAAAGAAATAGATAGGGAACAGAAAATTGGATGGAAAAGAAGAGGTATAGTAGGTGGTGGTAAATATAATTTTATTTCTCAGTTTAGCAGCAGGGAATATGTTTTTTTTAAACCAAATTGTTCATTTAAAGATCAAGATTAGTGATGGGCGAATCTCTCCCGTTTTGCTTCTCTGAAAAATTTGTGAATTTTCCGCAAAATTTGCAAATCAATCACCTCTTTGTTTTCATGGTTGCGATGATATTGGCTCCTTAATTCATATATGGTGGGATTGTCCCAAGGCGCAACATCATTGGCATACAGTACATGCTTTAAAACAGGAACTCTGTTCAATGACATTTCCGTTCAATCCATGGGAATTGTTGCATAATCTTCCAATTGTAATGCTTGATAGGTCAGCTAGACATTTAAATAAACATTTATTTACAGCTGGTTATCTCCAGAAATACCGTGGCAACAGACTTTGCACAAAATTAATGCAATATGCGCAATGGCAGAACTTACTGCTCGTATACAAGATAATATGGACAATTTTACAGAAATTTGGACACCCTGGAAAAACTATATAATTACAAAACAGCTTGCCTTCCAATAATATCATGGAGCTATAGTGGGTAATATTTTAAGCTATGCTTTGCCTATGTACTGTGTGAAGTGGGGGATCTATCTTATTTTCTCTCTTTCTCTTTTCTTGCTTTTCTTTCTTTTCTTTTTATATCTTTCTTTTTCTCTTATTTTTTATTTTTATCTGGTTCAGTAATCAGTATTTGAGTTATATTGCATTTAGACACACTGTATAAACATTTGCAATGATACTATTATACAACTGTAAGCAACATTTGAGTCATATCGCATTTTGACACATTGTTTAACCATTTGCAATGGAGATATTGTACAATTGTGAAAGTATGATTTTTTTTTATTGTGTGAACTGGAGGTAAAATAAAAAAACTTTTTGAGTGCAAAAAAAAAAAAATTTGCAAATCGAAAAAATCGTGAAAATTGGAATTTGCCGCGAATTTGTGCCAGGCAAATTTATTCGCCCATCACTAATCAAGATTTATATAGTTAACTTGCAAAAAATTGAGTTTTATTCATTAACAGATTATTTGCATTTGTTCATTTCAGAGTTGGAACAAGACATATTTCTTAGCAGGCGCCAAAATGTTGATTTCTTGTATCCTGCTGAGCTATAATACTAAAAATAATATTTGCTTCAGTTAATTACAAAATTATACATTAAATCATTAGAGACATTGTTTAATCCATGCAGTATTTTCTTTTTCCATTATTTTTGAAACATATTTTATGTTTTATATAATTTATAATTTGTAGGCCAGGAAAGAAACTCTTTTAGTTCTAAATAACCTTGAATCTAATATTTCTCATTATTACATTGCCAGCCAGTGGATAAATGAACCAACCATCCAGAAAACGCTTAGATCTGTGAAATGCTATTATATTTATCACTTTCCCATACCTTATACCATCTCACATTCATTAAGTAAAGCCCAAGACTGAAGATAAGTTATACCCAATGTCATTTTAATTGATTTCTTTAATTTCTCATATTCTAAAAAAAAAAAAATTTTAAAAATTAAAACATTAGGCTGTTGCAGACAAAAAGGCAAAATATATCATTTTTAGAGTTTAGTTCTTCTGTGGTTATTACATTTTATAAATGACAGAGGTCTTAAGAACAAGAAGGCATACATTATGGGGCCGATTCACGAAGGGTCGAATTTCGAAGTTAAAAATACTTCGAAATTCGACCCTCGAATTGAAATCCTTCGACTTCGAATATCGAAGTCGAAGGATTTAGCGCAAATCCTGCGATCGAACGATCGAAGGATTTTTCGTTCGATCGAACGATTAAATCCTTCGAATCGAACGATTCGAAGGATTTTAATCAAACGATCGAAGGAAAATCCTTCGATCAAAAAAAGCTTAGCAAGCCTATGGGGACCTTCCCCATAGGCTAACATTGACTTCGGTAGGTTTTATCTGCCGAAGTAGGGGGTCGAAGTTTTTTTTAAAGGGCAAGTACTTCGACTATCGAATAGTCGAACGATTTTTACTTCGAATCGTTCGATTTTGTTCGACTTCGATCGAATTCGAACGAATTTAACCAATTCGATGGTCGAAGTACCCAAAAAATACTTCGAAATTCGAAGTATTTTTCATTCGAACCCTTCACCCGAGCTGAGTGAATCGGCCCCTAAATGAGTATTAAAATTAATTTTGAATAACACTGGAAAATCATCTTGAGTTACATGTAGTAGCAGTACAACATGCGTTACTACAGGCTCATACATTTAAGCCAAATTCTCCAAATGCCCAATAACTATTTCCACAAAATAGTTGTTTTCCATCTTGATCTTGTTGCCCTCTACACATTGTGCCCAAGATAGACTTTTATTCATCAGTTGGTAAGTGCAAGGTCCCACTGGAGCCTGCCCTTGCTTGTGCTTCCTAACTTGCATGAATAAATGATGCTCATGATGCTGGGTAGGGGGTGGGTTGTAAGATGCCCACGTGCCTTGCCATGCATTTTCCACTATGAATACAGCACTGGCAATTTTTTTTGCTAGGTTTCGCCGCAAAAAAGACTTATACAGATGCAGCCACTTTGGTTTGTCTGTTTGACACAGAATAACTAAACACAGATATCCCATTTATCTCATTTAACACAGAAAACTGCGTCACAACATCCCATCTAATTAAAGCATTCACCATTGTGAACAATGGAGCTTTGGTATGCTAATGAAAAGGTTAAATGCATTAAATGAGTTAAGATGACTTAAGATAACACAGTTTCTTCAATTACCCCTGAGTCATGACGCATTTAACTCACAAATCCAAGTGGCTTCATCTGTAGACTCCAATGGAATATAATAATATCGCCTATAGACTTCAATGCATTTGGCAAATTTTTCACCATTTCTCAAATTTTCATTAATGCGGTATGGGTCAGATTTGCCCATCACTATCGAAAGTACAGGTATGGGACCTGTTATCCAAAATGCTTGGGGCCTGGGGCTTTCTGGATAATGGATCTTCCTGTAATTTAGATCTTCATACCTTAACTCTACAAAAAAATCTCAGAAACCCAATAGACCCAATAGGCTGGTTTTGCCTTTAATAAGGATTAATTATAGTTGGGATCAAGAACAAGCTACAGTTTTATTATTACAGAGAAAATGGAAATCATTTTTAAAAATTTGGTTTATTTGGATAAAATGTACTCTATTGGAGACGGCCTAGGTAATTAGCTAGGCTAATTGGTTGGAAGCCAATAGTTTTGTACAGTATGAAATAAACCATGTTATTAAAGAACATAGAATATGTATGATTTTTTTTGTTATAACTTTGTAAATCAAAGAACCTCATGCAAAACTCAGCAAATGATGATAGCATCTGAAAATGAATATTACTTTTAACAAGAACTAAATCATATATCCAGATGGTTTTACCATACGGTAACCCTGAGATATAACGAAAAGGATTTTAACCACAGGATATAAAGTACTACATAACACTCCAAACAACACTGGCCTTAGTAAAAAACTGACGCATTTTGCCTTAAGGTGTCATCTGTTGGTTTGGCTGCATATCAGTAGCACAAAGCTAGAAGAAGATTTACATGGCACAGATACGTGTATATAATTTGCAACATTTTAAACAACTAAAGAAGGGACATACTAAATATGAATATATTAGATAAAGAGCAATATTTTGTTGCCAGATGAGCTCATTTCAACTGATTGCACAACTGAAAAAATGGAAAAAGAAAAACCAAATAGGTCTGGCCTCAGTTTTTTTGCTTCCCATCTTGAGTTTTAGAATCCTTCCCCTACAAATAAACTTCTTCCTGAAGCAAATAAGGACACATTGCAGAACAAATAATATGGATACCTTTGTTCTGAGACATAAAGGAAGAACCTTCAGGAAAGGGTTCTGCTTCATAACATACTTTATTGAAGATCTCCCTTGTACTGCCTGTACCTGATCGCAGCTTTATTTTTCTAAAATAGCCCTGAAGATTCCTGCAGTCCACTTCCGAATATCACAATGTTCCCCCAACGGTAATGTATAAAATGGTGCCACTTTACCTAATGCACATGCACCAAACTAATGTGCAGCTCTGATGGAAGCAGACAGCAGGCCAGTACAAGTAGTGAAAGTAGTTGAAAGCAGACAGGATCTTTGTTTTTGCAGCACTGTTAACAGACAAAAGGGTGAAGGAGGCAGAGGGCAAAACACAACGATCATCATGGAGTAATAATAACTTGTAAAGGGAAAAATTTATTATTTTCGGAGAAAAAAACTCAACTTTTTTCATGATTTATTAAACTCCGAGGTGTTATACCTGCCGAGCTCATGCAGAAGTCAATGGCAGATGTCCCATTGACATTTTGAAGATATCCTGCTCTGTGGTGGGTTTCATACAATAATCCGAAGAGTTTGTGGTTTTTCTGTCGATAATCCAAAAAAGTCTGAGTTTTCAAGCGTAAAATCTGGAAATATTGTACAAACTGGATTTTATCAAGTCTTTTCCTGCACAAGAATAAAAATGTATTGATAAATAGGAGGGAAAGTTTGTGTGGATTTGATCAGAGTGGTCTTAGAAAATAGAAAATAGTGAGAAAATTTAGAATTTTGAAATATATAACCCCCCAAGTCTTTATTTCCTTGTCCTAATATTATAGTCAATATATTTTTACTTTAATGCATTGTCATAATGCATTAAAGTCAATGGGCGTTTTTTTTCTTATGGGCCTTTTTTCTTTGCAAATTTTTCATGCGGTGAATTTTCGCCGCAGTTTCACAAAGAAATTTACAAAATTCAGAATTTCACTGATAATCCATGGCTGGTAAATAAATTTGCTCATCAATAAGGGGCACATTTACTAAGCTCGAGTGAAGGATTCGAAGTAAAAAAACTTTGAATTTTGAAGTATTTTTTTGGGTACTTCGACCATCGAATAGGCTACTATGACCTTCGACTTCAACTTCGATTCTAACGATTCAAACTAAAAATCGTTTGACTATTCGACCATTCGATAGTCGAAGTACTGTCTCTTTAAAAAAAACTTTGACTACATACTTTGGTAGTTTAAAACTACAGAGGTACAATGTTAGCCTATGGGGACCTTCCCTATTACTTTTCTAAGGTTTTTTGATCAAAGGAAAATCCTTTGATTGATGGATTAAAATTATTTGAATCGTTCGATTAGAAGGATTTAATTGATTTTTCCTTCGATCGTAGGATTTGCGGGAAATCCTACGAATTTGATATTCAAATTTGTAAGATTTTTACCTCGAGGGTCGAATTAGAGGGTTTATTAACCCTCAATATTCGACCCTTACTAAATGTGCCCCAAAATGTAATGTACAGTATAATGTCTATTTGATTAGATTAATGTTAAAGTCACTGTTTCAATTTCTAAATAGGATATATGACACTTTACCTCCTCCCATTCATTTTGGATTCTGACTGTGTGTATGGCAGAAAATTATTCTTGGATCAATGATCCTTATCTAAATCATTAATTATTGCTTTATATGATAGGGAAATAAAAAAAATGAAAGGGATACTATAATCATATGCTTTTATAGTTGTCAGCTGTCTGATGTTTTATCATCCAAGCCAGATAAATTAGAGAAGCCAGTATGAGTATGAGGCTATATGATTTTGTTAATTGTCTGCTCTTTTCCACTGTTACCATGTAAATAAATGAGCTTGCAGTGATTATATAGCTGGGTGATGTGATATTAATTAGTAAAGGAATAAAAACGTGCTACTATTAAAGTGATCATGAATTTTTATTTAGTCTTACTCACTCACTTGAACACAGCATGTTTTTTTCTTACTCAAAATAATTACTTTTGAGCATTGGAAATTGCTCTTTTGTTCAAGTTCCTCACATTCTTGAGGTTTTAAAAAAAAATGTCTGTACGATACATGCAAAGGGAAAATGTATCCGTTGTTCGAGGGCCAACCGCTAGTATTACCCCATTAAACACAGTACATTGGTGCCAAATTGGATATAAATACACGTTTAGTGACCTTGCATACAGTGCATGCCCAGCTGTAGACTCATTGGGGCAAATTCACTAAGCGCCGAAGCGCCTAACGCTAGTGTGAATTCACCAGCGTTGGGCATTAACTTCGCACCCTTACGCCTGGCGAATTTACGCAACGGAAGTAACTACGCAAATTCACTAACCGGCGCATTGTTATGAACGCTATCTTTTACGCTAGACTTCCTTCGCCACCTCAGACCAGGCGAAGCGCAATAGAGTAGATAGGGATTGCTTCAAAAAAAGTTAAAATTTTTTCTAAAAAACGCTGGTGTTTTTTCTTTATTATGGGTGGTAGGCTGAAAACGATCGAAAAAATTTTTGGGGCTCCCCTCCTTCCCCTCTACATTTCCTAACTCATGCCAACTTAACTATACAGTGGGCACATGGGTAGGGCAAAATAAAAAAAATTATTTTCTGTTTTTAACTTTTCCCAGGCTTGTGTAGTTTTGCTACATATACTTCCATTGTAACTTCGATTTGCTTGGCGAATTAACGCTAGTGCAACTTCGCAACCTTACGCTACCCCTGAGTGCAACTTCGGATTTTAGTTAATTTGCGTAGCGCTGGCGAAAATACGCCTGGCGAAGTATGGCGAAGCGCGGTGAAGCGGACGCTAGCGCAACGACGAATCTTAGTGAATGTCCCACCTTGTACTTTGCCTAGTGCAGAACAATTGATAACCCTGTAAGTACCTGTAATTCCTTAAGAGAACTATAACATTGTTATAACCATGAGCCTGCCTGGCTTTGCAAATGTTCTGGTTACTCCAAATGTCTTGGACAAACCTATGCATAAAATAGCCACACCCAGATGCTAAATTGAGAATTTATTTTATGAAGATATATTTAATTATGTGGGTATGGGACCTGTTATCCAGAATGCTCAGGACTTGGGGCTTTCCGGATAATGGATCTTTCCATAATTTAGATCTTCATACCTTGACTTCTAGAAAATTATGTAAAAATTAAATTAACCCAATAGGCTGGTTTTGCTTCCAAGAAGGATTAATTATATCTTAATTTGGATCATGTACAAGGTCCTGTTTTATTATTACAGAGAAAAGGAAATCATTTTTTAAATTTTGCATCCATTGGATAAAATGACGTTTATGGGAGATGGCCTTTCCATAATGCAAAACTTTCTGGATAATGGGTTTCTGGATAACAGATCCCATACCTGTACATAAATAATAATGTGGTGGCAAAGTATAACTTAAAGCATTTATAATAGTTTGTTTTAAAGTTTGTCATATACATCAGATATAGAGAGTTGCTTAAAATTTCAGCTTTCTATACCCCTTCCCCAAAACATCTTTGCATTGCTGTATACTTGTGATTTTTGATTTTTTTTTTTTTTTTTATGATTTTTATTGCAAAATAAAAATCATAAGTTACAATAAAAAAAATTTCAGCATTTGTACTAAAATATTGTCATTTAGGGAAGAAATTAAACCCACTCAAAATATGAGAGTTTTTAAGAGTTTTTACAGTTAACTGCTTCCCTTAAGTGCCGGCATTATTAGGTCACAAAAAAGGATTTTTGCTGCAGAGCTCCCTCTTCAGTCTTGTTATGAACATTTTCCCCTTTGAATAAATGTAATTAAATTCCATATATATATAATTTATAATCCTACTTTTGTTTGTACAATATTCAAGTTTTTCTTCCTGCAGTATTTGTGATAATTATGTGCTGGGACTAATATACTTTTTTGTTATGAGCAATTCTTTAGCTATAGGGCTGAAGTTATGATTAAGAGAAAAAACTTCAGAAGGCATGTCTTTTTATGGAGTGTCAATCCAAATAATTTAATAAAAATAAATTTAAACATACAATACTCTAATTCATTTGGAAAGTTGTTTCTAAATTTGGAAATTATTTTTTTTTTAAAGGCACAATTTTTCTTCCGTGTCTGCAGCAAGACTGCTCCGCTGATGCTAATTTCTACTGACTGCCACAAAAATGATTTTAGCAATCTGTTGAAAATGAAACTTCCTTTGCTTTCCATCACTCAGGAACCAACTTGAAATAAATATTTGACACAATACAATATGCTTTTGCAAAACAAACTATTTTTATAGGTTTTATATATAATTTTATATATATTTTAATGAAATAAGGCTCTGGGTGTAGTTGGTGAGAGATGTCGGTGCTCTAAAGGGAATGGCTGCTTCATCCGGTCTGACTCCCAAGAGATTCGCATTGGATTTAAAAGCATTCTCTTGTTCTGTGGAGCCGGTTCTGTGCATGTTTGATTGAGTGGAAAGTGTGTGAAGGAAAAATGAGATCACAAATGTATGTTTGTACTGCAGTGAAGTCAATACAGCAATAGACTGCCTTTAACATCAAAACAAAATTAAGAGCTGTCTTCAAGGTTGTGAGTGAGCAGAATCTTTTGTGGGCAGGCAGCCAAGTCTTATTAAATAGAGCTACTCTATAGTATGCAGTAGAGATGTCGCGAACTGTTCGCCGGCGAACTTGTTCGCGCGAACATCGGGTGTTCGCGCTCGCCGGAAGTTCGCGAACGTCGCGCGACGTTCGCCATTTTGGGTTCGCCATTGTTGGCGCTTTTTTTTGCCCTCTCACCCCAGACCAGCAGGTACATGGCAGCCAATCAGGAAGCTCTCCCTTGGACCACTCCCCTTCCCTATAAAAACCGAAGCCCTGCAGCTTTTTTTCACTCTGCCTGTGTGTGCTGAAGAGATAGTGTAGGGAGAGAGCTGCTGCCTGTTAGTGATTTCAGGGACAGTTGAAAGTTTGCTGGCTAGTAATCGTTTTGATACTGCTCTGTTATTGGAGGGACAGAAGTCTGCAGGGGTTTGAGGGACATTTAAGCTTAGGTAGCTTTGCTGGCTAGTAATCTACCTTCTACTGCAGTGCTCTGTATGTAGCTGCAGTGGGCAGCTGTCCTGCTTCTGATCTCATCTGCTGACTGCTGCAATAGCAATAGTCCTTGTAAGGACTGCTTTTATTTATTTTTTTGTTGTTTTACTACTACTACTACTACTACTACTACTACTACTACTACTACTACTATAAGAGCCCAGTGCTATTAGTCTAGCAGTGTTGGGGAGTGGGACTGGTGTGCTAATCTGCTGCTCCTAGTAGTTCAGCAGCACCAACTTTAATTTTTTTTTTTTAATATTCATTCTTTTTTTATTTAACTTTTTTTTTATTTTACTACCGCTGTAGTAGTGTATAAGTTGACCTTTTAGGCATTATTTGCCCTGTAGGCATTTTTTGCCCAGTGTGTTATTCAACCAACTGCTATCTAGCTGTGTGCCCGTGTTCACATTCTGTCTAAATATCCATAATATTACCGTCTCCAGAAAAAACACCGGAGTGACTTTTTTCAAGCAGCCATAATAAATTTTACGTAATCCGTATCCATCGCTGTAGTAGTGTATAAGTTGACCTTTTAGGCATTATTTGCCCTGTAGGCATTTTTTGCCCAGTGTGTTATTCAACCAACTGCTATCTAGCTGTGTGCCCGTGTTCACATTCTGTCTAAATATCCATAATATTACCGTCTCCAGAAAAAACACCGGAGTGACTTTTTTCAAGCAGCCATAATAAATTTTACGTAATCCGTATCCATCGCTGTAGTAGTGTATAAGTTGACCTTTTAGGCATTATTTGCCCTGTAGGCATTTTTTGCCCAGTGTGTTATTCAACCAACTGCTATCTAGCTGTGTGCCCGTGTTCACATTCTGTCTAAATATCCATAATATTACCGTCTCCAGAAAAAACACCGGAGTGACTTTTTTCAAGCAGCCATAATAAATTTTACGTAATCCGTATCCATCGCTGTAGTAGTGTATAAGTTGACCTTTTAGGCATTATTTGCCCTGTAGGCATTTTTTGCCCAGTGTGTTATTCAACCAACTGCTATCTAGCTGTGTGCCCGTGTTCACATTCTGTCTAAATATCCATAATATTACCGTCTCCAGAAAAAACACCGGAGTGACTTTTTTCAAGCAGCCATAATAAATTTTACGTAATCCGTATCCCTCGCTGTAGTAGTGTATAAGTTGACCTTGTAGGCATTATTTGCCCTGTAGGCATTTTTTGCCCAGTGTGTTATTCAACCAACTGCTATCTAGCTGTGTGCCCGTGTTCACATTCTGTCTAAATATCCATAATATTACCGTCTCCAGAAAAAACACCGGAGTGACTTTTTTTCAAGCAGCATTCTTATATTTTACGTAATCCGTATCCACCGCTGTGTATACGTTGACCTTGTAGGCATTATTTGCCCTGTAGGCATTTTTTGCCCAGTGTGTTATTCAACCAACTGCTATCTAGCTGTGTGCCCGTGTTCACATTCTGTCTAAATATCCATAATATTACCGTCTCCAGAAAAAACACCGGAGTGACTTTTTTTCAAGCAGCATTCTTATATTTTACGTAATCCGTATCCACCGCTGTGTATACGTTGACCTTGTAGGCATTATTTGCCCTGTAGGCATTTTTTGCCCAGTGTGTTATTCAACCAACTGCTATCTAGCTGTGTGACCGTGTTCACATTCTGTCTAAATATCCATAATATTACCGTCTCCAGAAAAAACACCGGAGTGACTTTTTTTCAAGCAGCATTCTTATATTTTACGTAATCCGTATCCACCGCTGTGTATACGTTGACCTTGTAGGCATTATTTGCACAGTGTTTTCTTCAAACCGCCATCTAGCTGTGTGAGCTTGTTCACATTTTGTCTAAATATTGATAATATTATCGTCTCTAGAAAAACCACTTGAGTTACTTTTTTTCAAGCAGCATTCATATATTTTACGTAATCCGTATCCACCGCTGTAGTAGTGTATACGTTGATCTTGTAGGCATTATTTGCACACTGTTTTCTTCAAACTGCCATCTAGCTGTGTGTATTATCGTTTCCAGAAAAACCAACTGAGTTTTTGTTGTTGTTGTTTTTTTAAAAATAATGCCAGGCAAAGGCAGGCCGCCACGCAGAGGCCGTGCTAGGGGCCGTGCTGCTATGCAATCCTGTGGCCCTAGCAAATTGCCCAGTTTTAAAAAGCCAATGACCCTGAACTCCCAAAATGCTGAAGAGGTAGTTGACTGGCTTACACAGCACACCCCATCCTCTACCGTTTCTAACTTTACCACAACATCCTCCTCATCCTCCACTGCTATGGCCACCCCACGTAACACTTCCTCCACCACCGGTGCCCCATCTTCACTGGAGTCAGAGGAGTTATTTTCCCATGAGTTTCTTGAACTGAGTAATGCGCAACCATTATTGGCAGAAGAAGATGAAGGAGATGAGGACGTTACACCAGATTTAATTCTGGCAGAGAACACGACAGAGATGGACATAATGATGAGTGATGAGGAGGAGGAGGAGGTCCCCGCTGCTGCTTCCTTCTGTGATGTGTCAGAAGAAATTGATGCATCTGAGGAGAATGATGATGAGGAGATTGATGTTTTGTGGGTGCCTAGTAGAAGAGAGCAAGAGGAGGGTAGTTCAGATGGAGAGACGGAGAGTCAGAGAGGCAGTAGGAGAATAAGACTTAGAAGAAGCAGGGAGGCCAGCCCGCAGGGATCAGTAGGGCAACAACATGTATCGGCACCTGTGTTCAGCCGGCCAACGCACCCGCCATTGCCGCCAATGCCGCCAACTTCTACTGTTACCGCCAGATCGCACACTTCCAAAAAGTCAGCAGTGTGGGATTTTTTTAATGTGTGTGCCTCTGACAAAAGCATTGTAATTTGCAATGAGTGCAGTCAGAAACTGAGCCTTGGTAAGCCCAACAGCCACATAGGTACAACTTCTATGCGAAGGCACATGAGCGGCAAGCACAAAGCACTTTGGGAGCAACACCTCAAAGGCAACAGGCAAACTAAAAGTCACACTCCTTCTGGTCCAGCATCTTACTGCTCTACCTCTGCTCTCCTTGACCCATCTGAACCACCCTCCACTCCGCCTTCCACCTTGACCACCTGTTCCCATTCCCAGTCATCTGCCACCAGCCAAGTTTCTGTGAAGGCCATGTTTGAGCGTAAGAAGCCAATGTCTGACTGTCACCCCCTTGCCCGGCGTCTGACAGCTGGCTTGTCTGCACTCTTAGCCCGCCAGCTTTTACCATACCAGCTGGTGGACTCTGAGGCCTTCCGCAAATTTGTAGCAATTGGGACACCGCAGTGGAAGGTACCCAGCCGCAATTTTTTTTCTAAAAAGGGAATACCACACCTGTACCAACATGTGCAGAGCCAAGTTACCGCATCTCTGTCACTTAGTGTTGGGCCAAAGGTCCATATGACTACTGACGCATGGTCCTCCAAGCATGGTCAGGGCAGGTATGTCACCTACACTGCCCACTGGGTGAACTTGGTAATGGCTGGGAATGGGAAGCAGGGAATGGGTAGCTCAACAACAACAACAACAGTGGAGTTGGTGTCACCGCCACGGATTGCACGAGGTTCTGCCACCACCTCTACTCCTCCATCGCTCTCTACCTCGTCTTCTTCCTCTTCTTCTTCTTACTCTGCTGCTGGGTCCTCCTTCTCCTCCTCCACACCTGTGCACCCCCAGCTCCCCCTAGGCTATTCGACGTGCCAGGTACGCCGTTGTCACGCTGTCTTGGGGATGACGTGCCTGGAAAGCAAAAACCATACCGGATCTGTACTCCTGTCATCTCTGCAGTCACAGGCCGATCGGTGGCTGACCCCACACCAACTGCAGATCGGAAAAGTGGTGTGTGACAATGGAAGCAATCTGTTGGCAGCGTTGAGACTGGGAAATTTAACACATGTGCCCTGCATGGCACATGTGTTAAATTTAATAGTCCAACGTTTTGTCTCCAAGTACCCAGGATTCCAGGACGTTCTCACCCAGTCCAGAAAGGTGTCGGCCCATTTCAGACGTTCCTACACAGCCATGGCACGCCTTGCTGACATTCAGCAGCGCTACAACATGCCAGTCAGGCGTTTGATTTCTGACAGCCAGACTCGCTGGAATTCAACGCTCCTTATGTTGGAACGTCTGCTGCAACAACAAAGGGCCGTCAACGAGTACCTTTTTGAACTGGGTGGTAGGACTGGATCTGCAGAGCTGGGGATTTTTTTCCCCCGTTACTGGGTGCTTATGCGCGATGCCTGCAGGCTCATGCGACCTTTTGAAGAGGTGACAAATATGGTCAGTCGCACCGAAGGCACCATCAGCGACCTAATACCCTTCGCTTTCTTCCTGGAGCGTGCCGTGCGACGAGTGACAGATGAGGCTGTAGACCAGCGTGACGAGGAGCTGGAAGCGCACGATTTATGGTCGCAATCACCAGAACGAACCCAGGCACCTGCTGCAACGCAGGGAGAGGTGCCAGAAGTGGAGTCAGAGGAGGAAGGTGGCTTTGTGGAGGAGGAGGAGGAGGACCAACAGGAGCAGGCTTCCCAGGGGGCTAGTGGTGACCTTTTGGGGACCCCTGGTCTTGTACGTGGCTGGGGGGAGGAGACCGTGGATGATGCAGTCCTTGATAATGAGGAAGCGGAGATGGATAGCTCTGCATCCAACCTTGTGAGAATGGGGTCTTTCATGCTGGCATGCCTGTTGAAGGACCCCCGTATCAAGAGGCTTAAGGAGAAGGACCTGTACTGGGTCGCAACGCTACTAGACCCTCGGTACAAGCATAAAGTGTCAGAAATGTTACCAACATACCACAAGTCCGAAAAGATGCGGCATTTACAAACCAGCCTGCAAAACATGTTGTACAATGCTTTTAAGGGTGATGTCACTTCAGGAACTCATCAACATTCCAGGGGCAGAGGTGCCAGTAATCCTGCCACGAGCACACCTGCAAGGACAAAGCCCTTTGGCCGGTCTGTAACGTCAGACATGCAAATGTTTTTCTGTCCAAGGCAGCGCCACAACCCTTCGGGATCCACCCTCAAAGAACGCCTCGACCGGCAGGTAGCGGACTACCTGGCATTAACTGCAGATATCGACACTCTGAGGAGCGATGAACCCCTGGACTACTGGGTGCGCAGGCTTGATCTGTGGCCAGAGCTGTCACAATTTGCCATGAACCTCTTGTCTTGCCCAGCCTCAAGTGTGCTCTCAGAAAGGACCTTCAGTGCAGCAGGAGGGATTGTAACTGAGAAGAGAACTCGCCTAGGTCACAAAAGTGTCGATTACCTGACCTTTATTAAAATGAATGAGGGGTGGATCTCGGAGGGTTACTGCACGCCGGAAGACTTGTTCTGACTTCTATGCAGCTGTCCTTCTCTTCAAGCCTCATGACTCCACACACAGCTGTCCTTTAGCGTCCTCCTCCCTCCGCCACCGTTACAAACTAGGGTGCAAACCCTACTGGTTTAATTTTTTCTGGCCTCTGTGCTTCAGTGGCTGCAACCAAAAAAACTGGGCAAACAATGTCTACAAGGTCAACGTATGGCGAAAAATGACTATTTTCAGCATTTATATGGCATATTTTTTCTGGCAACTGTGCTTCAGTGGCTGCGTCCAAAAAAATGCATATTTTCTGCATTTATATGGCATAATTTTTCTGGCCTCTGTGCTTCAGTGGCTGCAACCAAAAAAATGCATATTTTCTGCATTTATATGGCATAATTTTTCTGGCCTCTGTGCTTCAGTGGCTGCAACCAAAAAAATGCATATTTTCTGCATTTATATGGCATAATTTTTCTGGCCTCTGTGCTTCAGTGGCTGCAACCAAAAAAATTTATATTTTCAGCATTTATATGGCATAATTTTTCTGGCAACTGTGCTTCAGTGGCTGCGACCAAAAAAATGACTATTTTCAGCATTTCTATGGCATATTTTTTCTGGCCTCTGTGCTTGAGTGGCTGCGGCCAAAAAAACTGGGCAAACAATGCCTACAAGGTCAACGTCGTTGACCTTGTAGGCATTGTTTGCCCAGTTTTTTTGGCCGCAGCCACTCAAGCACAGAGGCCAGAAAAAATATGCCATAGAAATGCTGAAAATAGTCATTTTTTGCCATACCTTGACTCAACGTATATGGCAAAAAATGACTATTTTCAGCATTTATATGGCATATTTTTTCTGGCAACTGTGCTTCAGTGGCTGCGACCAAGAAAACTGGGCAAACAATGCCTACAAGGTCAACGTATGGCAAAAAATGACTATTTTCAGCATTTATATGGCATATTTTTTCTGGCCTCTGTGCTTCAGTGGCTGCAACCAAAAAAATTTATATTTTCAGCATTTATATGGCATAATTTTTCTGGCCTCTGTGCTTCAGTGGCTGCAACCAAAAAAATTTATATTTTCAGCATTTATATGGCATATTTTTTCTGGCAACTGTGCTTCAGTGGCTGCGTCCAAAAAAACTGGGCAAACAATGTCTACAAGGTCAACGTATGGCGAAAAATGACTATTTTCAGCATTTATATGGCATAATTTTTCTGGCCTCTGTGCTTCAGTGGCTGCAACCAAAAAAATTTATATTTTCAGCATTTATATGGCATATTTTTTCTGGCAACTGTGCTTCAGTGGCTGCGTCCAAAAAAACTGGGCAAACAATGTCTACAAGGTCAACGTATGGCGAAAAATGACTATTTTCAGCATTTATATGGCATATTTTTTCTGGCAACTGTGCTTCAGTGGCTGCGTCCAAAAAAACTGGGCAAACAATGCCTACAAGGTCAACGTATGGCAGTTGTTTAAAGAGAACAGTAGATTACTAGCCAGCAAAGCTACCTAAGCTAAAATGTCCCTCAAATCCCTGCAGACTTCTGTCCCTCCAATACAGAGCAGTATCACGCAGATTACTAGCCAGCAAACTTACTATCATCTGTCCCTGAAATCACTAACAGCTCTCGCCCTACACTATCTCTTCCAAGCACACACAGGCAGATTTTTCAGATACATTTTTGCCCTTGATCCCCCTCTGGCATGCCACTGTCCAGGTCGTTGCACCCTTTAAACAACTTTAAAATCATTTTTCTGGCCAGAAATGTCTTTTGTAGATGTTAAAGTTCGCCTTCCCATTGAAGTCTATGGGGTTCGCGAACCGTTCGCGAACCGCTCGCAATTTTGCGCAAGTTCGCGAATATGTTCGCGAACTTTTTTTCCGACGTTCGCTACATCCCTAGTATGCAGTTATTCAGTTATTCTTATACAGATAGACAGATATTCTTATACACATATTTATCTGTTTAGTTCTGATCAGATAGACTCTTGATGAATTAAGGCACAATTCCACCATTGTCATTCCTAATAGCTATCAGGAAAAGAAATGTTAAGTCTGAAGGGTGTCAGGATCAGTCTCAGTCCAGAACCGTGGACGTCATATTTTCTGGCCAGTGCTGGTTTAACCAAAGGTTGTGTCTGGTCAAAGTGCTGTAATTATTTGTAAAGACGTATTTCTCCTCTGTGTTCCATTGCTTCTTTCTGTGGTCCAATCTCCAGAGTGCTGAGGATCTGCGATTGAATGTGTTCCTGCTATGACCTTATCCTTCCTCTAATAATCTCCGGCCTGTTAGATGGACTTGCTTTTGCTTGCATCCTGCTCTGGTCTTGTGCCTGACCTTTAGCCTGTCTATAGACTCGTTTTGTGCACTGCTGTAATGCTTACAACGGGGAGCCACTGTAACTACAGTTAGCCACACACTGGGAAGTGGGTATAGTGGAAGCCCAGGGGATACTGTAGAGAATTGGAGACAACATAGTGAATACTGTTGAGATTTAATGGCAACAGAATATAGTAACAGGCAAAATGCAATAAACAGGATAGCCAAGGTCATTACCAGGAAATCCAGAAGGGTCAGGAGAAGATGGGGAACAAAGGCCAGGAACCAGGATAGCAGGAACAAGGAACACTGGAACAAAGAACGGTGGAACAAGGAATGCAGGAACAAGGAATGCAGGTCATGCAGGGGGTACAGGAACAAGGCTCAGGGCTGAGTTTATAAAGGGATGGCGATAAGGAATGGGAAACACATGAGGTAAACGAGGTGGGTGGAGAACAGGGAGGTGAAAACTATAGACTGGGAGAACACCTGAACATATAACATAGCAAACAGGTCCAGCTCTAAGACCCTCCAGTGGCTCATGGACTAAGTGCAGCACCTCGGGAGCGCACCTCCTAGAGTTCACGTCCTGGGCTGGGCCTGACAGCTAGCTTCTTTAACTTCTGTCCCGTTTATGGAGTTGTCTCACAGACTGCACAGACTTTATGTGTGTCTTCTTCATAATGACTTATATGTATAAGTGCTCTACTTACTTCTGTAATATTAAATATAAAATGTAATATGTTTTGTCCTTGTGCTCTAAAGAACTCACTGCCCATATGAAAGCTTGTGCCTAAGTTCATTGACTCTTTGTATGTGTGGAAAGGGAAAGTTATCTGTTGATATGCTAAATAACTAGTACAGCTAGCAGAAGAGTGTGTGTGTGTGTAATTTAACCCTTTGGTGGCTGGAGTGCTTGTTGAACTAGTAGGATCTAACCCTGACTGCACTGAGAGAGAGTCACAGTAGGTTTCTATCACCTGTTAATAATAGATGGTGGCAGCAAATTAATTTTATGGGTGTTGGTATGTTTTGGTGTGTTTATAGATTATGGGTTCAATACACTCATGGTTTGTTGTGACTTTTTACACACTTCCTTGGCGGTGCTAGGTTCTGATTATCATATGACTAGACGTAGAAGTAAGCCAAAATTGGAGAAAGAAGAAGATGCACTTGTACGGTTAGATGCGGTGTACATCCGAACTTTTTATTGGTGCAGAGTATAAAAGATCAAACGATTCAGAGGCCTCACGCCTCCTTCGTCAGTGATGAAGTACACAAATGAAAACACAACCCGACAGTGTTCAAATAACCACCAAACCCCACCTCCTCCAACGTATCCTACACATCTACAGTCACGTGCGAGTATGGGTATGACATGCTGGTACCGTTGCACTTGCATCGATATCTTGCCAACCATCACTGGTGAATGAATCCGACATCTTGCCAACCACTTCTCCGGTTTATATTTTTGATAGTTCATCTAGAGCTGTTATTCTATAACACAATCATCCAACATCAGGAGTTAATCAATATGTCACTCCATTCCTTTCTTGGTCTCATGGGTGCCATCTAGTGACCATATGTAATATGAATGAATTTATAAAGCATTATATGTAAATACTTTTGTTTCTGTAAGCAGTATAACGTTGTCCTTTGCTATACCCTCCACCCCTGGCCCTAACTTCTTGTACCATTGAAACAATGTTGCAGCAATCAATGATTGTTCAGCCAAGATTACATTCCCCATAATGCCTTCCACACTTCATTGATTTGCCTACTTTATAGGTCTGCTAATCACAGGCAACTTGAACATACATGGAATTCTGACAGTTGACCTAGGGGAGCTGACTGCTGCAACATTTTAAGTATGCTTTCTGCTTGCAAATTCCACTGGGTATGCCAGTGGTTTGAAATTCACATGGTCATGTTCTCTTATCTGTATATCACAATATAAAAGCCTATGTCTGTGAAGGGTCTCATTCATCCAGGTCATGGCATATCTGTAGTAATAAGTCAAATCAATTGGACTTGCAAACAAAATACAGCAAGTCCAGTTGATTTTGACTTATTACTATAGATAGTATAGAAGCCTGATTATTTATTCGAAAAAGTAGCTTGAAGGAGAAAGACAAAGGAATACAAGCAAGTGACAAGGATGAGATTTGGGTAGACTTTCCAATGTGGAATTATATTTTCCATTCCTTTTTTCCTATTATGCTGCCATATGGGACATTTTTGCTTGAACTCCTATCCACCAACAGACATATTGTTTGTGCCTAAGAGCCTAGATGGACAGCTGACAAAAAGGTTGTTAGACAGACAGATGAATAACATATAGAAAGACAAAGAATGATTAATGGGCCTAAGGGAGGGCAGTGACTTTGGGATCCCCGATCCTCTACCTATCTATATATCTCTATGGGACACATACATTTCTGCTCAGTGCTTTACCAAAAAAAACAAGATTTTTTTTCTGCTATTCTTTTACTTTTTGTACCATTAGTGGGGCCATCTAGAACTCATGTGTTCCTAGGCATGTGTCTTCTACATAATCTGGTTCATAAGATAGATAAATGATAGATAGATAGATAGATAGATAGCTAGATAGATAGATAGATAGATAGCTCTTTTCAATTTTATTTTCAAAACTGCAAAGTAACAGAAAAAACAGGCTGAAAATGTGATAATGTTACATGAATGCATTACAGAAATGTTCGCTACGTATATCCTTCTTCATCTGTTTGGACACCCTTTGGTTATTTAACAAGACTTTATTCTGAGGACTAATTCAACATGAAATAAAGAATCCAATTTCGCAAGGGATTTGCATTTTTATAGAGATTTGTAATAATAATAATAATAATATTCAATTTATTTGTGAGGCTACCCATTTTCATTCCAATTTCACATCATTAAAGGATTGCGTGCAAGATCTGTATTGTAAAACTCAGTAAAACTGAACTATTTTGCTTAGCAATGCACTAGCACTGATTATTTATATTATTATTTATTTATATAAATCCCTTATCGAAATGCCTCTGCACCAATTGGAATATAAATGGCTTTGCTCTAATGTCCCCTTCTTTCAACACCAAGCACACTCATTTTTTCTACAAATCTATTAAAACATAACATTTTACAAAATAAATAGTCTCAATTACTTAACCTTAACTTAACTGATAAATCAAGTGGTTGAACCTATGTTTCTGGGGAATAAACATAAAGGTGCATTTATTAAAGAGAGAAATTAGAGCCAGCCACAGTCCACAAGAATGATGAGATTTATGAGATTTTTAGTGACGTATTTATCAATGGGTGAAAGTGACAGCATTTGATAACTATGCCTCTGAAAATCCCATAGTACCTGTACTATGTTACTATTTCATTAAATTCATTATTTTAATTCAAATTATAATCATAATTAGTGTAATGCGGCAAAAATGCTAGAATTAGAATTATTGATAAATTGGCACATTCATGAAAAATGTTTGCCATTGATAAGATAATACAGGTATAGGATCTGTTACCTGGAAGCCTTTTATCTAGAAAGTTCAGAATGGGAAGCTCATCTCCCACAGACTCCATTTTAATTAGATAATTAAAATTTGTAAAAAAAATAATTTCCTCTTCATCTGTAATAATAAAGCAATATCATGTACTTGATTCAAACTAAAATATAATTAATTCTTGTGGGAGGTAAAACCAGCCAATTGGGTTTATTTAATGTTCACATGAGTTTCTAGTAGACTTAAAGGAAAACTATACACCCAAAAAGAATACTTAAGCAAAAGACAGTTTATATCATGTTAAATGGCCTATTAAAGAATCTTCCCAAACAGGATTACATATTTAAGTAAATTTACCATTTTACATCTTTTCCCTTGAGTCACCATTTTATGATATTATCTGTGCTGTCTCAGAGATCACCTGACCAAATATACTGCAGTTCTAACTGTAACAGGAAGAAGTGTGGACAGAACTTTGTCTGTTAATTGGCTCATGTGACCTAACATGCTTGGTTTGTTTGTCTGCACAGTGAATCGTAGGATCCCGTGGGATCTTAAAATGTCAATTTTCTATTTAGGATTACCCAATAGCACATACTAATAATAAAGTATATTCTTATGAAAATCATTTATTTACATGAAGCAGAGTTTTACATATAAGTTGTTTTATGTGAAATTTTATAGCGACATATATTGTTTGTGGGTATACTGTAGTATGAAGATCCAAATTACAGATCCTTTCCAGATACACTACAATTTGTAGTAATCACATTTTAGAAAAATAGGCAATGTCCTTGCAAGTTTTAGTTTTTGTTATTGCATTATATTTGCCATTTTGCCATCAGTATATACAGTATATGTCCCTCTATGTTTTAGTTGGAACAAGGGTGTGATGAAATTATCTGTGAATCAACTGTAAAGTCTTGTGATTATATAAGTATAAATCAGTAAGAGAAAAAAATCCCATGTTACTTTTCCTCACCTGATAATTATAGTGACAGTTTTCCATAACAAGGCAAGAATCATTTTTTATAGGGACACATCAGTTAGTATTATGTATTGATTCTGTAATGATTTAATTAGCGCATGACAAATACACTTTGCATTTCTAATTACTACCTTACCTGGTTGCTTCAAATAATACAATTATTTTTCATTCTTTCATTATTAGCCTGCAATTGCCTCAGTGTTCCTACTAGAATACCTGTTATGGTGTGGGCTTATCTTTTGTATAAATGTACAGATGAAGCCACTTTGGTTTGTGTTTGACAAAGAATAACTATACCCAGATATCCCACTTATACCATTTAACACAGAAAATTGTGTCACAGCATCCCATCTAATAAAAGAGTTCACCATTTGTGACCAATGGTGCTTTTTTGTTAATGAAAAGGTTAAAAGCATAAAATGACTTTAGATAACACAGTTTCTCCAGTTTATCTCGAGTCACGACTCATTTATCACAAATCCAAGTGGCTTCATCTCTATGTTCCCTGCTCCTCCATCTGTTTCCATCAGGTGGCCACACCAACCACATTCATCTAATGGGATACAGTGTAGGAACAGTTAATGATGAGTGAATCTGTCCTGTTTCGCTTCGCCAAAAAAATTGCAAAACAGCGAAAATTTGCAAAATGCATTGAAGTCAATGGGTGACAATTTTTATACACACGACTATTTTGTCCAAATGCATTAAAGTCAGTGGGCGCCCAAATAATTTTGACGCTCAAAAATTTATATGCACGTGACAATTTTGACGAGCAACAATTTTTTTTGGCGCTGGTGAATTTTTGCAGCAGTTTCGGTAATTTATTTGCGGCCTGCAAAATGCAGAAATTCGCTGTGAATCCATGCCGGCTAAATGTATTCGCCCATCACTAGGAACAGGCAGTAGATTTGGAAAAAAACCAAATATCAGCAGATTACTTACAGGAGAATGCTGTCTTCACTGAGAATGAAAAAATAGATTAAAAACCCATTCATTTATATCATTAAAAGTATAAACATATCCAAAGGCAAAAGACATCCCCAAAATAGACTGAATAACTGTATTAAATGATCTCAGAGGTTTCCAGCACAATAGACAAGTATTAATATATTCTGTATAAATATGTTATTTATCAAAGCAAATAGACATTTCTTTCTTTATATTTTATTTTTATTACCATTTTCGTAAATGAATAGCATAGATGTATATTGTAGTGTATACAATGACCCATGAAATAAATAGAACAAAATAAAACACACAAACATTCCAAATCTCACTAGCGTTGTGTATGTTTTGTTTTATACTCCCATCTAGTGGAAGTGCTGTCTCAAAATCTAAATTCGAAGTCACTCCCTTTATATCTTGTGAACGGGTTTGTGTCTTTTAGTTTTCTAGTCTAGATAGTATGAGTCTACTAGCTGTTAAAATGTATGCAAGTGATTTGTTCCTTAAGGCCGAATATATGTTTAATATAAAAGAAATTTTGCAAGGATTTCTGGGTGACATCTAAAAGAAAACTTTATTATGGTAGACCAATAGTTTTATATTTTTACCAGACTGCCATATATGAAGCATATCTACTTCTTTTCCACATTCATTCCAACATAATAGTGATGCATCTGGGAAAATTTTGGATAACTTTATAGGTGATAAGTACCAATTATAAAACAACTTGTAGACGTTTTCCTGTGTAATACATTTGGCTAGTTTTTGTGTACTAGAGATCGTGTTCAACCAATCTTTATCAGATAATTTTTCTCTAGAATTTGCTCCCAAATTTCCATGGCAGGAATTTTTACAAACTGAGTTGGTACTGCTAGAAGAGAATAACATGTCGCAAATCCTTTCTTGTATTTAGAATATACGAAAGTCTCAAATACAGTTAGAGTTAGAGGGCACATTTTTTTTCTGTGGCAGAAATCTCAAAAAGTCCCTCAATTGTAAATATTTGTAACATTCTGAATTTTCTAGATAGAATTCTTGCTTAAGTTTCACATTTTTTTCAAATGATCTATTATGCATAGGTCTTTTAATTTCAGTAGACCTTTTTTTCCCAGTTGTTAAATTGAATTATTGGTTCCGATATCCTAATTGAAGCCAGAGGAGAGGAAAAGAAAGAATCTACAGGATTGTGATGGCTTTAATGGTTAAAGGAAGACTTTCAAGTATTTTGTGGTTTATGTTATCTTTGGCCCAACAGATTCCGATGAACAAACATGATGCAATTATAGTATTGTCTATAATTGTTATTGCTTGAGTCCTGTGAACACTGCCCAGGCAGTGTTCACAGGATTTAAGGGCATAGACTAGGAGGTAAGCAAACAGAAGAGGTACAGGCCTAGCACCCATCTCTGCCTACCCTCTAGTTCCAACCCAGTCTGGGTAGCAAAGTATAAATTGTCGATTGGAAATAGAAAAATCTAACATATTATTGGCTAGAACTCTATAGCCTCAATCAAATTTTACTTTATTCATGCTATTTTATGTTTTTTGTAATCTTCTATACACCCAACATTATATTCTCATTATGTAAAATACTATAAAAATGGGCCGCTACTGGTTTTGACTCTCTATCCCTGTTGCATTTCAATTATTTTCTGACCAGAAATCAGTTCCAAACATCTCATCATAGATGTCTTATACATTGCGTTGTCTATTAAGCCCCTTTACAGTGCAACAGTTAGATGGTTCAAAGATCATATGAAGTTACAATAACTAAAACAAAAAACACCCTGTAAAACTATGGAAATGGTGCCATAGTCCCATTGAGTAAAGTCAAACAGATATTTTAAAGCTCAGAATGTTAGGCAACTGGCAACGACAATGTTCTTCACATTATCAATATGATGATTTGAATTATCAAATCACACAGAATTTCACCATAATAAACTGCAGATTTCACCACCAAACTGTAGCATGTTAAGAAGTTTGCCAATCCCTAATTAGAGAAACTAGATACCATACCAGTTAAAAAAACAAATAAGTCCCAGTACAACCTTAAGAATCTTTACCAACCCCCTTACCTAACTTCTAACCCAACACAGTCCATATGCATCTAAATTAGGGATCCCCAACCTTTTAAACACGTGTGCGACTTTCAGAAGAAAAAGAAGTTGGGGAGGAACACAAGCATGAAAAATGTTCTTGGGGTGCCAAATAAGTTCTGTGATTGGCCATTTGGTAGCCCCTATGTGGATTGTCAACCTACATTGAGGCTTTTTGGCAGTACACCTGGTTTTATACAACTTAAACTTGCCTCCAAGCCTGGATTTCAAAAATAAGAACCTGCTTTGCGGCCACTGGGAGCAACATCCAAGGTGTTGGAGAGCAACATGTTGCTCATGAGCTACTGGTTTGGGATCACTGATCTAAATCATCTAAAAAATGTATTTAATAATATAACATTAAAAGTTAATTTGACTTTCCATCTTAACTATTTGCACCCAAGGGAAATTCAATGTTTCTCCTGTATCAAAATGAAAATAAAAAAAAAAATGTAAATTTCGTTGGGCAATACTGTGCATTCATTCAATGCTGTGTATAGCGTAAAATTAGTAACTGTTTAAAAATGCAATTATTATTATGGATTAAATAACTGCTAACAGTGGCTTCTAGACTTCAAGTACAAATCTAAAATGACGGTATTAGCATAAAATGCCTTCTTGGAATATACCAACCTTGTATTTAATAGTTTAAAAATGCACATTATGTAATATAATCTCTCCTTTCCATTAAACCATGTGCGATGCATTTTCTTTACTTTCTGCTTGAGGATAAATGCAAAGTCGTTTAAAGAATTAGCCTGGAATTTATGTGATTATATTTAGATTGGAACATGTTGAAATTACCAGCAGCCAAGTGATTTTTGTAAATGTAATCTATAAAGAGTTAAGGCGCAAAGAATCCAAAGGGGATGCAATCATGTTTATTCCAATGCCGATTCTGATTAGACAAACGTATAATAGCACATTAGCCAGACTGCATTATAATTGTCATGTTAGTTCAAGACTCAAATGTGGTTAACCACAATAAAACATGAGTTTGGGGATTTTATTTGCTCTATTATCCCATGGAGAAGTAATGTTTATCCCCATAGCCACAAACATGCTAGAAGATGTGTTGTTTGTAATCTTGGGGTTTTTTTTTTTTTGTCAAACTCAAGACTTATAACATATTTATCAATAAGTTTTCACCACAAAATTTGGTGCAGGAAAAGACTTGATAAAATTGTTAAAGCAATTATTTTATGGTTTTATAATGTAGTTTTTATTTCTAAATTACACTGTTTACACTGCAAATAATTCACTCTATGATATAAAATATCGTTCCTGAACCAGCAAGTGTATTTAGTTGTAATATTGATGTGTAGGTGCATCTCAGGTCATTTTGCCTGGTCATGTGCTTTCAGAAAGAGCCAGCACTGTTCTGTTGTTAGGCTGCTGGGGGGAAAAGTAGGGAGTGATGTCACTCCAACTTGCAGTACAGCAGTAAAGAGTGACTGAAGTTTATCTGAGTCACTGTTAGTAATTTAAAGTATTTATTAAGCGAATCCTGTATTGAAGCAGCAAAGAAAAAAAGGTATACACTTGAAAATTAATTGTCTCTTAATTTCCAGGTCCATGTAGAGGAACAACCTCTGTGATTCGCAGGAAGACAATTCCGCATGAGGAACGGAGATTAGCGGGAACTTCCAGGAAAGTATAGCTGTAGCGGGGAATGTTCTTACTGGAGTTAAGTAGTCTTTAATGATGAAATCTTCCCACAGGAATTTAGAGGAAAGGATCTGGCACAGGATGAACCTCCTCAGGAAAGAGATAACTTAACTCTTTACAGCTGAGCAGAAAAGACCATTCTCTCAAGGTAAGTAATACTGGAAAACGGTATTCTCTTCCCGAATTTGGGAATCCAAGATCTGTTTCCCCCACTGACTCAGGTAGGTTAGTATATTGTCAATCACAGCAGATAACAGGAAATGAAGGCAAACAGGGTTTCATGACACAATCTATAGCAGAATAAGCCAGGCAGCGTAGAGAGGCAAGGGTTAACAGCACAGTTTAAGAAGAAATCAACAGTGCTATTTAACTTCAGGGATTAAAGTCTTTTATGCAGAAAATAAATGGAAACTGTGTCACTCACAGTTAAGGAGGATACAGGCCGAGCTATGGAGCAGCAACCAGGAAACGGAGCCAAGGAGGAGAGAGAGTAGCCATTTTAAGAAACTTTGGTGAAAATTTGCCGGTGAAAAAGCCGCAGCGACAAAAAAAAAAAAATGTCCCACATCAGAATAGTCGTGCGCATAAAATTGTCACTCACGTCAAAATTATTTCTCCACGTTTTGTGAATTTTTGGTAAATTCTCAAATTCGCCTATGACTAATGATGAATCCAATAAATGTACGATTTTAAACAATGTTTCAGTTAATACTATATTATAGTGTATATTACAAAATTAAAAAAAAACACAAAAAAATCACAAAAATGAATAAGAATGATTTATAGAAGCACTTAATACATTTTGGTTGGTCTTTTTCAATTCGAATTTCGAAGTTATGGCAGTTCAAAAAAACTCCCATTACTTCAAAATTTGATCCTTGATAAATCTGCCCCTAAGACTAAGGGGCAGATTTATCAACGGTCAAAGTGAATTCGAGGGAATTTTCGAAGTAAAAAAATTTGAAATTCAAAGTAAATGTTTGCATACTTCGACCATCGAATAGGATACTACGACTTCGAATTGACTTTGAATTCGATTCGAAGTAAAATAGTTAGAATATTCGACCATTCGATAATCGAATTACTGTCTCTTTAAAAAAAACTTCGACTTCAATTTAAACCTGCCGAAGTGCTATATTAGCCTATTCCCCATAGGCTAACATAGCACTTCGGCAGGTTTCATTTGGCGAAGTATTGAAGTCGAAGTTTTTTTTAAAGAGACAGTAATTCGATTATCGAATGGTCGAATTTTCTAACTATAGCATTTTTCTAACTACAGCATTTTTCTAAATTTTTTAAAGTCAAAGTAAAATTGTTCGATCGCACAATAAAATCGTTCGAATCATTTGATTCGAAGGATTTAATTGTTCAATCGAATGATTTTACTTCAACCGCATTGAATTTTCAATACCAAAATTCAATGAAAAAAGTTTGAATTCGATATTCGAATTTGAAGTATTTAAATTCAACAGTCGAATTTCGAAATATTTTTTACTTCAAAATTTGACCCTAAAACTAATATCTCTAACATGAGAATAACATAAACAGAGTCAAACAATTCATTGCTTTATTCAGTCCTAGAAGACTTCTCGGAAACAGATCTGTTTGCTTTTCTACTTTCCTATACTAATATGTTTTTCCTTATTTTACCTCATTGCTGTTCTCATAAAATGTACAATTGCTGTCATATTCAGTGTTTTTCTTTTTCAGCTTCATCCTTTTTAGTGTAATACCTATCATGTCACCCTGCAAACAAAAGTAATAAATGAAATACAAAGGAGAGAAAATGATGGCAAAATGTGTTTTGTGTCCGACATTGTAAAATGTGAATATTCCCGTATATTATATATAAACGTTTTGCATGCTACATAGTGTGTAATTAAACTGTCCTCTGCTGGTGGGAGCTGATAGATAATTGAATTCAGAGCAACTGTGCTTAGATCAGAAGTCATCTACAACTGGTTATCAAACAAAATATACTTGTTACTATATGATGTTTCATTTCAGTAGGAATAATTGTGCTGCATTATTTGTTTCCAGATTGGAGTGATTACTAGAGCAATTTCACCAGCACTTTTTGGCTGTTGCAGATTGATGCAGAGAAAAATCCCTCTCTATATTAATCCTATCTACAGCGCAAACAGAATAGAATAGAAAATAATAATAATAGTGAGTATGTAACTTGTCTTAGGCTAGGTAAAACATACAGTAAGAAATCTATTATTTGCCAGTAGGTTCCACCAATGGTATACCAAGATTAAACTTTTATGCATGTAAAAGTCAGTGTCATGTTTTCTTTATGCAGACTGGCGATGAGGGAATTTTTTCACCAGGCATGGATTTGCGGTGAAATTCCGCATTTCGCCATCTGCAAATTTTTACAAAAAAAATTACAAAATTGTCGAAGAGACAAGTTGCCATACGAAAAATGCCCATTGATTTGGAGTAAGAAAAAAAGTTTAGCGTGTAAAAAATTGTCGCACATTGACGCCTATTGACTTCAATGTTAATCACTAATGCAGACCCAAGCAATGCAAGGAATTCAAAATGTCCTCAGTGCATATTTCCAGACCTAGGCACTGTCGATTTGTTACATTATGCTCTTGAATAATGGTAGTGGTAATGAAGTGGGGGTCCAGCACATTATTTAAAAGATGATACTGGTAGGTGAATCTGAGAGTGGTTGGTAATAGGGTCCCCAGCACATCATATATAACAGTCACTGGGTAATGGCACCACAAGCACATTTGACATATTGATAGGCCGTGAGTACTGGTGGCACCTAAGTGAGAAGCAGTGGTTTCCAGCAACCCAAGATTTTTGCTCTCCTCTGGATATATTCTTTGCTCCAGTTGACTTCAGTTTACCTTCTTCTCTGTTTCTCCATCTTTATTTTTGAGTATTCTTCTGCCCCTTTCTGCTTCTTTTCTTATTTATGCCACCTTAACTTATATCTTGAACCCAAATAGCTATATAAGAACTGATGCATCTTTTTATCCTGTGGCTTTGTTTCCAGTCTCTTCCATCTGATAACGGGACAGGCCACTTCCATTGTGCTGACAAAAACTGGTCACTGATTGAATCAATGGCATATGGATGACGTTAGAATTCAACGCCTCTTTATCCAATCAGAATGCAGTCTGTGTGCTCTCCCAAATTAAATGATAGAGGAACCAGTCCAGTACATGTACAGTAGTTTCCAATGTATAAAGTAGTTATTTATTACATTATCACCACCATTCATTTATTTAAAAAGAATTCCCCTTGAACCCCACCTGTTGCCTGTGATATAAAGGAGCAATCTGTGTCGTTAGGTAATACTCCATATATGTATCTATAGATGGAAACAAGAACAGTTTTAGAGAGAATCTAAGCAAGTTTTAAAATGATATTAAGAAAGTGATTCATCTGACTGAAAAGTCTAGTAATGCCCAGTGTTTAATATGCAAATGTTAAGATTGGTATCCCAAACCCAGAACAATCCCCAAGGTCCCAGTTGCAGCGCAATTTTCTGCCTGTAAAAGCCACCTTTCACTTTGAGAGGACCATGGAAGGAGTTCTGAGTATTCATGAGAACCGCTCGTGGTATAGGAGAACAAGAAGAGTGGTGAGGGACAGGACTGGTCAAATACCAAATGGGAGCAGGCATACAGATTCAGGAGATGTTAGGTTAGTTGAGGTCACAGGCTGAGTAAAACACCGAATACGAAGTACAGAACCAAGAGAGAAGTTGATATACAGGCTAGGGTCAGGACAGGCAGAGGACTTAGGAAATACCCGACACAGGCAGGGTCACGATCATGAATAACAGATCACGAATACATGAAATAGCACCCAGGAACTAAGAATAGACCTTTTCGTTGGGCAATATACAAAAAGCGTCTGCACCTTTAAATATTTAAATTTAACACCAGCCTGATGACATCTGACACGACTGTGCCGAATATAGCCTAAATGGGCCGAAGACACGTGAAACACAGAAATGTGATGCAGAACTAAGAGGCCAGAGGAGCCAGACACGGTGGGCGTCCCCACTGCAGACTAGATCACCAGGCAAGTTTCTCAAAATGAGTATAAATGCCTTCAAATAGTTCTTGGATCATATTGTTTTGCAATTATTTTAGCTAATTGGTCACAACCAGCTAGGGACCACTGGTTATAGTGTTTAAAGTAGGGACCAATGAGGCCGAACCCCAGAATCCTTCACCAAAGATTCAGCCGAATACCGAACCGAATCCATACCCTAATTTGCATATGCAAATTAGGGGTGGGAAGGGGAAAACATTTTTTACTTCCTTGTTTTCTGACAAAAAGTCACGCAATTTCCCTCCGCCCCTAATTTGCATATGCAAATTAGGATTCGGATTTGGTTCGGCCAGGCAGAAGGATTCAGCCGAATCCGAATCCTTCTGAAAAATGCCGAATCCTGGCCAAATCCCAAACCGAATCCTGGATTCGGTGCATCCCTACTTATACTGTAATAGGACCCACAAGCAAACCCATAGCAAGCAATGTGTCACAGCATTTAATGCCGACATATTTGAAAGCAAACATCTTACTAGTTGATATGGGGGCTGGAACTGCAGCATACCTTGAAATTATATTACTTTGTTAATTCATTTGTGCCTTTTTTTTTCCCTCAATGAAAGAGTAAATTGAAATATCACAGGGAAATATATTGCCCACGTGGGAATATTATATGGAGGAAAACATTTGCTGCTACAGTTATAGGATGTTTCCTGGTTATAACAATGCTAAATGAACAAATAAGCCATACAGCAACATGAACAGTACTGATATTTCTTTCTTAAAATACACATATAATTCCCCTGAATCCATCAATCGAATCAACAAATGCACTTGCTAGATTGCCTTATAGCTGCAATGTATTTATATTAATAAAAAATATAATATTCCTCCTGCCTCTCAGAATGTAAATGTAGCCATTAGTGTTCTTATGCATTCCAATTTTTGTTTATTATCAGAAAGAGAGCCAGGCACCCTTAATATGAGGCCATCCATTGTCTTTAGCATTGCGTTGTTTTCGTTTTCCGTATTATTTGAGAGGAGTTGTGGTGCATTATTCCTCCAAATCTGTCATTTAATGTACTTGACTTGAGGAAAAAAGTTTGGAGCGGAGAGCTATCTGATCCTAATACTTTCTGGAGGCCTGAAATGCAAACAACAAATTCCAATAACATGCCACAGAGATTCAGGAAATTATTTATGAAGCACATGAGATTGTTAGATGACTTTCAGAGCAGGTGGGTTGTCTGGAGCCGAGCCAAACTAATCACAAGGAGGTGCAAGGTCATTTTCATCTCTGCACTACAATAAGTATAAGGAATGGAACAATTTCATTGCTATTGCTTAAAGCAATGACCCTATATTTGGTTAGTATTTTAGTATTTTATTAAGGCAAATGACCTCCAGAAATGAGATCTTTTCACCCTATCAGGATGTTTCGACAGAGGTCTAGAAGTGCAGAACCTTTTTTTTTTTTTTTAAATAAAAAGAAATTACAAAAATAATGTCTTTGAAGTTGCTAAATAAAGTTCTGGAACGTAAGTTTAAAAAGATGAATAAGAAGAAACTCCATATACAGTAAATAAGTCAAATTGTGAACTCATACTCCGGATAGATGGCAGGCATTCTTTTTTTCAGTTCTCTGTCAGGTTAACTCCCTGCTTGAATAGGCAGGTATGGTTCCAGATTCCATTCCATTCCAGGGCCTAATTGCCCTGCTTTTATACTAGTGAATAACTCCCTAGTCAAATTTGACAGTTTTGACCATAACAAACTTGAAAATTCAAATTTCAAATTCCAATTTTAAATTTGACCCTTGATAAATCTGCCCCCTAGTGACTCTCCTACCCTTAGACTTGACAATGGCAGGAAGCACATGACTCTTCCTTTCTTCCTGGACTCCATTATAGCATTAGGTGGATCTGCCAAAGAGGTAGGCTTCGGTGAAAGAGTCCAAGTTAAGCCCTAAGGTAACCCAAGCCTTAGAGAAGATGGGAGCACTGGGACCAAGTAAAAGAGGCAAAGGCTTCCATTTTAGCACACTCTGAAGAGCTGTGCATTATAGGTAGCACCCTCCTAGAGGGCCACTACTCTAGCCACAGAGGCCCCCACAATGGCAACCCCACCCTACTGCACCTCCCTTCCCACAAAGTACCTTGGAGCCCCACCAAGTTCTTTATCTTGCTTGTCGCTGCTGAGATCAGATCTTGCTGCAAGATAAGCAGTCTAGGGTAGCAGGGCCCACAGAAGTCGGGGCCCACAGGTTTTCTCCTGGTGTATCACCAGCACTATATGTCTTATTTATGGCACCATCCTTCTCAATTACCGTTTCATCATGAGTAAAAGTACATATTTGCATGTAGTTTGCTTAGCTTGCTGTTTTTGTCTGCTGGCATTCAGCTAGACACATTCTATTCCTAATATTCAAAGTAATAATTAAATATAGTAGACATAGTTTCTATATGATATTTGGTGATCATTAAAATTGCTATCTTTGAAAAATATTAATCTTGTGTGTTTATATTCTGGTGTTTAGTAATATATCATGATGTTGACTAGTGATGAGACCATCTGTTCCATTTCATGCAACAGTAAATTAAAATAAAACTTGAAAAGCTTGAATGTTGAAAACGCACCTCCCACTGACTTCTGTGGCATTTCAGCAGGCTTTAGATCACAAGTTAAATGTTGAATTGACAGAGCTATTTTTCTAAATTGTCCCAATCATAAATAAATTCCCCCTATTGTTTTTTTTTTAAATTTATTTATTCATTCTATAGTCATGTGTGCTTATATGACAAGATCATATTTAGGCTCAATTTCGAGAATAAATATTGATACAGGTATGGGATCCGTTATCCGGTAATCCTTTATCCAGAAAGCTCCGAATAATGGGAAGGCTGTCTCCCATTGACTCAATTTCATCCAAATATTCTAAATTTTTATAAATGATTTCCTTTTTCTCTGTAATAATAAAACAGTAGGTTGTACTTGATCCCAACTAAGATATAATTAGTCCTTATTGGAATCAAAATCAGTCTATTGGGTTTATTTAATGTTTATATGACTTTCTATTAGACTTAAGATATGAAGATCCATATTACTGAAAGATACGTTATCCAGAAAACCCCAGGCCCTGAGCATTCTGGATAACAGGTCCCATACCTGTACTATTGCTTATTCTAAAATATTTAGAACAGACAGACAACTGAATTTCACAAAAAATCTACTGTTTAAAAGTACAGATATAAGATCCCTTATCCGAAACCCGATATCTAGAAAGCTCTATCTAGAAAGATCCATTATCCGGAAACCCCAGGGCATTCTGGATAACAGGTCCCATACCTGTATTTTTATTTTCTTTCAATTGCAACTTTACAAATGCCTTCTAAAAGATTTAAAGAAAATAATCTATGAACTTTTGTAACATGATAAACCCATGGGTTTAGCAAATTCAGTTTTAGTGAAGTATCAAGATAAAATCATAAAATATATTTAGCAAAAGGTCAGGTAAGAAATCTATTAGTCGTAGTGAAGTCAAAGAGTGGTATGTCCCTCTTTGTACATTAGTTACCTTAGGAAAGCCTTTTGTATCAGCAGTTATGCAAGGCCAGGCAGTTTATACTCATGTGCTCAGAGTTTAGTAGAAATGTGTAGAAAGAGACACAGCCAGAGAATTTGTGATCCATAAAGAACCCAAAGACTAAACAAACGCAGGTGTGGAGCCTGAATAGATATGGTGGCAAATTTTTTGGCAAAACGGGTCAAATTCGCCCATCACTACCACCACGTGGTGCTTCCTCCTCTGCTTGTGGCAGTTTCTCCGTGGGCGCACACCTCTGGGTTTTACGAGCCATGCACATGACGTCATTACATCTTTGACGCGAAATTTAAACTATTTAAAGGGGATTCGGGTTAGAAATCGTTGCCCGTTGTTAGGTCTAACTTGTTTAGCATTTGGGCGTGATTTATGTCTGTCTGTGTTCTGGTTTTGATCCCTGCCTCTCTGACTCTTCTGAATTCTGCTAATTCTGACCTTTGCTTGCCTGACCATTCTGTGAACTCTGCCTGTACTGACCTGGCCTGTCTGACTATACTTGAACTCTGCTTGTAACATCCCACCTGCCTGACTGCGCTTTATCGTGTTACCTTCCGTCCTAAACCATGGAAACGAATATGCCCCTTTGCTCGTTCAGAACACTTGCTTTGCTCCTCTCAAATTAGTAGCTGAGGGCTCCTCCCGAGGCCAAAGGCGGCTGCTACTGGCAGAAGATTGAGCCGTGACCAGGGAGCCTAGCACTTGATCTGAATTTAGGGAGCTGTACGTGACACCCAGGTAGCGCTACCTGCTCCAATGTACCTCTCCTTTTAGGAGAGGTACTTGGTTGTTAATGGTACATTCTCTACTCGAAGAAATCAGGGCCCTGGATTGCAATGGGTTACTTGCTGTTTAAGAGAGTGTGATCCGATTCTACAAAAAAAAATGTATTAAAAATATCTAGATTTTCTACTATTTCATGAATTTAAAAGAAATGTAAACCACTTTCTTACTTTGTGGTCCTGTCGAGTGACCAGAGACGTAGGTAATAAAATCACCATTTCATAAATAAACCCTGTGTTTAATCAGCTTCTACTCATTTCAAACACTAAATGATATATAGGTAGAGTTTGTTTATATAGAGTTCCACCTCCATTTGAGCACAATACCCGGAGGTGGGAAAGTTGGAGAAAAATTCAAGTTGCAAAATATTAGGAATATATATATATATATAATCTTGTCATGCCCAGTAGCCCAAACCCCACACTGGAATGACCAGCAGGGCCACTGGGTCAATATTTAAAGTATAACTAGGAGGGAGTAGCCTGGAAAGGATGCTTGCAGATTGAAAGTTTATTAGCCAACATAAAATAAAAACAACTTACTGGCTCAGGAGTTAAAAGTAAAACAAAAGCCAAAAAAAAATCTGTATTTTCCAAACCATCAGAAAACAGACTAAACAGTCCAATAATGTTGGATTAGATAGCATCAGTCTACTCATATAGCCAATAGCTGCATTTGTTGGACCTTCACAGTGGTGACATTGAGATGTCACTTGCAGAAGGATTGATGCTTAGACAAAGCATCGAGGCCGATTCACTATGGGTCGAATATCGAGGGTTAATTAACCCTCGATATTCGACTGTGAACTAAAATCGTACGACTTCGAATATCGAAGTCGAGCGATTTTGCGCAAATCCTGCGATCGATCGATCGAAGGATTTTTCATTCGATCGAACGATTAAATCCTTCGAATCGAACGATTCGAAGGATTTTAATCCAACGATCGAAGAAAAATCCTTCGATCAAAAAATCTCAGGCAAGCCTATGGGGACCTTCCCCATAGGCTAACATTGACTTCGGTAGCTTTTAGCTGCCGAAGTAGGGGGTCGAAGTTTTTTTTAAAGGGACAGTACTTCGACTATCGAATGGTCGAATAGTCGAACGATTTTTACTTCGAATCGTTCGATTCGAAGTCGAAGGCCGTAGTCGAAGGTCGAAGTAGCCCAAAAAAACTTCGAAATTCGAAGTTTTTTTTATTCTAACCCTTCACCCGAATTTAGTGAATCGGCCCCATAATATTTTGATGTTTCGCTTGAACAAGGAACTAAAATGCTCTGAAAGCATGCTATGATTATTAGTGATGGGTGAATAAATTCGCCTGTCACAAATTTGCAGCACATTTCTGCACTTTGCCGATGGCGAAAACATTTGCGAATCACCAGCAAAATCGTGTCAAACATTTTGGACGCACGTCCGAAAAGTTGCTGGTGTCAAAATCACCGCACGTCAACACTATTCGGACGCTCATTGACTTTAACGCCAGTGTCAAAATTGAGACAAGCAACTTTTCGGACGTGCGCCCAAAATTGGGCGCTGGCATCAATTTTCAAGTTTCAAGATTTTTTTGCGCAATGGGAGAAATTCGCCCATCACTAATGATTATCTTAGCCAATAAAAGTATTAACTTTATACCACGTTTTTGTTATTTTGTAGTCTCACCATAGAGTTGCCTGTCCAAACTCATTTTGGTGATGTATGGTTACTTAAATCCTCCATTCAATAATCGACTTCATATTAACCCTCCTGGACTCAAGTTTTGCATTTTCAGCCCCTCCAACACCATCACATGCTTTTTCTTGAGCCAAGGAATCAGAAACTTCACAAATCTGAATAAAATGTAGGTCAAAACTAAATTCCTTAAAGGACCAGTAACATCAAAAAATTTTATTGTTTTAAAGTAACAAAAATATAATTCAGAGTTGCCCTGCGATAGTAAAACTGGTGTGTTTGCTTCAGAAACACTACTATTGTTTATATAAATAAGCTGCTGTGTAGCCATGGGGGCAGCTATTCAAGAAAAGGCTCAAGTTACACAGTAGATAGCAGATAAGCTCTGTAGAACATAATGGTATCTGTTATCCATTATATATCCTGTGCCATATAGCCGTTTTTCAATTTCCGCCATTGCTACTCAGCAGCTTGTTTATATGAACTATAGTAATTTTTCTGAATTAAACACACCAGTTTTACTAGTGCAGGGCAACACTACATGATATTTTCATTACTTTAAAAAACTTTCAGTTTTTGGTGTTACTGTTCCTTTAAGATTAGTACGAATCTCAGTTTGGACTATTTGCTTATAGTCAACCCTTGAATATAATGGCTTATTAAGCAAATTATACTTGTTCTTTCCTGCCCATTAAATACAAAATGTAGCTGAAAATAACTTGTTAAAAAAAAACTGAAATGTTCCCATTTTGCCATTTTCTAAAGCAGTAAGATCTGATGTTAACTTCAAAGGGTGTCCACATTCTTTGAAAAGCAAACACTATTGATTGATTCAGTAGACCAGACAAAAATCTGAAATAACATCTTTATTGTTTTTCTAGAAGTATCTGCAGATTTTCTCCTACCAGTGAAACCAGAATATATATTGGTTTTTTTTTAACATCCAGAACCATAAGAAATGCCAGTGCTTTTATAATATTATCCCTCGGCAACCAGATTTCTTTAGAAACATATTTTCAGCAACTTATAACCAGTATTAATTAACAATAACTGCCCCAAAGTGCTCTTAAGTCAAGAAAGTGTGACTTAGATAGCAGGTGGAGAAGTCCAACAGGATAAATTCTTAAACAAGTCACTATATATAACAGCAGTGCTGTCTGTCTATAACTTATTGTCTGTTCCTGTCCCTCCAAGGTATTTTTTATTGCTCTAAGGCAGCTTGTTTATCAGTACTGTTATGATGGGCTACACAGATCAAAGAGGCACATAGGATCTGGCAGCACAGACTTTATTGGATGATTCCAACAGAATATAGAATGTCTGCAGGCACACCCTGTCAATGCCGGTTTGGACTTTACTCCTAGGTAGGTCGCCCTATTACTCTATCAGACCTATTTGCCATTGACTTTAAAAAGCTGCATGTCAAAACAAATGCAGATGTAGGGCCTGAATAGACGTTCTGTAACTAATGATGATGTGATGATAGCAAGGCATGTGCCATTGGTGGGTATCAAAATGTTAGGCACCCCCCAAATCCGTTGGCCAGTTGAAAAAGTGCAGTAAAGCATTTTTTAAGGAAAAGTACATCCCAAATACAGTATATAAAAATGCCTACAACGTTTTAAGCCTTCGCAGGGTACTTAAACTTAGGCTTCTCCTAGGGAATCCATTTTTCCCCAGGTGGAGACCCTTTTAAAAACAAATGAAACACTGTGCAGCCATATTACCCTACGCCTAGGCATCCAGTTGAGCACAATTATCTGATGCTTCTTTACTGTGCATATGTAAGTGGAATTTATTACTAGGGATGCCCAGAAAAGGTAAGTAAAATGGCCATATGGCCTGCATTTATTTTTTCCTAAAAGGAACACAGACTTGGGGAAAAAGTTAGAGACTCCTTGCACAGGATTACAAATCTGGTGCACAATGACCATTTTTTTTGCACTTTGTCCACTCGGGCATGGAAAATAGCCACAGGCCTCTGTACTCTGTTTCAGAGCACAGAGACCTGTGAACTTTACCTGGGATGAAGCATTGCCTGAGTCAGGAAAGGCTTGATTCAAAAGAGGCAGGGGGAGGCATAAAAGCAACCCGCTCCCACTAGCCTCTACCCACCCTGTACCTTGTGCATCATTTAGACACCAGGAGATGCAGGGCACGCCTGTCCTTACTGCCTGCTTAAAGCACAGGGTTTGGGTGTACCTCCTGACGCTGTTCTTTGCACAGAGCTCCAGAGTTTTGATCCAAAGATTAGTGCAATAAACTGGTAGCCTGGGGGCATACATGCATCAAAAGTAAATAATAAAAGGTCTGGTCCTGTACCCCCTAGTTCTCTTGCACTTGAGCCTCCAGGGCAATGACCCCTAAAGACTTCATAGTGCATATGATTCCTGTACCATCCCAGATAAGCTCACCATTATTCTTCCTGAAACTTGGTTTTAGATACATTGGGCTTTCATCTTCAACTTGAATATAAAAGATTTAATATATGCTGTTCTAAATAACTGTTTGTCAGACACTTCATTCGACATCATTCCTGTAATATTCTGCTCTGCTTAAAATAGACTTCTTTACCCCAGCAGTTTCTTTTTGATTTTGAGAAAACGCTCTGGGGAATTTAGTTCAGCAACAGCACAAAGTGATGGTTTTAAATTCGAGATTTCAATTTACATTCATATGTATAAATAGTTTTTAGCACTACTTGCTCATCATTCACCTCCCACAAGAAATCAAAGCACTGTATTTTATATATTTTTTTTTAATGAGATGTCTCTTGTTTCATTTTGGAAAGAAAGATTGTGAGTTCAGGGCATCAATTAATTCTTTGTTTTATAGGGATAGATACCTTAGTCTTGTGTTGTGCCTTGTTAACTTCTCTTTTAAGGGTTAGAAAGCAGCATCCTAATCATATTGCAAACAAGGTTTTCAGCTCATATCATAGAGCGAAGAAAAGAGTTACAAGAGGTGGGTACCTTACATGAGCCATAAGCTTGGAGGATTCAACTATTGAACTTGAATTTCTAAAACAACCAATGTGAAAAGAAGTACAGGGCTGCAAAATGGATCAAACATGTACATTTAATGCCCCATGTACAAAACACTTTCATCTAGCCCTGCATAGTGTAATCTTGCAAAGTACATATCTGGTAGTAGAAAGATAGCCCCATACTTGACAAGGCCTCAAATATGATGTGTTTCCTCTGGTGCTCCTAGGCTGCACAAGAAAGATCATAGCCTAATTAAACCTATTGGGCCCAATGAGGCACTGAGCATATAGAGGCCCCACATAGCGCATTCCTCCCAGCAGTCCTGCTGCAAGGATTGTCACAGACCATTATTACCCACATTATATAAATTGCACCAGACTAGAAACCTGAGGGGGTCACGGACTGTAAGGTCCACGCAGAGCTTAGGTCTATCACTGTATCTGTCATGAAAGGCTTCTGGAGGCAAGACAGTGCCATCAAATACTGTGGGCCCAATGGAACAAGGAAGAGTTGAACAGGCAGTGTTATAATGACAGTCAGCCCCAGAACCTTACATGATCTGCCAACCAACATTTTTGGGGACCCACCAAAATTGTCTAAATTTGGTAAGAGAGGTCCTGTTCTTGGTGAAGCTTATCAGTGTATCTCAGGGTTTCTGATAAGCTCAGCTTAAAAGCAAACTCTGATATAAAGTAATGTACGTCCAACCATGACTGATATGGATACTGAGAAGATGGTTCCACTTTGCTTTAAAGCTTTGCACTTTTATGTTCCGATCCAATCCCTCATGCAGACCAGTATTACTCTATGGATCATTGGTGCAGAGCAGTATTACTGATCAGTGTATATGATGCCAATGCAATGGATCACACAAGGGCACAGAGAGCATAAAAAGTTGTTTGTGATATCTTCTTTTTAGGTTTTTGGCTTTACAATCCAAATTCAGCACTTGTATTTGTTTGAAATTACTATGGCTATTCCTTTTATGACTCCTTATAATACTATTTCCCAGTGGATAAGCACCAGCTTATTGGTTATTCTATGCAAAGCTTTGAACTACAAGACTGCTTGCATTAATATGCAGGCTAGTGCGCATGGTTTATTGCCATTAATAAAGTCTCCCAGCCCTCTAGTAATTGCAGGCTTAATAGTCGTAACAAAACCCAAAGTCATAATGATTTTCTGGCTATATGCCATGACATTCTCACCTCCGAACACTCTGGGAGGCAGTTTGGACTTCTTTATGCTCACATCTTTGGAACTAGTCCAGCCAAAATGTAATGACATTTCTGCTGCCATTAATTCTTAAACATGTTGCCAAGAAGCTCATACTTTCGCCTAGAATATACTGTAATGGTAGACATTCTTTATTTTAAATACAGAACAACTGAGTTGTACATTACGGGGCCGATGCATCAAGGGTCGAATATCGAGGGTTAATTAACCCTCGATATTCGACTATGGAATAGGGATGTAGCAAACTGTTCGCCAGCGAACTAGTTCGCTCGAACTTCGACTGTTCGCGTCCGCCGAATGTTCGCGAACGTCGCGCGACGTTCGCCAATACGAGTTCGCGTTCGATTCGAACAAAAATCGTTCGACCATTCGACCATTTGATTCCTTCGACCGCTAAAATCGAAGGATTTTCGTTCGAATCGAATGATCGAAGCCATTCGATCGAATGAAATCATTCGATCGAATGGCTTCGATCGTTCGATTCGAACGAAAATCCTTCGATCGAACGATTAAAATCCTTCGATCGTTCGAATCGAACGATTTTGCTGATGTTCGAAGTTCGCGAACTGTTCGCGAACTGTTCGCATTTTTTGCCGATGTTCGCGAACGGCGTTCGCGAACACATAAACGGCAGTTCGCTACATCCCTACTATGGAATGAAAATCCTTCGACTTCGAATATCGAAGTCGAAGGATTTTGCACAAAAAGTTTGATCGAACGATTTGAAGGATTTTAATCCAACGATCGAAGGATTATCCTTCGACCAAAAAAATTTAGCCAAGCCTATGGGGACCTTCCCCATAGGCTAACATTGGGTTCGGTAGCTTTTAGGTGGCGAACTAGGGGGTCAAAGTTTTTTCTTAAAGAGACAGTACTTCAACTATCGAATGGTCGAATAGTCGAACGATTTTTAGTTTGAATCTTTCGATTCGAAGTCGAAGTCGTAATCGAAGGTCGAAGTAGCCCATTCGATGGTTGAAGTAGCCCAAAAAACACTTCGAAATTTGAAGTTTTTTTACTCGAATCCTTCATTTGAGCTTGGTGAATTGGCCCCTACATGTTAGTGGATGTTAGTGGTGAAGTATACTTATATAATTAAAATAATTAAACTTTTTTTTCTACAAATTTTCACTAAAAATTAAAGGGAAATATACCACCATTTAATAAGAGTTCATTCAGCTTGGAACAATGTAAAAAAGATGAATAAACACTATCTGAAATTCCAAAAATATATATATATATTTTTTTTTTAACAGACAACTGATTTAACAGACCCTCTGCTTTCCAGAGAATCTGTGCACTGTTCACTATGGAAAGATGAGAGCCTTCAAATTCCAGAATCCATCACTTTACAATAGAACAAGGTGAGGTAAGTGTTGCATTTTCCTGTTAACCTTCAGGGGTGGGGGACTGATTAAAGCAGGTGCAGATAAACTATCATGGGTTCCTTTCAGTCTGTGAAATCAGTAATGTCTACCATGAAACATAGTCAGCTCCTGCAAAGACAACAATTTACACATGTAATGACCATGGAAATGATTGATATGAACCACAATGGCAGATGGGAGTGCAAGGTGGCTGACTGTTTTGGCAGGTGCTTTAGGAGAGACATGGTGGAGAAACACAGGAGCTGAAGGTAAGTTAGCCTTGAGTAGTCTTAAAATAATAGAAGAACATTGCTTGTTATCTTTGCAGGTTATCTATGGAGAAGAGGAACATCATTGCAAGTTGAAATCCGTGAAGTACTGGCACCTGCCAAGGCTGGGCAGGTTCGGTGGCACAAGTACTCGCAAGTGCACAAAATGGACACAAGTACAGGTATGGGAACCGTTATCCAGAAACCCATTATCCAGAAAGTTCTGAATTACTGAAAGGCCCTCCACTTTATCCAAAGAATCCAAATGTTTAACACTGATTTGCTTTGTCTCTGTAATAATAAAAAAAATACATTATACTTGAGCCAAACTAAGGTGTAATGAATCCGGATTAATAATAGAACCAGCCCGGCGGGCTTATTTACTGCATTTATGATTTTCTAGTAGATGTAAAGTATGAAGATCCAAATTACGGAAAGATCCATTATCCGAAAAGCCCCAGGTCCCGAGCATTCTGGATAACAGGTTTCATACCTGTATTAACAGTGTCAATGAGTAGCCAACTGTGGGTCCATTTTGTGGTTGCACTCTTAAATGATCTCTGGTGTGTCTTGGTTGTAGGAGAGCTGGTTGCTACATTGTTTCCGTAATAAGGCAAGCAGGGACAACTTACAAAAAAAACGACCTCTATTAAGATATAAATATATGATATAGAGGCAGCATATTTTAGAAATGAAACAATTGATTTTATATTTATCATACTATTTCAAAAGAAAGTATTTAGAGATACCTACATAATGGCCTTTGAGAGAAGCACAGTGGTGCTGAGAGGAAATACAATTATATAATTCAGGAGTCATGATTGTTTATACAAACATTAACATACTGCAACAAAATTTGGTAACTTCATTCCAATTATATCAAAGTGATAATCCATACAAATGTGACTGCCAACAAACCTGGCTCCATGCTCAGCTTCTGTTTCACCATTCCAAATGAAATGCAAGCTGAAAAAGAAGTGTAAGATGTTAAATGAAATCTTTTGAGGCATTTTGGTGAAGCAGAAGACCTGTGCTTATAAGGAAATAATGCATGAGTAAAGGTAGAAATGTTCCCCTAAATATTTTTAGGGCTCTACAAGATAAAGAAAACCTAAAAGATGCATTTTATACAGGGAACGTACTGCACTAACCAAAAGGCTTCAAGTTTGGATGGAAGAGCTTGGACATTCACAAACCATCTCAGGTCATTTGGCTGATTATTAATTATGGTTCTATATTGTCATCCAGCCCCACCCCATGAATTATTGTGTTAAACATCAGCACAGTGAAAAAGCCCTCAACTAATTTTAGTCAGACTAAGCCTGACCAAAAAGTGTAACTGCACTTGTTAGAATGAGTTTCTAAAATGTGTCAATGACTTTTTCAAAAATATTTTGTATGTTCAACTGTATGCTCACCTACAAATAACATGCTTACATGGGTCCATATACCCACCAGATTAGTCAGTACTACTAGTTTCTAACTGGTCTCCAAGAGCACTGTGTAACATCTCTATCGTTCACACCCTAAACCTCTGTACTGTTCACATCTCAGACCCAGACTGAAAGTGCCCACATTGTTCACCTGCTCACACCTCAGACAAACTGGTGGTGGAGCACTGGTATTGTGTAACTGTATATAGCACAGTATTAATTTACCATCTTAGAGTGGTTCTAATAGGTTTCCCTGTCTCCTGCTCTATTCTGCCTGCCTTATGCTCCCTGTGTGTGGCATACTCTGGCTGCCCTTTGCTCCCTGTGTGTGCGATACTCTGGTTGCCCTTTGCTCCCTGTGTGTGCGATACTCTGGTTGCCCTATGCTCCCTGTGTGTGTCATACTCTGCCTACCCTATGCTCCTTGTGTGCCATACTCTGCCTGTCCTTTGGACCCTGTTTGTACCATACCCTGCCTGCGTGTGCCATACTCTGCCTGCCCTTATGTGAACCCTGAGGGATGTGAGCCTAGTAGGGTTTTTTGGGGGGGGATTTGTTTGATTTGGAAATTGTTGTTAGGGGCCCCTAAGATGTTATATCATGTGCTGTTGGGGGTACTGTGTTATCCACAGGGAAGGAGGCGGAATATGGATTTAAGGGTAGGTTTATGGTATGAGTATGACTTACATTTTTCACATATGGGTGATGAGTGCTATCTCTACAGTGAGCACCAACCATTTGTTTTTTTTTTGGTTTGTTACCATTAATGTGGAAGTTATTGAGATAACATGGGTGTGGATTACATGGGTGTGGTCAACACTGGCTTCCATTATCGGCCCTCCACCACGCTGGCCAGACAGTTGCCCTCAATACCACAGAAGTTGGACAGCACTGATATAGAAAAATCTTGGTTGCAAGTAACAAGAATTATAACAGGTGCAAGGCAAGGGCTCAGGTTATTCACTGCTTTGGACAACACATCATCCTGCCCTCCTCACGTTATTCCCTTATCAACAGTGAACCCTGTCCCTTCCATAATGACCTGTAAAGCCTGTGATCATTCAACAAATGTCCTTCTGTCTTTGAGCCCTAATAATTTACATTTTGATCCATGTCCCTATATACCACACCAGAATCTTTACTTGTAGATCATGGCAAGATACTGCCCATAACATTCACCTCTACATCTGACTTAGACACTGAACCCTTCTTCCTGTTTCAATTTTCAAAATGATTCTATTTTACTAAACTTGAAAAAAATAGTTTCCAGGCACAAAAACAATCTTTCTTTTCTTCTTTTTTTCAACTTGGAGTCTTTTCAAAAGATTTCCAGTAGGATTTCCAGTGCCCTTTTTGCTGTCACCTCCATAATCCAACATTCACTGATTGAAACAGCTAACAATTATCCTGATTAATCCATTATTGAATGTATTTTAGACAATGGTGTAGAAGGCAGCTCTTTTTACTGTTGCACATTACCCATTTAACCTGATTATGTCACTCTTTGAGAAAGTAGAGATAAACATATCCCATGCGAAATGGTTCTTTTGTAATGTAAATGCTACTGTCCGGATAAATCCCTGGTTTTACCCACACCATAAGCTTTTTCTTTGGCTTTGATTTAGGAGTAAATTGACCCCAGACTAACCCTGTCAACTTTAGATCTGAAACACTTGCAAGGATTATGGAACTTTGCTGTACTGATGTTATGTAAGGAAAGAACTACTGGTATTTTAGATCTGATGCAGACAAAAGCAGTCGTACAGGGAATAGTCTGCAGTTTGCAAATGGATAACACTGTGGGTAACAGATCCCTGGAAATAAACTTTAAAGGGTCTGATCTTCCTAATAGGGCTCAATGTTCTGCGGTGCTAACTACACGGATCTAACTCTATGCATTTCAGGTGAGTTTCTTCACACACACAGTGCCGTTTTGTTAGAAGACTGGGTAAGCTTCAGTCAATTCAGGTCAGCATTTTGCATGTTAATTCCACTTATGGGACTTGGCTGAAATGTTCTGAAAAGAGATTAAAGCCTTTGCCAAGGACTGCAGATGTTTGTCTTAAACCTTAACAAAAACAGATTTTACCATTTCGGACCTTGTATTAGTATGTACTGTGGATTGTGTGCATTTAGTTCTGTGCCATTAAGAAATCTTGCTGTGCCTTTTGCTTCTGTCTGTATTAACAAGGATTTACAGAATGCATAGAGACACTGTAATGTGATTTTTATTTATGGCACAAATTGCAGGACCAGAGACAATTTATCTTGTCAATAACAAATGTTGTTAGTTTGTTTCTTTTTTTAACTCATAAGTGTATGCCCAAATTCCTGATTTTTCTTACAAAATAGAAATAAGCACTAATACTTGCTCTCAAGTGCCTTAAGGAAAGTGCACCCATATTAAAAAAAATCATCACAGTCTGCAGTCTTAAAGGAATTATTCAGTCTAAAAATAAAAACTGGGTAAATAGATAGGCTGTGCAAAATGAAAAAATGTTTCTAATATAGTTAGTAATGTATAAAGGCTGGAATGACTGGATGTCTAACATAATAGCCAGAACACTACTTCCTGCTTTTCAGCTTTTTTGGTTTACACTTTGTAACGGGCCCGAAGGCGCAGTAATAGTAAGGACCAAAGAGGAGACCAGACCAGGTTCGCAGTACAGAAAGGGTTTATCCAGAAGAATCGTCAAATACAAGCAAAAGGGTCAGTTCAGGCGGCAATCAGCAAAGTCCAGGAAACAGGCAATAAACGGTACACAGGAAAATATAGCAGAATGATAACACCCAGGAACACAGTAAAGGAACCTATAATCGGGCAAAGAAGAAAAGGGGAATGGGGTTAAAATAGTCCTGGGCTTGGCGCCAAAAACTGACGCACTGGCGTCAGACGCAGACGCCAGCGTCCCCACGCTGACGTCCTGACGCCGGCGCCCGATTCTGACGCCGGCGTCCGTTCCGGCGACCAATCCCTGGGCGACTCGATCTTGACGTCGATGGCCTGCGACCAGCAGGGACCACATGGTGGAGCAGGGGGACGCCATCTTGGTCGCCATCTTGGACGCCATGCAGGTAAGAACCTTCGGATTCCATTACAGTACCCCCCTCCTTAGGGGGGGCCTCAGGACCACCGAGACTGGGGGAAGAAGGGAACAGTCTGTGGAACCTACGGACCAGGGTAGGTGCATGGACATCCGAGTTTTTTACCCAGGAACACTCCTCTGGACCGAAACCCTTCCATTCGATTAAATATTGAAGAGTGCCCCTGGAAAAGCGAGAATCCAGAATCCTCTTGACCTCGAACTCTTGGTGACCATCAACCAGGACAGGAGCTGGGGGGGAAGAAGAAGAGGAACAAGACATGGCAGGCTTAAGTAAAGAAACATGAAAGACATTAGGAATCCGCATCTCAGGAGGAAGTTGAAGACGGACCGCCACCGGATTGATAACTTCGATGATAGGATAAGGACCAATGAATTTAGGACCAAGCTTGGGAGTGGGAATCTTGAGGCGAATGTTGCGGGTGGAAAGAAAAACCTTGTCACCAGGAGCATATGGTGGGGAAGGAACTCTCTTCTTATCGGCGAACCTCTTCTGAACCAAAGAACTCTTTTCCAAATTAGAGGAAGTAGCCTGCCAGATAGCCGACATGTGAGCAGCTTGGTCGTTGGCCGCAGGAACGTTGGTAAGGAGAAGATCCTGAGGGAAGGCCAACGGGTTCCGACCATATACACAGAAGAATGGAGATTTCAAAGAAGAGGAATGCAAAGCGTTATTATGAGCGAACTCAGCCCAGGGAAGAAGATCCGACCAATCATCCTGGCACAGGGACACGTGGCACCGAAGAAACTGCTCCAAAGCCTGGTTGACCCGTTCAGCGGCACCATTAGACTGTGGGTGATAAGCTGAGGAAAACTGAAGAGAAATATTAAGAACCTTGCACAGAGCTCTCCAGAACTTAGAGACAAATTGAGAACCTCGATCTGATACAATCTCGGCAGGGAAACCATGTAAACGAAAAATGTGTTTAATAAACAGTTCAGCGAGTTCAGGAGCAGAAGGCAATTTTCGAAGAGGAGTGAAATGGGCCATCTTGCTAAATCTATCGATCACCACCCAGATGACAGTGTGGCCGGAGGATAAGGGCAGGTCGACAATGAAATCCATCGCCAAATGTGTCCAAGGGCGAGATGGGATGGGTAATGGCAAGAGAAGACCCTTGGGGGAGGAATGTCCAGATTTAGAGACAGCACAGGTGGCACAGGAAGAAACAAAGTCTCTGACGTCCTTTCTCATGGATGGCCACCACACCAGGCGTGAAAGTAGTTCAGTGGTTTTTTCAATTCCCGGATGACCGGCTTGCTTAGAGGTGTGGACTTGGGACAAAATGGACTGACGACAATCTGGAGGAACAAAAGCAACCCCCAAGGGGGCATTTCCAGGAGCCGAGGTCTGGGCAGAGAGGAGTTGCGAAGCCAAGGACGGAAATAAGGCAGCGATAATCTTGGAAGAAGGTACAATGGGTTCAGGAACCTCGGAACTAGGCATTTCGGAAATGAAACTTCTGGACAGGGCATCAGCCTTTCTATTTCTAGAGCCAGGACGAAAGGTGATGATGAAGTTGAAACGGGAAAAGAATAAAGACCATCTGGCTTGTCGTGGATTGAGACGTTTGAGGGACTGGATGAATTCGAGGTTTTTGTGGTCGGTAAAGATGGTTACAGGAACAGAAGACCCTTCAAGTAGATGCCTCCACTCCTCCAGGGCCAACTTGACAGCAAGTAGTTCACGATTCCCAACATCGTAGTTTTGCTCGGAAGAAGAGAATTTCTTGGAAAAGAAAGCACAGGGATGTAATTTACCGTCGGAAGAGGACCTTTGAGACAAAACTGCTCCCGCTCCCACATCAGAGGCGTCGACTTCGAGGAAGAAGGGTAGAAGAGGTTCCGGGTGTCTGAGAATTGGTGCAGATGAAAAGGCTTCTTTAAGGGATTCAAAAGCTTCCAGAGCCTGAGGGGGCCAGTGTTGAGGTCTACCCCCTTTACGGATTAGAGCAAGAATTGGAGAAATCTTGGAAGAAAAACCTTTAATGAACTGTCTGTAATAATTGGCGAAGCCAATAAACCTCTGAATGGCCTTGACACAGGTGGGGAGAGGCCAATCGATAATTGCCGAGACTTTGGCGGGATCCATCTTGAAACCCTGCTGGGAGATGATATAACCGAGGAAGGGAATGGTAGGCACTTCGAAAGAGCATTTCTCCAATTTGGCGAACAGATTATTCCTCCTAAGACGAAGAAGAACTTCTTTGACTTGAGAACGGTGTTCCTGGAGATTTTTGGAAAAGATAAGGATGTCATCCAAGTAAACGACCACACTTTGCCCCAATAAGTCCCTGAAAATGTCATTTACAAACTCTTGGAAGACCGCAGGGGCATTACAGAGACCGAATGGCATTACTAGGTACTCATAATGCCCGTCACGAGTATTAAAAGCGGTCTTCCACTCATCCCCCTCACGGATCCGAATGAGGTTGTAGGCGCCCCGAAGATCTAACTTGGTGAAGAGACTGGCACCCCTTAGCTGGTCAAAAAGTTCAGAAATTAACGGGAGGGGATAGCGGTTTTTAATGGTAATTTTATTAAGCCCCCGGTAATCAATGCAAGGTCGCAGACTTCCATCTTTCTTTTCAACGAAGAAAAACCCTGCTCCCGCAGGGGAAGAAGAAGGGCGGATAAAACCTCTTTGAAGATTTTCCTGAATATAGGTCTTCATGGCGGCAGTCTCAGAGGGAGAAAGTGGATAGGTGCGACCACGAGGAGGCATGGAACCTGGAAGAAGCTCGACTGGGCAGTCGTAAGGACGATGAGGAGGGAGAGTCTCAGCAGAGCCTTTGTTGAAGACATCGGAGAAGGTCTGATAAACGGGAGGAAGAGAAGGATTCGAAGACACAGAAGAAACTTTGACAAGGGGCGCAGCAGGCAAACAATTCTGTAGGCAATAAGGACTCCAATGGGAGACTTGTGAGGAGGACCAATCAATGACTGGGTTATGGGTACACAACCATGGAAGCCCCAGAACAATTGGAGTGGAAGGGCAGTCAATAATAAGAAAGGACAGTCTCTCCAAGTGCATAGTGCCCACCTTAAGCGAAAGTTCTTGTGTAGACTGGAAAATGATTGCAGAAGACAGAGGACGGTCATCGATGGCAAGGACTCGAAGAGGATTCGCCAAGGGCTGAAGAGGAATAGCGTGATTAGCAGCGAAGACCTTGTCCATAAAGTTTCCAGCGGCCCCAGAGTCAAGGAAGGCTTGCAGGGAGACTTTCCGGGGGCCCCATTGGATTTGCACAGGAAGAAGAAATCGATGGGCAGAAGACTGTGGAGAGGGGATAATTCCTCCCAGAAAAGTTTCCTCAACCTTGGCTCTGGCGTTTCCAGGCTTAATGGGGCATTCCTGAGCGAAGTGAGCCTTGCCCCCACAATAGAAACAGAGTCCAGAAGCCTTTCTACGAAGTTTCTCCTGATCAGACAGATGAGAGCGACCAATCTGTACTTGCTTCTTGGCGGGCAGAGGAGGAGAAACAGAAGAAGTAGAAGTAGACTGGGAAGGTAGTATGGGTCTCTGGAAACGAGGAGCTAAAGCTGGTTGAGACCTCTGCGATCTCCAGACCCGCTCACAGTCAGCAAGATGTTCTCTCTGCCGGGTATCGACTCTTACAGCCAAGGAAACCAAATCTTCCCAAGAAGAAGGGATCTCGCGGGACACTAGGTCATTCTTGATACGCATTGCCAGGCCGTTGTAGAAGGCAGCGTGATAACTGTCGTTGTTCCAGGATGTTTCTGCCAGCAAGGTACGAAACTCTATGGCGTATTCCGGCACAGAGCGGGTTCCCTGCTGTAACTGGAACAACCGAGCAGAAGCCGAGGCAGACCGACCTGGCGCGTCAAATACAGTGCGGAGATCCCGGATGAAGACTTTTGCATCGTCAATGGCTGGATCTTGCTTTTCCCAGAGTGGTGATGCCCATTCCAGAGCCTTCCCTTGCAACCGGGAGATGATGAAGCCCACCTTTGCACGCTCTGAGACATACTGGCTGGGAAGCAGAGCAAATTGGATTTCACATTGGATGATGAATCCGCGACATGCTTCCGGATCGCCAAAATACAGAGGGGGTGCAGGTATGCGGGGCTCAGGGACACATACCGGTGTAGCAGGTCTTGGAGCAGGGGCGTGGGCTGCTGACGGGAATGCGGACAGCTTCTCTTGAATCGCCATAAGGACTTGGCTGAACTGGGATTGCTGGTTCTCATAAGAGAGAAGACGAGAAGACAATCCTCGGACCGCTTGGTAGACATCGGACGTAACTTGCGTCTCCTCCGCAGGGTCCATGGCCCGATTATACTGTAACGGGCCCGAAGGCGCAGTAATAGTAAGGACCAAAGAGGAGACCAGACCAGGTTCGCAGTACAGAAAGGGTTTATCCAGAAGAATCGTCAAATACAAGCAAAAGGGTCAGTTCAGGCGGCAATCAGCAAAGTCCAGGAAACAGGCAATAAACGGTACACAGGAAAATATAGCAGAATGATAACACCCAGGAACACAGTAAAGGAACCTATAATCGGGCAAAGAAGAAAAGGGGAATGGGGTTAAAATAGTCCTGGGCTTGGCGCCAAAAACTGACGCACTGGCGTCAGACGCAGACGCCAGCGTCCCCACGCTGACGTCCTGACGCCGGCGCCCGATTCTGACGCCGGCGTCCGTTCCGGCGACCAATCCCTGGGCGACTCGATCTTGACGTCGATGGCCTGCGACCAGCAGGGACCACATGGTGGAGCAGGGGGACGCCATCTTGGTCGCCATCTTGGACGCCATGCAGGTAAGAACCTTCGGATTCCATTACACACTTATTGGTTACCCTGATCAAGCATTAACCAATCAGGGACTTGAGGGGAGCACATGGGCCATAACTGTTGCTTTTGACTCTGAGCTGAATGCTAAGGATCAATTGCAAACTCACTGAACAGTTATGTCCCATGTGGCCCCCCTTAAAGTGGAAGAAATGTTCTGGCTATTATTTTAGACATCCAGTCATTCCAGCCTTTATACATTACATTTTTGTTTAACAAACTATATTAGACCTTTGAAAAGGGATTAAAGAGTCCTGTCTTAGTAAATGACCACCAATTAGCATAAAAATCTGAAATTATTATAGATAATGGTTTATATAGTATGTGTGTATGTAATGTCGTTGGGTTTCAATTGGAGGAGTTGAATTTGATTAATTTTGGTCTTTTTTCAACCTAACTTATGTATCCAAGCAACTTGCAGTATTTGTATTATTATTTTAAAATGTGTTAATGCAAAATGACCTAATAACAAATATCTAACCTTGTTCTGCAGCTGCATTTATTTAGATAACATTGGAATGCAATTCTTTGTTAGGATCTCTATTTCCACAGATATTCAAAAATAGGGAAATTGATGAATAATTGCTATTTGATTTGAGTGTAAGTCCCAATCTAAACAAATCCAAGGTTTCACAAGGTAACTTCAAATTAAACCACCAATCAGTAAAGCCAAGCAATGCTGCTGCTCAATTAAGTGCTTCTCAAACTGATATCTTCGCACATTATTGGTTGTTAATGGTACAGACACATTAAAAATTGAGTTTTACAAACTACAGATTAGGGATGTAGCGAACCACCGACAATGTGTTCGCGAACGCCGTTCGCGAACACCGGCAAAAAATGCGAACAGTTCGCGAACTTCGAACATCCGAAAATCGTTCGATTCGAACGATCGAAGTATTTTAATCGTTCGATCGAATGATTTCATTCAATCCAATGGCTTCGATCGTTCGATTCGAACGAAAATCGTTCGATTTTAGCGATCGAATGGTCGAATGGTCGAACGATTTTGACGCGAACGCCTATTGGCGAACGTCGCGCGACGTTCGCGAACTTGCGGCGGACGTGAACAGTCGAAGTTCGCGCGAACTAGTTCGCCGGCGAACAGTTCGCTACATCCCTACTACAGATCTACAGGAACTTTAGTTTCTGGAAGATAATATAGAAAAGAGGGTCCCTGGAATATAGGAAGACTAGGGTATGACCAACCCATAACCCTGATGCTTTTATTGACCTCCAATAAATTTGTTACACAAGCTAATGTTCAGAATGTAGCTCTTTTAACCACAGTTTTCATAGTACCCTTTCTCTCTGGAATTATATCCCTTCATTCTCTCCGTATGAAACTACAGGATTCATCTAGGACTGCAGCTGTGGTCATGCATAACATCTATTGCTGTCTCTGTAATAATAAAATAGTAGCGTGTACTTGATAAAAACTAAGATGTAATTAATCCTTATTGGAAGAAAAACCAACCTATGGGTTTATTTAATGTTTACCTGATTTTCTAGAAGACTTAAAGGGTGTGTAAAGGCAAAAAAAAAATCCCATTTTCTTTCTTCAATAAAAAAGACTTTAATTAAAAAATGTGTAACATTTTTATAAGAAACCTGACTGTATTCGGTGAACTTCTCCCTTCATTTACTTCTGTGGATAGGAATTGTCAGACGGTCTCTAACTGCTCTGCAGCGAAACAATTATACTCATGAACAGCAGGAGGATCCCCCGCCTTACTTCCCAGCGATGCAGCACTCGAGCAGCTTTGTTTGTTTCCCTGTAGAGCAGTTGGCGACTGTGTAGAGATTTTGTATTGGATTTTATGTTTGCCTTTACATGCCCTTTACTGTTTCAGCTGCAGATTTTGCAACAGCTACTGGTTCTTAGGGATGTAGCGAACTGTTCGCCGGCGAACTAGTTTGCGCGAACTTCGACTGTTCTCGTCCGCCGCAAGTTCGCGAACGTCGCGCGACGTTCGCCAATAGGCGTTCGCGTCAAAATCGTTCGACCATTCGACCATTCGATCGCTAAAATCGAACGATTTTCGTTCGAATCGAACGATCGAAGCCATTGGATTGAATGAAATCATTCGATCCAATGGCTTCGATCGTTCGATTCGAACGGAAATCGTTCGATCGAACGATTAAAATCCTTCGATCGTTCGAATCGAACGATTTTCGGATGTTCGCGAACTGTTCGCGAACTGTTCGCATTTTTTGCCGGTGTTCGCGAACGGCGTTCGCGAACACATTGTCGGCGGTTCGCTACATCCCTACTGGTTCTGCAGAGTTGGAGAAAGTTTGTATTAAACAATACTAAAACTATAAAATCCCAATTAGATTACATGACAACACAGGACCCAGTGCAGTCTGCCTATTCTGTTTCTGCCCATTCAGCTTCTGGCAGGTATTATTTGACTTGTGTTGTTTTGATCATTTATGACGACCCCTAAGCAGCCCTGACCACACTGAGAATGTGTACAGTCTTGGTCTTGCAAAGATGTATAACAAAGTTACAAGATGGTGACCCCCTGTGGCCAACTTTGAAAGCATAAATCATTTGTTTTATTAGGTTTGTGGTGCAGTAAGTTAATGTTTATGTTTAGTATACAAAATACAGCATTTATAGCCTTACTTTGTACTATACTTTACTTCACCTTTAAGGTATGAAGATCCACATTACTGTACATTAAGATCCCATATCCAGAAAACCGTAGCATTCTAGATAAGAGCTCCCATACCTGTATACGATACAAGAGTACAAAACTGGTAAAGGAATGGTACTCTTTTTAATTAAATTTGTTCTTTATAACCGAATGTGCAGGGGAGACACAACGCAGCACTGTAAGAACATTTATTGCTGACAAAATTAGACTTATTCAAAAAAAGCATCTAAAAGTTTTGGCAGACACTTCATATAACGATATGCAGGTGGTAAATTGGAAAGAAAATGTTTACTGCCATTTATCATCATTACACAGTAATTAACCATTAAAACTAACATGTTTACTCACTGGGTTTCATGGCAAAGTGTATTTAAAGTCTGGATATATTTCACAATTAACATATATGATGTTCACCTGGAGAGCCTCATTAGGCTTGACAAGAGGATCATATAAGGAATTGAGAGCGAAGTATTGTGCACAGTAAAGAGTAAAGCTAAAATTTTCTTACTTCATCAAAATGTAGTTTGGATTTGGTTACGGAAATCCTTTATGCAGACCCCAGACAGAAGTTTTAAAAGCATGAAGGGCTGCAAAAGTGCACTCCCTTAGGGGCAGATTTATTAAAGGTCGAGGTGAATTTTTGAATTGAAAAAATTTGAATTTTGAGCTATTTTTGTGTACTTCGACTAGGGAATAATCCAAATCCGATTTGAAAAAATTTTGAAAATTCAAATATCAACATTTATCATGTACTGTCTCTTTAAAATTTCGACCATTCATCATCTAAAACCTGTTTTAGCCTATGGGGGGCCTCCTAGAACCTATTTGGAGTCAATTGGTGGACTTTGAAAAATAAAGGTTTTTTTGGGAAAAACTATTCCTGCGATTCAAACGATTCGAAATCTGGCCGAACACGGACCTAGTCAATTGAAAACTGACCAATTCGACCCCCAAAAAAAATGTAGACTTTATTTAGTTTGGTCTTTTTGAATTGGAATTTCGAAGTTTTTTCAATTCGAAATTCGACCCTTGTTAAATCTGCCCCTCAGTGTTCATTCAAGGATAACTTCTGTCTGGGGTCAGACTGTGCTCTGCACCTACCACCAATTAAGAACTTCAACACAACTTACAGGGGCAGTTTTATCAAGGGTCAAATTTAGAGTTCATGAGAGTTTGTAAAAACTCCCATAAACTCAAAATTTGAATAAAAAAACGATCAAAAAAATCTAATTTTTCAAACTCGGTTGAATGGGCTCGACCCGCAAACTTGAATCGAATTTGATTAGAGTTTTTTCTCTGAAAAAAGAAGATTTTCAGGAAGGCTGCAAACAACTCCAAATTGATCCCAAGAAGTCTCTCACAGGATAAAACAGCAATTAGGCAGGTTTGAGGTAAGGTACCTGGTAAATTTCGAAAAATCGAATTTGAATTTTTTTAAAAACTCAAATCAAATTTTAACTATTGTCTAGTCGAATGCCACACAAAAAAAAAATCAAATTTCAAAATTCGAATTTGAATTTTCATTTCGACCCTTGATAAATCTGCCCCACAGTGTGCGGTGTCAGCAGGTGCAGACCAGCACTCTCCTTATTGTCTACCATAGGGCTGGCCGTAAGTACGGGGTCCTCTATAACTTGCATGTCTGAATGCTACGCATGTCAGGGGACAGGTAAGGGTGATACTGGGCAGGGTTTGAACTAGGGGTAAGTAAGCAGAAGATTCATGTGCCTAGGGCACAAAGCTGGGGTGGGGTTGGTGCTAGGCACACACCTCTTCTTTCTGTCTAAGCCTAGTTCAGGTGCCTGCTAGACCCCCTACTTCAATCATACCACCTGCTCCATGCTCCTCACAAATTCTTTTGTGCACTCGAGGGCATGTGGGAATGTACATGGCATGCTCACTGGGGGCCGGGTGAGGGGCATAAAGCAGCAGCCTTGGGTGTAACTTTTGCTTGGCCTGGCACTGGGATTAGAAAAGCCTACATCCCTCCCCACTTCTTCCCACTGACTTATACAGCATCATAGCAGAATTTGGGTTAAACATTTTTTTCATTTGGTTTTTCAAGATTTTTTTAAACTCTTCAAAAAAACTTGATTTCTAAAATTTTATCAAATTGTGACAAAAACACAATCTGAAATTGTAATAAATCGGTCCCTTAATATGCTTTATAGCCCTAGCTTCTGATGATATCATGAGGCCGTTGAGTATGACAAAATCATTCCAATAGAATTCATCGCAAACATATAGCTGGGCATATACAAGCCAATATAAACTGTCGTTTTAGCTCCTCCACGGAAGCATGTATGGGAGACTGTGGCATTTAACATAGGCTACTGCAATGCCAGAGACATGTAAAGTGAAAACAATTTCATATATTAGTAATTAGACTGAAGCTCATCTTAGGGCTCATGGTGTTATGCCCATGCATTCCTACTGAAACCAAACATTTTGCCCTCTGATTAAAAATCTCTTTTTGCTCAATTTTGCCATACTGTATATACTCGAGTATAAGCCGAGTTTTTCAGCATCCAAAATGTGCTGAAAAAGTCTACCTCGGCTTATACTCGGGTCAGCGGGCAGTAGCTGAGATTGCAGTCACTTTTAATCATTCCTATACCAACAGTTCACTTGGGGAGAGACTGCAATATCCCACAATGCCCTCTGTTGGTTATATGAAAGAATAACAGTGACTGCAATATCACACAGCACCCTCTGTTGGTTATATCAAAGGATAACAGTGCGCCCTCTGTTGGTTATATGAAAGAATAACAGTGACTGCAATATAACACAGCACCATCTGTTGGTTATATGAAAGAATAACAGTGACTGCAATATCACACATCACCCTCTGTGGGTTATATCAAAGGATAACAGTGCGCCCTCTGTTGGTTATATGAAAGAATAACAGTGACTGCAATATCACACAGCGCCCTCTGTTGGTTATATCAAGGATTAACAGTGATGGCAATATCACACAGCACCCTCTGTTGGTTATACGAAAGATTAACAGTGATGGCCTGTCTTTTGACAGAGGACTCAGAGCAACATTACTTTGAGGATTTACTGGTATATTAACATAGACCTTTCTAATAAAGCTTACTTAGTTTTAACCTTTCCTTCTCCTTAAAACATTAATTAACAATAGCCTGGGTTTGCCTCCAATAAGGATTATTTATATCTTAGTTGGGATCCAGTAGACAGTAGTGTTTTCTCATTACTGAGAAAAAGTAAATCAATTTTAAAAAATTTAATTATTTGATTAAAATGAAATCCATGAGAGATGCCCTTCATGTAATTAGAAGTTTCCTTAAAAAGGGATCCCAATACAGATCCCAAAGCTGTACTTTTAAAACTGTAGAACATGTTTTATTAAGGTTAGGGATGTAGCGAACTGTTCGCCGGCGAACTAGTTCGCGCGAACTTCGACTGTTCGCGTCCGCTGCAAGTTCGCGAACGTCACGCGACGTTCGCCAATAGGCGTTCGCGTCAAAATCGTTCGACCATTCGACCATTCGATCGCTAAAATCGAACGATTTTCGTTCGAATCGAATGATCGAAGCCATTGGATTGAATGAAATCATTCGATCCAATGGCTTCGATCGTTCGATTCGAACGGAAATCGTTCGATCGAACGCTTAAAATCCTTCGATCGTTCGAATCGAACGATTTTCGGATGTTCGAAGTTCGCCAACTGTTCGCGAACTGTTTGCATTTTTTGCCGGTGTTCGCGAACGGCGTTCGCGAACACATTGTCGGCGGTTCGCTACATCCCTAATTAAGGTATATTGAAAAGCTGCCTAGAATTACACCTCTTATTATATTGAAAAACTGTTTTGGGTTTTTAAGTAATGAAATGCACATTTTTATTTTATCTTTGCAGTTAGCTGAACCATTACCCTGGATGATCTGTCAAGAAACAAGGGGAATTCACTTTACGTTTTCTTTGTTATTTCATTCTAGCTAAAGAATAGATATTAGTCTTGTTGCAGCGTTAAAACAACATGTAACCTTTTCCAATTCTAAAAGTTTTATAATAATTTTGGAAAAGGTAAAGTTCATTTAGTCTCTTGAGTCTTTAGAAGATTATTAAACTATTTTGGAATCCTAAAATTCAAGGACAAACGTGACATTTTGGAGACAAATAGACTTTTTCTGTGGTGTCAGGCAAAACGTTATTAGATTACATGAGCCAAATAATTCTTGTTTAATGTCAGTCTATCGAGGAGCAAAATTGAATGCCCCTGTTTATAATTTTATATAGGTGGGAAATTCGATTTGTAAAGGCTTTGTTTATTGGGATAGATGCTTGGTGTAAATGTTTTTGTTGAGCTATGGCAAGTTCTAAATAAAAACATAAGAAAGCTTCAAGTCCGACAACTACTAAGGGCTGATTTATGAGACTCTAAATTTACATTTTTGAGATCAATTAACTGAAAAAATCTCATAAACTCACAATTTGGCATCTATAAAAGTCAGAAGAAAATGAATTTTGAGCATTGAAACTATTTTAAAAATTGAGGGGTTTTTCATTAGCTGCTTTTTAAAAAAAAAATTCTACTAGTAAATGTAATCAACTGTTTTCTTATATATGCTCCATTTAATTTTAAAAATGAAACTTGTTCATAGAATAAATTCAAATTAGTAAATTAATATACCCATTACTGATTTAGTATATGATTAGACAATTGCTCAGGAATGCTGGTCCTAATGGACAATGTGCTAAGCATCAGTAATTTCCTCCAGATAAGACCATGCCCAGACCTATGGCTCTGCTTTGGGCATCCATGCATTGTGCATTCTATATTGTGATGTAATATAAACATGAACAATTTGCCTGTAGATGTGTTCAACTCTTTCAGGACAGGAAGGTCCTTTATATGGTGAAGCCCATCTTACTAATGTTATAACGATAAAGCTATAAGAACAATGAGCTGGGGTGATTCTGGCCCCTCTGCCGCCTGAGACAGCTTGCCCCACGCCCAACTTTTTGCATCAGAGGGGTCCAGGGGTGGGTCTACAATTTTGGTGGAGGGGTACAGGGGGTCCAGGATGCTAGCACAGAGAGCACAATTGCACTCTCTGCACTAGAAAAGCAGAATTTTTGGAAAATTTGGCTCTGTAAGTTACCAGGAGTGGCATTTTTGCCGGAACAGGTAACCAATGGGCTCTGCCGCCTGAGGCGAGTTTCTCAACTGCACAGCAGCCCTGACAATAAGCTAAAACTGGACAAACAATGCAAGTCAAAGCTTGGGCACTATGATGGAGTTCTTGGTGATTGGATTAGAGCTTACTCAAAAATGTTAAACAAGGGCAGTGACAAGGTGTGGAGTGGATTGAGTTCTCTATTAAAAGAGAAGAAAGGCTGAGTTTACTTGGGGGTGCCAAAAGTTAGGCACCCCAAGTGAAACCCCAGACCGATGCTCCTATCAACAGAAAACTGTACCAGAGCGATCACTTCCTTCTTCTTCTTTCTTCTCGTGGTTGTGCATGTGCTGGAAAAGCCTAACTTTAACAAAGAAGTTGGCTATTTCATTCTACTGCGCATTAGCCCCAAGAAATTGGAAGAAAGAAGGAAGCCGATCACCCGGAACGGTGCAGTTTTCTGCTGATAGGAGCACTGGCCTGGGGTTTCAGGTAAGTATATACAATCACTTGGGGGTGCCTAACTTTTGGCACCTCCAAGTAAACTCAGCCTTTCCTTCTCCTTTAATGACATGTAGTAATTAATTTCTAAAAACATTTTTTGCAAGCAAAAGGAAAAGAAAACAAACTTATTCACCAAGTTGTACTCACCTGGAGCCTACAGTGAATTGGTTAAAGCCCATTAGACTGGCCATCATCAAAATGGGGTAAGCTATGAAAATAGCAATCTGAATGATTTAGCCATTTATTACATAATAATATACTTTCCAATATATTTTTGTATTTTCCCATCTGAATAATAATACACAATTGTTTTTATCCTTTAAATTCCATAGTCCCATTTTCCCTCAGTAGTTTTTTTAAAAAAATAGATTACCAATTATCTCATGTCAACGAAATGACACCCTTTAGTAAATATGGCCCAGTGTTATTTGTGAGTCTAAAGCAGCTCAAGAACACTCAGAAGCTTAAAACCACACAGAAATTGAACTGAACAAGCTGAAGTATTATTCAAAGAGGTATTATTAATAAAAAAAGAAAAAAAAAGACATTTGAAAGGCAAAGTAATGCTGTTCAGCTGGAAATTGCAATGTAGAGCTTGGAGGAAGGTGACAGCAACCATATTAACTGAACAGAACGCATCCTGCAAGGCTGGAAAAAAACAGTTTTTAGCGAGTAAGCACAAAATATATCTATAGAATTCAGAACAAAGTTTTCTGTATGAGTGGGAAATTTACATTTGATGTCTTATTTTCTTGGTCTACTTTTATTACATTTTGTACATGTATATATATATATATATATATATATATATATATATATATATATATATATATATATATATATATATAAATATATATATAAATATATATATATATATATATATATATATATATATATATATATATATATATATATATATATATATATATATATATGCGTGTGTGACTAGATCTGCACATTGCTAAGTATAAATATGGCCAAGAGGAAGGAGAAAATATAAATTATGCATCTGACCTTGCATCTGACCTTGCATATAAAATACTATATTTCCCCATTGCTTGGAACTAGAGAATACAAATTGATATCTCGCAGAAGTAGGGCATACGGGTATAGGAACTTTTATCCACAATGCTCGGGACCTGTGGTTTTCCGGGTTAATGGGTCTTTCTGTAATTTGGATCTTCATAACTTAAGTCTTCTAGAAAATAATTTAAACATTACGGGGCCCATTTACTTAGCTCGAGAGAAGGAATAGAATAAAAAATACTTTGAATTTCGAATGCTTTTTTTGGCTACTTCGACCATCGAATTGGCTACTTCGACCTTTGACTACGACTTCGACTTCGAATTGAATGATTTGAACTAAAAATCGTTTGACTATTCGACCATTCGATTGTCTAAGTACTCTCTCTTTAAAAAAAAACTTAGACCCCCTACTTTGCCACCTAAAACCTACCGAGGTGCAATGTTAGCCTATGGGGAAGGTCCCCATAGGCTTTCTAGCGATTTTTAGGATTAAAATCCTTCGACTCGAACGATTATTCCTTTGATCGTTTGATCAAATGAATATCGCTAAATCCTTCGACTTCGAAGTCGAAGGATTTAACTTCAACAGTCGAATATCGAGGGTTAACCCTCGATGTTTGACCCTAAGTAAACCTGCCCCTAAATAAACCCAAAAGGCTGGTTTTTCTTCCAATAAGGATTAATTATATCTTAGTTTGGATCAAGTACAAGCTACTGTTATTATTATTATGGAGAAATAGGACATTGTTTTTAAAAACTTGGATTTTTTGGGTAAAATGGAGTCTATGGAAGACTAGCCATTAGTGGCACTAATTTGTGGCAAATTTGCTGACGGCGAATAAATTTGTGAATCTCCCACGAAAATTCGCCAGTGAAAACTTGCCGGCGTCAATTTCCGATTTTCACTAATTTTTCCTGAAAAGGTTCGAATTGTTCGATGTTTTTTTTATGAAAAGGTTCGAATTGCTCGATTTTTTGTGAAAACGTTCGAATTTCATGTTGTTTTTTGTAAAAACTGTAGAATTTCATGATTTTTTTCGTGAAAAAGTTAGAATATCACAATTTTTTTCGTGAACTTTCCGATTTCTATATACTATAATAAATATGATCTTCAAGGAAACTAAGCTGGAATCCCCTCAGTCAAAGTATCAATATGTCCACACTTTTTTATTATTAACATGTATTTATATAGCGCCAACATATTGCGTAGCACTGTTGAACTGTATAGTATCATAAGCCCACACTAATACATATCTACTTTCAGGGTTATTTATACTGACATACACAATGCAGCTCATATTTTTCTCCTACACACTTTCTTAAGTACTGAAGGTTTCTTTTCTATTCATCACTGCATACTAGTTGAATATATGAAGAGGCGTGTAAGTCTGTTAATACTAAATAATATGTTATGTGCTCACAGTTAAACTTGTTAATTATTATTTTCATTATTATTATTATTATTATTATTATTAACATCAAACTAAGAATTTTGAATTACTTCTGATCTTGAGTTTTAAAGCCTGTTTTATCCTAGAATATCTGAAATCCCTAATAGGTATTCATCAAGCCACTAAACCATCAATCCATAGCAGGAGCCAAAGCTAAATTTGCTTTCTCTCCTTTAATCTCCCCACTCTTAATTGCCATATTGACAAAATAGAAACAGTTGTTTACCCTCTAAAGTCTCTCGAGTGCCTGCCAAATTAATCCTTTTGAGCAGCAATTCTTCAGTTCTGGAAACCCGCAGCATGCAAAAGAGGAGAAAGACTTCCTTAAAAGCCAACAATGTGTGTGAATTGTTCTTTAAAAAAAAAAACAATGAACCTTCCCTGTGAAAACGAACTTGAACTATCGTACGGATCTTCAGTAGCAATGACACTTAGGAACAAGTCAGCACAAGAACCCTAAACAATCACACCAACTCCAACCATTGTAACATTTTCTACACGATCGATAGGAGTGATTTTTTCTTTTCTTTTTTTTTTTTTATCAAAGCTTACTGTAAAATCATTTATTTCCAGTTTATGATTAAAGCAGGAATGAACTTTTACCTTGGAGAATCTCTTTGGGAAAAAAAGAGAAAAAGGGGAAAAAAACATAAGCACAAAAAAGTGTGGAGAGTAAAAGTAAATTAACTTGAAATTGACTTCTAGGTTTGATGGCATAATGTCGCCTGACATGATGCGTAACATTTCTGGTATGAACTGAGCCTGTAATGGAATTTTGAAATCAAAGTTTTTTTTTCTTTTTCATTTTGGTATTTCAGACTTGTACAGATTGTTGTGGTTCTTGCTTACTACAATTCATTACATTACAATTTTATTTTCATCTTCATCGGAGACACTTTTAGATTTATGGAGTCAGGCAAAGAAATGTAAGCAAGAAAACCATCATGTTTAAATACATTGCTACAACTTATACAACAATGACGTTTGCTAAAGAAATATAACTGCATAGATAGGGGTGTGTGGCTCCATTCTCAAAATCAAAAATCAAAAAATGTCAAAAAAGAAAAAGATAAAAGATAATAGTATAGTTTACAAGGTGGTCTCTTACCAAGGTAACCCCCAGTCTACAGGTTAATAAATCAGTTTTGCGATATGTAGAAAGTTCAAGTATGGGAAGCGTCCATCTAATAGTAAAATAGTACCCAAAATATTTATAAAGTTAAAAAAGTAAATGCCCACTTTAGGCATGAAACGCGTTAGGCTTATGCATGTCCTAATATAACTTTTTTTAATGTTATAAATATTTTGGCTGCTATTTTACTATTGGATGGACTCTTCCCATACTTGAACTTTCTACATATTGCTAAATTAAATATGTTGCATGTGTGTGAGAGAGTACAAAATCTTCAGGGATGGATACTTCAGAAGCTCAATGTCTTTGTACAACTTAAATGGAAAATATACCCTACCCTTTTTGATGTGAGCTTATTCATTTAGGCTTATGTGCAAGGTAGAAAGGGTACATACACATGCTATGACCTGCCAGAAATAAATATAAATGTATTATTCTACACAGACATACCTGGTACCACTATTTGAATAAAAACCATGATAGTAATAAGAACCATTTTCCCACCCCTTTAGGCTCACAGTGTAATGCAACATCTCCCTCACCTTGTTCCATTGTGAAATGACAGATTCTGAGACTTGAATTCCTTCTGATTTCCATAGTGGGTGGTGCACAGATTCTGTAGAAAGCAAAAAGTCTTCAAGACCCAGCATTCATTATTTCAGAATGGAACAAGGTAAGCAGGACTTACATTGACACTGTGAGCTTAAGGAGGGTTTTGGAAATGGTTTGCATGAGTGTAATACTTTCCTTTCAATCTGTGAAATCAAATATATCTTTGTCAAGCAAAAAATACACATGTATTTATTTCTGGAAGTTCAAATAGTGTTTATGCACCTTTTATACATAAGCCCAGTTGAGCTCATGTCAAAAGGGATAACATCATAAAAAGCATTTTGAGCTAAATTACTAACGTTCAGTCTTTTTTTAAAAAATAAATTAAGTAACACAGGATATCTGTAGTCTGACAATTTATTTTCCTCTTTGAGATTATTTCATTTGTTTGAATAATTAGTCCCCATTGACAAAATATGAATCAGGGATTGGCGATTCAGAAGAGTGTTAGAGATTATCTTCTAGCCACTAATACCCATCCAATCATTAAAGTGATTTTGTGGTGCAGTACTTCTGTTGAGCTTTAACACCCCATAGAACAGAGTAGATGCATTGGCGCAGATGGGAACTATAGCTAAGTGGCCACGCCACACTTACTTGATTAGCCGGGCCCCCCAGAGCTGCTGACTTTGGGAAGATATGGATGTTTAAGGGGCCCTGGCCACAAATTTTCTTAAAATGTGTGAGGGGGGCCCTGGCCACCAATTTTTTTTTCACATGTGGGTTCCTAGCCACCAATATTATTTAATGAGGGGCCCTGGCCACAAATGTTTTTTTATGGGGGGGCCCTGACCACCAATATCTTTTTATTTTTTATTAACATGTGGGAACCGTAGCCACCAATATTTTTTTGTTTTTTTACTGTGTGGTGGGGAGGGCAGACCTGTAGGTGGGGCTTGCAGTGGGCGCAGCCCAGGGGGCCCAGGAAACTTTGTCGTATGGGGCCCTGCGATTTCTGATGGTGGTCCTGCCCGCACCTACCTTTTTTTCCTGCTCATGGTGGCAACCATGGGCCAGAAGGAGTTCAGGAAGCAGCGCTAATAGCAGTCTGAACCAGGGGGGGCCACAGGATATTCAGTCATAAACATTGATACTAAGAAGATGTAGAAGTGAAAAGCAAATAAATGAAAAACTTTAAAAAATAAATATGACCAATTGCAAAGTTGCTAGAAACAGGACATTCTTTAACATCCCACAAACCACAAATTTAAGTATATATAGATAGAGAACACCAACAGATGCCAAAATGTTTTTGCAATGAAACATAAGGTTTGCTATTGCAACATTGGAAGCTGAATACAATATCATAGGCTCTGTACTGTTGAACTGAGTTTCCAATAATCTTTCTTCACCTAATGAGTGATGAATATAGGACCAGTGGTATAACAATAAGGGGAGTTGTTCCCGTGGCTGCAGGAAATATTGGGGGTAGTTGGTGCAGTCAAGAACTAGAATAATCAGTTAATATCACTTTTGCCTCTGACCCATGTTTGTGTGAAGGAATATACTAAAAAATATTTGGTAGGGGTTCCTGTGGTGTGCAAGCTATGTTCTTGTTTAATATATATTGCACTATACAATAATGCATTTGTAATGCCATTTAGTGAACAAAACTCGATGAATCACATTCCAACCACCTGTCTTTACAGCTTGCATTTTAGCTAAAGCTTCCCCTTGATGTTTTACCTCCATTTATAACAGTGATTTAGGGCGTAAATGCAAAATATTAGGCGCTTCAACAACAAGAAATGTGCAGAGTAATGCAGATCAAATAGTGTGGTTCCCCTTTAACAGGGATCCCCATCCTTTTTTACCCGTGAGCCAGATTCGAATGTAAAAAGAGTCGGAGAGCAACACAAGCATGAAAAGGTCCTTTGGGGTGTCAAATAAGGGCCTACAAGAGGCTCTACTTGACACTATACTCTGGGGCAAATTCATAAGCGACAGCTTCGCAACACTTCGCCATGCGTAAATTAGCCAGGACAACGCTAATTCCCTAAAATGCAAAGTTGCGTCCAGGGCACCGAACATTGGCAAAGTTGTGCTAGTGTTGGCTAATTTGCATACAGTGGGAAGTAAAACTTGAATAGACGAATATGTTGCAGCAAATACATTACACTACACAAAGCCAGGGAACCTTAATAAACAAAATAGAGTTGCTATAATGCCCTACACATGAGCCCAGTGTATAGTTTATGTGCCATATGTTAGAAAATGTAGGGGGGAACCCGGGTACCCAAAAAAAATGTTTATGGTCTTTTGCAGGCTGTCACCCTGAAAAAAGTAGGACCCCAGCATTTTTTGGGGCTTAGAAAATTTTTCAACAAAAAACTGAGGAAGTCCTATCCACTCCATTGCACTTCGCCTGGTCTGAATTGGTGAAGGCAAGTCTGGTTCAATAAAATCCACATCTTACTGAATTTGGGGAGTTACTTCAGTTCGCCAGAGCGAAAATTCACCTGGCGACAGAATTGCAAATGAACACTAGCATGTGTCTCTTTCGCTAGCGAAGTTATGCCTGCGCCTGTTCAGGAATTGGCGAAGTATTGAAATGACATCACGCTGGCAAATCTTCACTAACGTTAGTCACTTCGCCCTTTAGGGAATCTGCCCCTTAGTTTTTATGCAATTAAAACTTGCTTCCAAGCCTGGAATTCAAAAATAAGCACCTGCTTTGAGGACAGAGAGAGCAACATCCAAGGGGTTGGAGAGAAACATGTTGCTCACGAGCTACTGGTTGGGGATCACGGCCCTATAAGGATTACAAATTCACATCCCACAAGGCTTTGCAGCTGCTTAGAATTTACAGCACATACTGTATTGCAGGAGCTACAGTATGTTTTGAACGGCAATGATATATCATGAAGACTATGGAAGCATAATCCTTGACCTTTACTGCAAAATTATATAAAGATAAACTATATGACAGCTAAGCACTGCTGGCTTACTGAAGGTACATTGGGTTATACTGTCATTAAATTAATAAAAAGGTCATCTCATTCTTCTGCCTACGAAAATCTATTTATTGTGTTTTCTTAAGGATGTGTAATTATATCTATATGCTCAGTAATGGCTTCCATAACTATTACAGCTGTAATGTTTGTCTGGTACTTTACTGGAGAACATAACAGACAAGTTATTGAAATTTTCTTATAGGGACATGAAATGAGATCTGTATGACAGTCCATTGCAGTACATTAATAAGCTCTTGTCAGAGGGGCCCTTAACATTTTTAGACATTTTAAATCTGTTTGACCCTAATTACATGCAATAAATTTAAAATGATCACATGAATGTGTATTAATTGGGTGGATTTAGCATTGACTGATAATAATATACTGGGAACAGATAAGCATGATGATATGCGTAAATTTATGGTGCATCTAATTACATCAAATGCCAATTCTACAGACGGTGAAATCATTATTTGCTGCCGTTGACAAGTGAGACATTAATTATCAATGTTATTACTATTTTATAATTAATTACTAAAGTCCACCTTGAGGGAAACTGATCCTAATTAATACTGTGAGTACCCCAAGTGCGATGTTCTACCTTGGGACACTACGGGGCACATTTACTAATGGTCGAATAATTAATAATTGATTAATTAATGAACCCTCGATATTCGTCCGTCGAAGTAAAATCCTTCAACTTAGAATATCGAAGTCAGAGGATTTACCGCAAATACTTTGATCGAAAGATCAAAGGAAAAATCTTTGATCGAACGATAAAATCCTTCGAATCGAACGATTCGAAGGATTTTAATCCATCGATCGAACGATTTTCCTTCGATCAGAAATTTTTTAGTTCTAATCGTTCCATTTGAAGTCAAAGTCATAGTGAAAGGTCGAAGTAGCCAATTCAATGGTCGAAGTAGCCAAAAAAACTTTTTTTCTTCTATTCCTTCACTCGAGCTTAGTAAATGTGCCCCTACATGTCTACAAAAATGTTTGATGGCAGATGTATAAACAAGAACTCAGCTGACATGAAAAACAAGCATTGCACAGTATCTCTTACAAACATCAAGGAAAAGAGGGGCTAGAATTAGGCATTCTTTATTGGCGTTGCACAGAAGATGAGGCCCAATGTGAGAATCTAACCAATCAGAAGCTCTCCGAGGATACTATTGGCCTCCTAAAAGTCTAGTTCTCCTCTGATGTTGGAGAGGTCCTATTTACTACCCTTGAAAAAGAACAAGGAGAAATATGAAGTAACAATTAGGGGTTATTTATTAAAATCCAAAAATGTCTCACTATTTTCTTAAAATCATAAACAAAATTCAAATCGTACTTGTTTCAAATTTGTTGCCCGAGAATTCCGATATTTTCAGATATCGCCCGAAAACCACAAATTCTACGGATTATTGTACGAAACCCAGTGCAGATCATATCTATCTGCCATTGACGTCTACATGACCTCAGCAGGTTTGAGATGGACTACTTTAGGAGCCTCCGGGTTTAATAAATCTCAAAAATTGCATTTTTGTTCACTCTGAAAAATTGTGCAGACCATTTTTATGCCCTGACTGAAATATAGACTTGTGTTCTAGAACTATGTTTTTGGCATAGAAAATCAGAGTGAGCTTATGAGATGATCCAGGCTGAATTAAGTAATATTAACATTATAATAGGAAGAGTAAAAGAAATGTTGCCTGTATTATTAGAAGGCCATACAAGTTACCATAAAAGATCAGTGATAGGATAACAATAAGCCCAGTAGTTACAGGTTATTTATTATTCATGAACATTATTGTTTCTTGGTTATGCAGAACCTTTATTTTAAAACCAAATTCAATTAGAATGTAACAATCTATTTAAGGCTAGTATCTTGAATATTTATGTGGTTGTAACAAGCACAGGGGCAACCCTATCTATGGTGCAGGTAGAGCAATAGCTCCAGGGGCCAGAAAGTTCTGCCGCTAGGATCTTGAGCAGGGCCACCATCAGAAATAATGGGGCCCTGTAGGATAAAAATTTCTGGGCCACCTGGGCCATGTCCCCTGCCACAGACCCTGCTACAGGCCCCACCCTAGACACCCCCCACACCACACAAAAAAGACACACAAACCCATTGGTGGCCAGGGTCCCCATACAAGTTAAAAAAGATTGGTGGTCAAGGGCCTCCCATAAAAGTTAAAAAAAAAAACTTCACTGGTGGTCAGGTCGCCCATTACATGTTAAAAAAATTGATGGTCAGGGCCCCCCATAAAAGTAAAAAAACTGGTGGCCAGCCCCCCCTACAAGTTGAAAAACCCACTGGTGGCCAGGGCCTTCCCCCATCGGGTTTTTGGGATTTTGGCTATTGGGTCTTCAGGTCTTTTGGACTTCAGTTCTTTGGGTTTTCCGCCCTTCGGTACATCGGTGCTCACTGCTTCAGGACTTTGGGTTCCACTCGCACTCTGTTTTTAATGCATTGTATTAATAAGTGCAACATTTGCATCCACTTGTGTGCCTGAACTTTTGGCTGCATTTATAAATAACCCCTATTGTTTTTCAGACAAAATAAAACTTTTTTTTTTTAATTCTTATTCTTACCAAAATGCAATGCTATTATGTCTACAAGTAAGGGATCCGTAATCCAGGAAACCTGTTATCCAGTAAGCTATAAATAAATAAATTTTTCTGTAATAATAAAACAGTAGCTTGTACTTGATCCTAACTAAGATATAATTAATCCTTAATGGAAGCAGGACCAACCTATTGGGTTTATTTAATGTTTACATGAGTTTCTAGGAGACTTAAGGTATGAAGATCCAAATTACAGAAGGATCCATTATCTGGAAAGTCCCAGGTTCTGAGCATTCTGTACTTGCCTTGTATTTAAAAATAAAAAAAACAATACCATATAGCTACATACTATAGTAGTAAAGTTTTGGAAGCAAGGCCACTAAATTCTTCCAGGCAAATTAGCTTTAAGTGTTTCTGTAACCTTCCAGCTGTGAAACTTCCAAGGTCACTTTCATAAGCACACTACGACATTTCCTTTACTCCACGTGGGCAGTCATTAAAAATAAATTCAATATCTCATATCGAGATAACATCGGCTCAGCTGGAAGTGACAGGTAACATTTATGAGGATGTGTGCCTTCCTTTCCCTCATGTAAATAATTGTTACCTGCAACTAATAGATGTGCCAGAGCCATTGAGAGAGATGAGATTTCTCTGACACCAATACCATGATATGTGATGCAAGGTAGACTAGCTTTATGTACATACAGTTTCAGCCGAGTAATTGAAATGACCTCCGAGAAAGGGCACCGGCCTATAAATCACCGGATTGCCCTCCATCTGGCAGAAATTTAATTTTGCAAAGATGTGATTACCATCAAGAAACCTCCTAAAGCTCAGCCTTAAAAATATTTACCTCTATTACTTTCATGTTTCTTTATTTTTAAATCCCGATGCATTTGAGAAATTGAGACACTTTGGGGCAGATTTATCAACGGTCGAAGTGAAGGTTCGAAGTTAAAAACTTCGAATTTCGAAGTCATTTTTGGGTACTTCGACCATCGAATAGTCCAACTTCGATTTGAAGTTGAAAAAAACGTTGAAATTCGAAGGTCGGATTTTTTTGAAGTACTGTCTCTTTAAAACTTCGCCTTGCACCATTCGCCACCTAAACGCTGCTGAAGTGCTCTTTTAGCCTATGGGGGACCTCCTAGAACCTGTATGGAAGTAATTGGGGGAGTTTGGGAGATCAAAGGTCGAAGTTAAAAAAAACTTTGAATCGAAGTAGATCGAAGTAGCGCTACTTCGAATCGTACAATTCGAAGTAGACCCACCATTCGGTTGGTCTTTTTGAATTTGAAGTTCTAAGTCTTAGGGGCAGATTTATCAAAGGTCGAAGTGAATTTTTGAATGAAAAAAAAAATTGAATTACGAGTTATTTTTGTGTACTTTGACTAGGGAATAGTCCAAATTCGATTTGAATTTGCAAAAAAATCGAAAATTCTAATTTCAAAATTTATTATGTACTGTCTCTCTAAAAATTTGAATTCGAACATTTGCCATCTAAAACCTGCCAAATTGCTGTTTTAGCCTATGGGGGTCCTCCTACAACCTATTTGGAGTCAATTGGTGGACTTTTTGAAGTTTTTTTTGGGGGGGGGAAACGTCTATTTGAATTCGATCAAATGCACTATTCCTTTGATTCGTAAGATTCAAATTCGGCCAAATACGGAACTATTCGATCGAAAACTGACCTATTCGACCAAAAAAAACTTCGACTTAATTTCGGTTGGTCTTTTTGAATTCTAATTTCGAAGTTTTTTCAATTCGAAATTCGACCTTTGATAAATATGCCCTTAATTAAAGCTGGTGGAGTGGGTGTTTCCCGAGTTACAACTCAAGTTAGGTTTTTCCGTGCATATTAATGTGCTAGTAGAGTGGTAGGGAAAAATAACTCAACTGTCCTGCTCTGGTATTCACTCTATGGGGCAGATTCACTAAAGGGCGAATTGTCGCCAGTGACTGCTTCGCACACTTCGCACACTTCGCCAGGCAATAATTCGTTACCACTACGCTAATTCACTAAAATGTGAAGTTGCCTCCAGAGTGTTGAATGCTGGAGACTTTTCGCTAGCATTACTTTGGCAGTGCGCTTGTTTCAAATCGAAATTATGGTAGCGATCGCTTCTGCCTAGAGAAACTTTGTTAGTCCTCTTACGCTTTGGTCAATTTGAATAGGGCAAGTACATTAAAGTAATATGGACGTCTTTAGTAAAAATGACTGGATTTGTGCCAAAAAATTGCATCTGTTATTACAGTTATTTTTTTATTTTTTTTTAAACCCCCTCTTCTATCCCAAGTCCAGCTTTATAGAACTGTATAGTTCCAGGAGTGCTGGATCTGTATATAATACACAAAAGCCACGAATATCTTGTAAATTTTTTCCTTATAAACGGTGAGTTCTGATGTCATCAGTTATAAACAGTGAGTTCTGATGTCATTTCCCCTCTTCTATCCCAAGTCCAGCTTTATAGAACTGTATAGTTCCAGGAGTGCTGGATCTGTATATAATACACAAAAGCCACGAATATCTTGTAAATTTTTTCCTTATAAACGGTGAGTTCTGATGTCATCAGTTATAAACAGTGAGTTCTGATGTCATTTCTGTCACATGACTCACTGAAATTTGTGTATTATAATAAATAAAGTACCCCAGTTGCAAAATATGAGGATATTAGAAGTTAAATCGGAGTTCCATGACCTATATAAAAACACTCGGCCTTCAGCCTCGTACTTTTATATGATCATGAAACTCCTCGGTGACTTATAATATCCTTATATTTTACAAGAGGGGGTACTTTATTCTCTATATCTTGACCATGGGCACAATAATCCCAACATCCAGTGTGACTGACAGAGCTGGTGCTATTAGAAGAACATTGTGTATGGGGAGTAACAAGACTCCTGTCATCCATAGGAATGTGTTCAATTCACACTTCTTCTTTCTCAGTGACATTTCAGGAAGGAGAAAACGTTATCTCTTTTCCAGAATGGATCCTATAAATTTCTACAATGCAAAATGTAAAAAAAAAAAAAATGAAAAAAAGCAAGAGAGCAAGAAATGTATTTGATGGCTACAGGCAATTATCACATATGTCAAAAAGGTTAAAAAGAGCTGGGTGATGGCAACCAAATTAGCAGGTGTTGTTTCAGTCAGTTGATGGAGTGACGCCAATTATCACAAAAGTGAAACGCATTGGCACCTACACCCGGAACATTAGACAGAAGCAGAAAATGCACATGACAGTCATTAGATGAGAGTTTTCTGCTTGTGTAGGGTTAACAAACAGCAGTTACAATAAATTAGCATTGAATAACTGAAAAACAAAAAGTTGAAGGAGTTCCTAAATTTTGTAGCCCGTCTTTCCCTGTTCCCAGGAGCGGATGACGGTAAAAGAAATTCCATCGCCCTGTCAGATTTGAATGGCTGAAAACAAACGTGCAGTGCCATTAAACCACACACATTGCATTTTAATTGGGAATATTAGTCAGCAGATGGCCAAAAATAGAAATGCATCCGCTTTGTTTTAAAGACACCTTGGTTAATCAACCCACTTCCATTTGTTTGGGGTGTTTATCTAAACGCAGCATCAAAGCAAAAGAGAAGCTCCATTCCTAGTATATTACTCATTATTTCAGTACATAAAACATAATGCTACTGAGGAGTAGCTTGGCTGTACAGATGTGCCAACGTGTTATTTGCCATTTGAAAGTTTGTTTGAAGCCAGTTATTTGAAACTGAAGCTCACTTGAAGGATTCTACTCGAACGCAACTTAGTATGAGAGACGGCAAGAAAGAAAAAAACCTGACTGATGATTTTTTAATATCGTCTGAAATGACCTCATATGTTTTGGAAAGCAAATAGAAAAAACGGTTACAGAAAGAGGGCCTTATTGAGATAAAGAGAGTTTAACACACACCACTTTGAAGGCACAGTAACAGCAAAAAAAACAAAGCGTTTGAAAGGAATGAAAATATAATGTACATATTGTGCTGCACTAGTAAAACTGGTGGGTTTGATTCAGAAACTCTACTATTTATAAACAAGCTGCTGTGTAGCCATGGGGCAGATATTCATGGCTGAAAAGGAGAAAGGACATAGGTTACATGGCAGATAACAGATAAGCTCTGTAGTTTACAATGGGATTCTTCAGAACTTATCTGTTATCTACTGTGTATCCTGTACTTGAATGGCTGCCCCATGTCTACACAGCAGCTTGTTTATATAAACTATAGTAGTACTTATCTGTTATCTACTGTGTATCCTGTGCTTGAATGGCTGCCCTCATGGCTACACAGCAGCTTGTTTATATAAACTATAGTAGTACTTATCTGTTATCTACTGTGTATCCTGTGCTTGAATGGCTGCCCCCATGGCTACACAGCATCTTGTTTATATAAACTATAGTAGTACTTATCTGTTATCTACTGTGTATCCTGTGCTTGACTGGCTGCCCCCATGGCTACACAGCAGCTTGTTTATATAAACTATAGTAGTACTTATCTGTTATCTACTGTGCATCCTGTGCTTTTCAATGGCTGAAAAGGAGAAAGGACATAGGTTACATGGCAGATAACAGATAAGCTCTGTAGTTTACAATGAGATTCTTCAGAACTTATCTGTTATCTATTGTGCATCCTGTACTTGAATGACTGCCCCATGTCTACACAGCAGCTTGTTTATATAAACTATAGTAGTACTTATCTGTCATCTATTGTGCATCCTGTACTTGAATGACTGCCCCATGTCTACACAGCAGCTTGTTTATATAAACTATAGTAGTACTTATCTGTTATCTACTGTGTATCCTGTGCTTGAATGGCTGCCCTCATGGCTACACAGAAGCTTGTTTATATAAACTATAGTAGTACTTATCTGTTATCTACTGTGTATCCTGTGCTTGACTGGCTGCCCCCATGGCTACACAGCAGCTTGTTTATATAAACTATAGTAGTACTTATCTGTTATCTACTGTGCATCCTGTGCTTTTCAATGGCTGAACCCAATGGCTACACAGCAGCTTGTTTATATAAACTATAGTAGTACGTATCTGTTTTCTACTGCATATCCTATGCTTGAATGACTGTCCCCATGTTTACACAGCAGCTTGTTTATATAAACTATAGTAGTACTTGTCTGTTATGTACTGTATATCCTGTGCTTGAATGGCTGCCCCATGTCTACACAGTAGCTTGTTTATATAAACTATAGTAGTACTTATTTGTTATCTACTATGTATCCTGTGCTTGAATGGCTGCCCCCATGGCTACACAGCAGCTTGTTTATAAAGGGGCACATTTACCTAGGGTTGAATATCAAGGGTTAATTAACCCTCAATATTCGACTGCCGAATTAAAATCCTTCGACTCTTTGTGCTCAGTGTCACTCCTGTTCCAAACCGAGTTACGCTTATGGATGCAGGGGAAGCCTGAAGCTACTGTCAACTCCGAACCAGTTGGTAGCTCCAGGGTTCTCGCAGTGCCCAATGTCAATTCCCACAGTAAAAAAAAAGAGCTCACACATCACTTCCACACTGAATGCTGGAAAGAATGCCAATTGAAATGCATTGGAAGCAACTGCACTGCCACTTCCCCTGGTGTCTGCAAAGACATTGGATTTCTAGCGGAAAAAATGCCGTGTTATAGGAAACTTACAGTACATGGTGATTGAATTTACAGTAACTTTTGCAGTCATAAATGACCCCAGATATATTATGACTGACTGCAATTTGTATATTTTTTTTAGGTTTCATGATATTAGCAGTTGGCACAGTTGGTTATATATAATGCACCCAGAGTACCTTCTGTAGTCTGAGCAATGGCTGGGCAGAATAGAAGCAGAAAGCTAATTTCCTCACAGCAGTACCATATATACTCGAGTATAAGCCGAGTTTTTCAGCCCCCAAAATATGCTGAAAAACTCTACCTTGGCTTATACTCGGGTCAAGCGTCTAAGAATAGTCGCCGCGCCCAAGAATAGTCGCTGGCATCCAAGAATAGTCGCCAGCATCCAAGAATAGTCTCCAAGAATATTCGCCGGCGTCCAAGAATGGTCGCCGGCATCCAAAAACGAGACGCCGGCACCTCCAATGGGAGCAGAAACCCTCAATTTTTTGATTGAAACTTACCAGAAGCTGCTGCATTTCTCACCCTCGGCTTATACTCGAGTCAATAAGCTTTCCCAGTTTTTGGAGGCAAAATTAGGTACCTCGGCTTATACTCGGGATGGCTTATACTCGAGTATATACGGTAAGTGTTTCTTGGCATTATCTGATCCTTCCTAGGCCTTAACGAGACACTTTTGTAATTATTACAGGTATGGGACCTGTTATCCAGAACTCTCGGGACCTGGGGCTTTTCTGAATCTTTCCGTAATGTGGATCTACATACCTTAAGTCTACTAGAAAATCGTGTAAACATGAAATAAACCCAAAAGGCTGGTTTTGCTTCCAATAAGGATTAATTATATCTTAGTTGGGATCAAGTACAAGCTACTGTTTTATTATTACAGCGAAAAAGGAAATTATTTTTTCAAAAATTGGATTATGTGGATAAAATGGAGTCTATGGGAGACTGGCTTTCCATAATTCTGAGCTTTCTGGATAAAGGGTTTCCAGATAACAGATCCCATACCTGTACATAGAAATTGGAAGAGAAGAAAGTATGCCAAGGCTGTTTCAGTGCTTTCTCTCTTTATTCTCTGTTGCAATATTGACCTTACTGATGAAATGTAAGAGCATGAGATGTATTGATGGGCAAATCTCATCCCTTTTTACCTCCACAACAATTTGCCAAACACATTCAACAGGTGTCTAGACCACACAACCTTCTTTCTTACTATACATTATAGTCTATAGTCTTTTACATACTGTACATTTTTTTTACTATACATAATTTTTAGTGATGTCACAAATTCCTTGCAAATTTCTTAATTTCGCACCGACAAATAAATTCATGAATCTCTCGCTAAATTTGCCGGCGCAAAATCGCCTGCGTCAAAATATTTTGCACACACGTCCAAAAAGTAGCTTGTGCCAAAATAGCCGTGCGTCAACACTATTTGGACGCCAATTGACTTTAACGCCAGCATCAAAATTGATGATTTTCACAATTTCTGCATGAACAGGAGAAATTTGCCCATCACTGATTATTTTTTACTATACATTATATAATTGTATATACATATAAAAATTACAGTTGTTGGGTTTTGGAGAAAATTTTCACTCATCACTGTGTAGACCATGAGGTTCCCCATAAAACCAAAACTTGAACTTCAAAGAGAGAAAAGAAAGGCAAATATTCTATAAAATCTAAATTGGAGATAGGAGGGAAAAATACAATAAATGAAAAATAAAGGCTGATTGCAGGCTTTTTTAAATGACTGCAATATTCTAACAGCCTACCTCTTCTAAATAAGAATGATGACACCATGTGCTTTCTCTCTGTACTTTAACGCTAACAATCTAATCCCACAGGAGCCGGCAAATGAGGCTGCTTAAACAATTTTATCATTCGCAATGGCTTCTGAATGTTGCTGAGCTAAGGAATTTGCGTTTCATGTTTATTGCACAAAAACACAAAGTATATTACAACGATAAAAGGAGAAACCAGTGAACTAAGTGACTGAATTCACAAATCTTGTATTCAGGAACACTGAACAGAGTGCATATTTAAAGGGATACTGTCATGGGAATAAAAATGTTTTCAAAATGAATCAGTTAATAGTGCTGCTCCAGCAGAATTCTGCACTGAAATCCATTTCTCAAAAGAGCAACCAGATTTTTTTTATATTCAATTTTGAAATCTGACATGGGGCTAGACATATTGTCAGTTTCCCAGCTGCCCCAAGTCATGTGACTTGTGCTCTGATAAACTTCAATCACTCTTCACTGCTGTACTGCAAGTTGGAGTGATATCACCCCCTCCCTCCCCCCCCCCCCAGCAGCCAAACAAAAGACTAATGGGAAGGTAACCAGATAGCAGCTCCCTAACACAAGATAACAGCTGCCTGGTAGATCTAAAAACAACACTCAATAGTAAAAACCCATGTCCCACTGAGACACATTCAGTTACAAAAAGGAAAAACAGCAGCCTGCCAGAAAGCATTTCCCTCCTAAAGTGCAGGCACAAGTCACATGACTGGGCAGCTGGGAAATTGACAAAATGTCTAGCCCCATGTCAGATTTCACAATTGAATATAAAAAAATCTGTTTGCTCTTTTGAGAAATGGATTTCAGTGCAGAATTCTGCTGGAGTAGCACTATTAACTGATGTGTTTTGAAAAAAACATGCTTTCCAATGACAGGATCCCTTTAACTTCTTTCTAGATGATCAACAACAGATACTTCCTCAAGGACACGTTTGTTGCATTAATAACTGCAAGGAAAACAAGAGGGCACTTTAAGGAAATTGTATTATTTCTCTTGAATTTTTACTCCTTGCATTTGCCTCCTACAGAAAAGTTACATTTTTTTTTACATCCCACGCAGCCTCCTCCAGGGGTTTAAAAGTGTTCATACAAAACATTAAGCAATCATATACCTATATAAAGCAATTGAATAAGTCATTGAACATTTCACCCCAACCCAGGCTTTATACAATGTAAAAAAAAAGTCTACATTCCCCAATATTCCCAGAAGCCTGACACCAAAGAAAAAATGCAAAAATATAACTTTATTCTAGGGTACCATTACATAGTCCTTGGTCCATGCAGGTTGTTGTCTGATTCTCTCAGTACGCCTTATAGGTTCACTTTCTTCAGGCCTATTGCAGTTGACATCAGGAGTAGTAAAATGTCCTTCATCAAATGGAGCTTCTCCAAAGTCATATCTAACAGGAGCAAGACGACTTGCATTCCATATGCATCCATCAGACAGTTCATATGTGTATGGTCCTTGCTGGCATCTCACTTCAAGTGGTGTAGTAAATTTAGATTGTCCTTGTTTCAGTATTCCTGGTTTTTTAATTCTGGCTAAAGATCCAGGCTGAAAGTGTACTTCTCCGGCACCACGTTTTCTGTCTGTACAAGCCTTGCATTTGGGTAGATGTGGTGTTCATGCAAATGGCCTGTAAATGTCACTGTGCTCATACTTATACTGTGCATACCTCCTGGTAGCTTAAAAGTGAAATCTTACTGTTGTGTAATGCCTGCATAAGCCTGCTAATAAAGCACTGTAATACTCTCCTTATCCTTGGCTACCCAAAACATAACAAATGGCGATGAGGATGGGATTTATATCTTTCAGCAACCACATTTACTTTTGGCACAAAAAAGTTCTTTATAGCAGTAAGAGCAGTTTCATAAGTATCATCAGGTAATGGTAATGTATAGAATATAAGCTGTCCCTCTGCTCCCAGGCAGTGAATAAGTAAAGCTCGCTTTCTAGCAGCAGAAATCTCCCCTTGGTCAGCAGCAATAATGTAATTTTCAAACATATGGATCTAAGCAGTAAAAGGTATAGTAGGCTCACCAGGGTGTGGAAGAAAAGCTGCAGGCTGCTGCAAGCACAGTTATACTCTACTCATCCTCGGCTACCAAAACATAACATAGGGAATTTTATTTTTCCAGTTATTGCCTAAAATACATTGAAAATGTTATAGATTCCTGGCAACTATTTCTGAACAAAACATAACGTAATCCAGGTGTTTTCTTTGTGGCGACTTTTTCTGCACAGAATACATTGGAGTCTATGGGCAGTAATTGACAGCAGCTGTTTTCACTGGGCAGTGTGACAATTGGTCAGTTTTTACCTAGTTCTAGCAATACAAGAGACGTATTTGTCTTCCAGTGCAAAGAATTCTACACAAAGTCAAAACAGCTACAATTGCCCTTGTGGAATGACTTAAATCAGGTGTAAGTTGTGTCTAACATTTTCAAAGGAAAATTACGTAATGGAGTACATTTAAAAAACAGACTTTGCATTCCATTTACTGCCACCTGCTGTGGGAAACCAGAAGAAGGTGGCAGTTGCTCCAGCATTGGCCAATGTCAATAGGAGAAGTTGTGCACCGTTCTTCACATAAGGCTGGATGGAAGCTTAGGTAACCAGGTGGAAGTGCAGGAGCATGTTTGGCTGAAAGTACCTTAATGAACTGTATCCCTTAAATGACACCTATGTCAGGACAAGCAGCAGAGAAAATAGCCATAGCACAGACAGATCGGCTTCCAATAGAAAGTACAAGGTGCTACTTTCCTCCTAAGAGATGAGGAACCAGCAAGGTTGATTTTGTATTGAATCTTTTGTAGTGATTTTGTAGTTAATTGGCACAAATGTATTCAGCAGGAATGTTCTGCAATTGCAATATGGTCTGTATTTAGTGTACAACATTTGAGGCCTTTGCATTCAGGGCCGGAACTAGGGGCAGGCAGAAGAAGTACCCTCTTGGGGCGCAACGATGTGGGGGTGCTGGCAGGTGCCTGTTCAAGATTCTTCTGCCTACCCCTAGTTCGGATTAGCAGCAGCTCTCGTCTACCCTCACCTTCTCCTTTAAGGCTTCTTTGTTCTTCTTTATATCCCAAAATGTCATAATTGATCAGCAGAATAATAGTGTAACAGTATATCGTTCTCTAGGGTTATTAGTAAAATAAGTGCATAAACAGTATCTTGGTTTAAAACATAATTTATAATGGTTTACATAAAATGTTGCAAATTGTTACACTGCCTAAAACTATTCAAAACCTTTGACACTTTAATGCAATTTAACGACAAAAAAGTAAGTTTTGCACAGCATCAGAGACATTGTCCCAGACATCTTCCCTGCAGAACTCATGGCACTATATTATACATATTCTGTAGGAACACAACTCCACACACAAGCCCTTCATTAGTACTGGATCCAACCCAATGGCCTTGTCTGCTAATAAATACAATACTGTGCTTTCATGCTGCATAGCTGCAATGCCTGTTCCTGTATATCATGCCCTTTACTATCTCTATTCTCTTAGTGGAAAGGTGCTTTATAGTGTTTAATAAAATTACTGTCAGATTAACAGCCCCTTGAAAGGCAATAATAAGGATCATATTGTGAAGATAATATTTTCTGCTCAAAATGGAACATTTTGGTAAAATATGTTGGCTCTCGCTATCAGTGTAGAGGTTTCTATTATGCCTGGGCTTTAAGCAGCATTAAACAGTTACAAATAATATAGATGAGCATTATAGCCATATAGCAATGCATTTGCCTTGTAGTGGTAAAAGAAATAGTCCTTTTTCTCTGTAATAATAAGACACTGCCAAATATTATATAATTTGTTATTTATATATTGCTGAAATACAGTCTATCACAGCACTTATACACAGATCATACTATCTGTCTTATTACTTATCCTATTACTATGCATCTTAACACCATCTTCCTGCCCTAAATGTTCACCTACCTTGAAGTGTGGGAAGTGCAAAGGAGTTAGCCATCCTCACTCTAAAGGGAATTCTTCCTACGCCCCGGAAGAAAAGATGGGTTCCTATTAGCTCAGGGTTAGTGATTGTAGTTCCTGTTCCCTTTATCTCTCTATATAAGGGGAGGGAGTCCATGGTTCTGTTTCTTCTAACTCCACCTGGTGCCTGGTTAGATGTGCCAGGGAGGTGTGTGTCCTCAGTAATAAGATTGAAGACTAATGTAAGCAAGGTGAAGTGGTGAATTTTAGTGTTTCGACGCAAGCAAATTAATTTGTCAAACTGCGGCGACAATTCACCGGCTAAAAATCGGCCACGTTACCAAAAAATTTATTCGGACGCCCGTTGACTTTAATGCATTTGGACTAAAATAGTTTTTTGTGTCAAAATTGTCATGCGTATAAAAATTGCTGCTTGCGTCAAAATTGCCGCATGTCAAAATGATTTTGACGCCCATTGACTTCAATGGGTTTCACAAATTTTTCACACAGATTTACCCATCACTATAAAGGACCCCTTGAATAAGGTAAAGCTAGTAACAGGTAGCTCCTGTTATAAAATCTCAAACACATTTTATTGATAAAGAAACCTCCTGCAGGGAGCCAGCCTCACAACTGGGACTCTGGTTGTGAACAAAGGATGATTCTTGTACAATACTTCTTACTTACTTCTACAAATACTCTCTCTCTCTCTCTACCTTGTACTTGATAAAACAGTAACTTAGCTACACATAAAACGCAAAGTCATCATAATAGTGTTTTTTTTTTTTTTTACTGGCTTCTCTAACTTTTCTGGTTATCCAATTTGAAAATATAATTGACTATAGCATCTGGGAAAGATTCATTGGTGATTATGATATTGAGAGAATACCCTGGAAGCCGAGGCTGCTTTGTGAGAATGGAAGACAGCTATTTCATTGCTTTTCACAGTGAGATCTCTGCAGGCTGACAGACACTTGTCAATTATCTGGTGTTGGATAAAGCCTGTATTAAAAAGTCACCAGCATTCGGCGCCCGGGACAAAACTTTGCATCTCAGTGAATTAGCATATTTGTAGTGCATTTGCACCTGCCAAAGTTGTGCGAGGGGTGCAAAGATGACAATGGCAAAAATTTGCCCATTAGAAAGAAAAATCTTGCTATGAAAACAACTATTGTGAAGACAGCGAAGGACAATAAAGAGCAATGTATTAAGGGTTAAGGAGGGGGTAAGCAAGAAGGGGAAAATTTGGTGCCATGTGAAGTGTCCTGATTGGCAAACAGGTGGAAGGATGATGGGGGCACAAAACATACTTATCTTGGGCAGACAGACCACAATGTTGCATTTTCACAATTGTGTTTGATGTGTCAAAGTGCCTACGATTGTGCATTTTGACAAATAAGAAGTTGTATTCAAAATGTTGGCGTTAGCATTGGGTCCTCTATGGTGATCTTAATCAAAAGGACATTTGTCTGTGTTTCATAAGGTTCAAGTCTGGTGTGTTTGTGGGCACTGGATGCTGAGGGAACCCTGGAATTACTCCCATGTTCAAGGCTCTAGGGTTACCTGTACAAGACTGAGCAGAAAGGGTGCGACAAATGTGTTAACAGCGATCAAGACTACAGTATATATAAGTCAAAGGAGCACATTTGGCTATAAGTACCTTTAATGAATAGTGTTAATCTGTGCAACAATCCATTTCATCACAACTGCCCTTGCGGCCATGTTCGTAAATTATCCCTCAAACTTTTAAACCATTTTAATGGCCTAGCCACAGATTTTCAGTGAGTTGGATCAAGGTATATCATTACAATAAACGTGGGAATATATAATGAGGGAAATACGCAACTGCTTGCAACTCATTACAAACAGTCTGTTCCACTACCCCTGTTCTCTCATGGATAAATACGTGACTCGCCCCAATATCCATTTGTGCCTACCTACTCTAAAACATTAGAGCAATAGACATTCATTGAGATGCAGGAGAGAGAAAACATAGAGAATCACCAGCTGGAAGAGTAGTGAAAAAGTAGCCATTAGTCAGCAGCCAGTTCTTCTGGTTCTGTTATACTGTTACACTGTATGATATGATATAAACAAAACTTGTGACGAGAAAGATCACGACTGTTTCCAATTTTCACCAATGAAAATGTCATTAAAAACTGGACTGTTTTATATCATCACCTGGAAACTTTGCTGCAAGTATTGACCAAAAGACAACAAAATCAGAGATTTGTTTTTCAAGATAGGTTCCCTTCTTGCTCAGGGGTAAGATTAATTCTTATCAAATATTCCTAGTTTACAGATTTCCTATGAAAACAAAGTGCATTTGTACTAAGACAGCAGATAGCGATCATATTAATTCATCTCAATTTAGCCTCTTCTAGAGACATCTGTCAAGCTTACCAAAAGTATAGCCCTCAGGTAGGCTTAATGTCATGTTTTATTATTCTTGCAGAAACCAAGAGAGAACTCTAACAAAACAAGGGTTGTAAAGGTCTTCACGGCATTATTCTATTCAGTTACGCATATTTTTTATTGCCCAAGCCACTCAGTAGCTGTTTTGTGTACATCTCTATGTTGAACGGGAGGAAACAAAGTCTATTTTATAGTCTAAAATTTGAAACAACACCACCACCCTCTTGTTTTGGAATCCCTCCTAACATAAATTATAGGTAAGAGGGGGGGACAAAGTGCTGCTTTAAGATCATAAATGATAAATGTACAGTCATTTGTCAAGTGATTTCATTATAATCCGAGAATATGTTGAAATGCAACTGATGGTTGCCATCATGTGGTCACAACGGATGGTGCTAGATGGAAGGAAAAAAAGGGAAAGGCGTCTGTCTAACCTACATAGATTCAGTATGCAAATGCAGTTAAATTATTCAGCTATGCAGAACAATGCAGAATTTAAATGCGGGTGGGTGAGGGGGTTTGTGATGTAACTGGCGTCCTTGTTAATGCATGGAGTATCTGAGGACATTACAAAAGATCTAAAGTGAAGTGAAGAAGCTCATGGATTTACCAGAATAGAATGATGAATTGAGGCTTTATTGGAAACGGGGGGTTCTATAAAGTTATTGATCAGTGCAAAGGACCATATGGCTGCCCTCCTAGTTGTCTGATGTTTTTTTAGCAAGCCTGGACAGACGAAGAATGATAAACAGGGGAGATGGGTGCAAATGCAATCCAATCATGATAGCTATGAACAAGCTTGGCTCTGATTCAGCTGTTTCCAAAGGTTTTATGCCATATTATGGACAAAAAATTGCTGTCCCATCCTTGTGGTTATTAACACACAAATAAAACAAATTTCTAATTGAATGCTATGGGTTACTGCATTGGGTCAGAATTGTGCCATTTTACTATACATGTATGGGATCCATTGTCCGGAAACCTGTTATCCAACTGTTGCACCAATATTCCATTATGGCCACGCACTCCACAGACTTCTCAGAGGTGGTAAAGATCAATAATGTTTAGTTCACACAGAGTAACAGACACCTAACGTGTTTCAAGTGTGACCACACCTAATCATATGATTAGGTGTGGTCACATGTATACGCCGGTACAAAAAAATCACATGCCACAGATGAGCACTAGAATGGATTTTGGTGACCCTTCTTCTGCGGTGGGTACAAACTGTACCCTATTGCATGCATTATTCAAAGTTATCCATTACAGGTATGGCATCTGTTATCCAGAATGCCTGGGCCCTGGGGATGCCCAGATAATAGATCATACCATAATTTGGATCTTCATACCTCAAGTCTACTAGCAAATCATGTAAACATTAAATAAACCCAATAGGCTGGTTCTGCTTCAAATAAGGATTAATTATATCTTAGTTTGGATCAAGTACAAGCTACTGTTTTATTATTACAGAGAAAAGGGAAATCATTTTGAAAAACTTGATTTATTTGGATAAAATAGAGTCTTTGGGAGCCTTTCTGTAAATTGTAGTTTTCTGGATAACAGGTTTCTGGATAAGGGATCCAATACCCGGATCAGTGGTTAGATCTAGGCATGATCCAAACCCTGCCTTTCAAGGTTCAGCCGAATCCCCATATCCTAGGGTATAGATTTGGCCGATCTCTTGCATCCGGCAGAAATACCCAATGTGCTACATGTGCACAACATTTTTTTTCAGTTATATAGAGTTCGGATTTGATTGGATTCAACAGAATCCGAATCCTGCTAAATATTTTTTTGGATTTTCCCAATCCTGTACCAAATCTGGGATTTGTGGCACCCTAGTTAGCCCCAACCTGCATAGGGCAGTTAGAAGAGTGATAGCAAATAACTGAATGCTTGCTATGGGTTGATGCACTGGGCATCTGTTATACCATGTTCTTTTATATGTCCTTTTTATTATTAACAAGAAAATGAATAGCATCGAGATTTGCCTTATTTGCACTTTTCTTACTAAACAAGTATGACTCACAATCGCTTAGGCCATGTTTTCAATTCAACTTGTATTTTCAGCATTAGTAAAATGGGCCGGAGAAAGCGTTAAATAATCTGGCAAGCAGGGAGGAAAAGTACTTAAATTATAGGAAATCATTGCTCAGAAGTAAAAGGAGAATGTACATGTCAAGTGTTCCTTTATTGTTCACAGTAGGCCCACAGTGTTGTGCGCAGCAGTCAGGCAAAGTCTTAGTGTTCTTTTCATCCACGAGACACTGGCCACCTCCCCAAATGAATCAACCTGATTAGCTGTCGAGTGGAAAGCGCTGAGGGCCCACTGTCGAGCGGTCACCTTTACACATAACAGCACACAATTTAAGAAATGTTGAGACACTTACACTGAAATTGCCAAGCCAGTCATTTCCATGAGTGTGGCTTAACACAATTTCATGCCCTTGCAACCTTGCTAAGCAACATTTCCCACTTCTGATCCTTGACAAGAATAACCTACATGATTAAAGCTGGGTAAATTGATATGAGCGGTAGACAGTGCATGTACGAGAGGTCAGGAGCCACTGCAGTCAGTGTAAATGATCTGGGTGGGGAGATAAACTGACAGCGCAACCACATGTAAATGGCAGTCAGGACTGGCAAATGAGCAGTGACTGATTTTGCTAGTAATTCCTTTTAATGACTAACTATATAGAAACATTATGAAAACAAAGTTTTTGGGCTCTGTACTGCCTTCATCAGGCTTTATCAATGGTCGGCAAACTATGGGGATAGCCACCTTATGGGTGCTAGGAGCACTGACAACATGAGGGTCTCAAACTGAATGCCAGTTTGAGTGAGATATGGGGAGAATGACTATTGGATTGTCTAGATCAGGGATCCCCAACCTTTTTTTACCCGTGAGCCACATTTAAATGTAAAAAAGAGTTGGGGAGCAACACTAGCATGAAAATAGTTCTAGGGGAGCCAAATAAGGGCTGTGATTGGCTATTTGTATCCCTATGTAGACTGGCAGCCTACAGGAGGCTCTGATTGAGAGTACACCTGTTGTGTATTCCTTTACCTGCTAAAACTTGCCTCCAAGGCTTAAATTCAAAAATAAGCACCTGCTTGAGGCCACTGTGAGCAACATCCAAGGGGTTGGTGAGCAACATCTTACTTATGAGCCACTGGTTGGGGACCACTGGTCTAGATACACCAAAAAGGACAAAATGATGAATAGTTTGGGCAATGTTTAGCACAAAAACGTATGTGCTATCCTAGATGTTCTTAGCACTATGGATGAATTCCTATGTCTGAAACCTTGTGCCAAACGGGGTCCTGATCAAAGGTTATTCATCCAAGGAGGTTTTCAACTTAAAGTCTGTAAACTACATGGTTAAATAGATAGAAGCCACATACACTAATTGATGTAGGGTGCTTAACCTATTAATTAGAAGTCACATTTTGGGGAATAAGCCCTCCAGTCATAGAAGAAAGGTTTATCCCAGAGGGAGAGATAAATAAAAAAGTGCATATGTGCCGAGATTAGCTTGGAGACACTTCCTACTAGGGATGCATTGAATCCAGGATTCAGTTCGGGATTCAGCCTTTTTCAGTAGGACTGAATTCGGCCGTATCAAATCTAAATCTTAAAATTGGGCTTTCCTTGCCCTAGCTAGCATAAGCAAATTAGGGTTTGATTTGGTTCTGTATTCGGCCAAATCTTTTACAAAGGATTTGGGATTCGGCCAAATGCCAAAATGGTGTATTTCGTGCATCCCTACTTCCTACAACTGTCATTTAACTCCTTTGGTGCTGGCTAGCGCAACAAATCCAAGCTGCTTTAGAAAAAAAGTGTGAGTATAGCACTATAAAACTGGTAAAATTCTGAAAATATAAACTCCTTTCAGAAACAAACTCACAAACCCACTAGTGTCATGTAGAATCTTATTCTTATTTTTACAGTGCCACCTTAATAAAGATTAACAAAAAATACAAGTGTAAAAAATTTTTGCAGTCTTTATATTTAATGATAGGTATAAAGTATCCGTTTTTCCCTATGCATAGATATTATGGCACAGGTTCTGTGTATTACTCGGACACTATAAGGGTTTTACCTATGCTTCTTTATGATGATAGGCTGAAAGATCAGAACACAAACAAAATTAGCAGAACACATGAAGCAGATCGGCTATAAACATATCCATTCATGGACAGTATTAGATATAGGAGCACACTCACGCATTCCCCACTATACTTTTGTGTTAACTTTCTTTCAATGTGTTCAAGAGGCTGGCTGCCCTTTATAGCAGGAGGATTATCAGCTTCTTGTTGTAATTAATGACTTTTGCCACCAGGCGATACATCATGGCAATCAGACAGCTCAATTCAATGGATTCCGTATTAAGCATCTTATTAGCAGATTTGTTCCCTTGTGCCTGTGCATGAAACCTTGCAGATAATTTCTATCTTTAGAGATTGGTTATTGCATTTTTACAGCGCTGGATCTTACTGATTGGGAATTCTTTTCAGGTAGATAAATAGATAGATGGATAGATAGATAGATAGATAGATAGATAGATAGATAGATAGATAGATAGATAGATAGATAGATAGATAGATATAGATAAATAGATAGATAGATGATAGATAGATAGATAGATATACATAGTGATAATATTCTATTGCTCTCCATATAACACAGTTTATTCTAACAGCTTAATAAATCATTAAGGGGCTTGAACACTAGAAGGGATTTAGGGGGCTCTGTTTTACCAGTCATTTCATGGATGTCTGTCCTTGGTTTATTAAAGGGTGTTCTGCAAAGCCAACACAATCCAGCTACTTTCTCAGTAATGTCTATTGACTTGGGCACTTGTTCACAACAAAATCATTGCAGCACTGCACAATTCATGATACTGCACTTCAACAGGACAGGAGGAGATCCTGTGTTCATATGGCAAAGCTTCATGTCCTGTCCCATGAATCACCAAGGATAATGTGAAAAAATGCTCAATGGACAGGCCTTCGTGGGTGCAATTTGGGGTGGGTACTAGGGTCTTTAATTTCCCTATTTTACATTTTGTATTTTATTGTCTTTTTGAAACTTTTTTAGCATAGCTCAAAATGGAAACCAGGAATAGATACACATCACAGATACAGCTATGTGGCAGACTAAGGAAGAATAGCTGGTCATATTGCCATGTCATAAGTAGGTGTGACCTTTGTGTAAAACCCCTATTTACTGTATATCTGCTTGTGATGTTCAATTTAGTACAGGTATGGGATCCATTATCTGGAAACCCATTATTCAGAAAGCTCTAGATTACGGAAAGACCATCTCACATAGACTCCATTTCATCCAAATAATCCACATTTTTAAGAATGATTTCCATTTTCTCTGTAATAATACAGTAACTTGTACTTGATCCCAACTAAGATATAATTAATCCTTATTGGAAGCAAAACCAGCCTATTGGGTTAATTTAATGTTTAAATGATTTTCTAGTAGACTTAAGGCATGAATATCAAAATTACAAAAAGATTAATCTTTCGAGCATTCTGGAAAATACAGTAGATCCCATACCTGTATATGCACAATATATGAATAATGCACAAGGAATGACTCATTTTCATGTTGTACTGTGCATTTGCCCCAATTTCTTTACTTTGTTGGTGGACAATGCAGTATAGGGGACTCTCCTGTACCTACATTTCTTTTTTTCACAAATCTCTAAACAATTTTGGTTTCTGTGTATTTCTTTAAACATTTAAGATTTATTAAGGGGCAGATTTTTCAAAGGTCGAGGTGAATTTTCGAATTCAAAAAATTAGAATTTCAAGATATTTGTTGTTAACTTCGACTATCGAATAGCCCAAATTCGATTTGAATTTGAAAAAATTTAAAAAGATTAGAATACCAAAATTAATCATGTACTGTCTCTTTAAAAATTCTACTTTGATCATTTGCCATCTAAAACCTGCCGAATTGCAGTCTTAGCCTATGGGGGGCCTCCTAGAACCTATTTGGAGTCAATTGGTGGACTTGAAAAATTGAAAAATCGAAAACAGACGTATTTGGCCAAAAAAAAACCACTTAATTTTGGTTGGTTTTTTTGAATTAGAATTTCGAAGTTTTTCAAATTCAAAATTCGAACCTTGATAAATAAAAAACACAAAAAACTGTAAAATCTGTTGAGATCCCGTAGCACTGATCCTATTGGACCATTTTTAATCAATTCATTGTTTCCCGGCATTGTCTGGAAAACTTAAATTTTTAGAGTTTTTGGAGGTTTTCATACTATAATATATTTAGTGCATCGTTCATCATTTTTTTCTGTTCATACTTTTTATATTCTGAACTTTCATGGCATTTGTGGTTTTAGAGAAAATGAGTTCCATTGTGGTTGTAAAAACCTCTCAAACCACTAACTGATTTAATAAATAGGCCTCCAAGTTTGAAGAAGAAGTATTTTGGCCTGGTCACTGACACACAAACACAGTGCAGAGCGGAAAGTTACATTTTGGACGCACCATGTTTTTTTTTACCCATAATCGGGTGCAAATTATGCCTAATTATTAGCATAATAGAAATTGCATCACTTCCAGGGGTGGTATTTAAATGGCATAATCCTGTGATTTTTTTTGCCATATGACTGCGTTCATGGTGATAATAACTTCATGGTACCCCAATCAGCATTAGGCTCACTCGCACATGATTTAGCGAAAAAGCCAGGATGGACACAAAGGAGCTTAACGCAACTATACGGAAATGGAAGGGAGTTTTTTTAAGCAAGTACCAGTAATGATTAATATCAACACAAAAACCCTTAATAGTTTTAAAAAAATATATATATCATTAATTATTGCATTACTATGCATTTTTTATCATTCATATAAATTCCACCACTTCAGCAAAACTGCCAGCCCATGTCATATTCCGTAATGTCTCTAACCGCCTGTTATAAGGCTACTTCTTTTGCTAACCCAGCATTCGTTATTGGTAGGAAGAGAATAGTTGAGAAATGTATTATTTATGAGTTCATTCTCTCTTGATAAAGAGAGGAATTCATATTCTTTACAATATGATAATATCAGGACTTCTTTTGCTAGTCATGATAGCTCAATCCTTATTTCATTTATCATTCTGATTAGTTCCTCTGTGGAAATAAAATAATATAAAAAGCACAGAGTAAATTGAGGACAGACCTGAAAGAAACATTTTGAATAGATATTATCTAAAGAATAAGTTAGTAAAAAAATATCCCAGCCTCTTTATTTCTGTATTTCTTACCATTTTTCAGGAAGCAACACAGACAAATTGGCATTTCATGACCAAATTGAATCACTTCATTAGCCATCACTGGAAATTGTAACAAAGCCCTCATTAGCATTGACATCTTTATTGAACTACTGAGAGGTTAAGGGCAAGTCAGCAGGAAAAATATTTAAATTGTATTATGCTAATTCCAAGCACTGAACTCTGCAACTCAGATAAACAGTATTGAGCTCCTTTAACCAGGACTAGAGTCACGCTGAAACATGTGCCAACCTACAGAAATAGTTGGCTACCTACAGAAACAGTTGGCTCTACGCTCCTTTACTGGTTCATATGGGAAGTAAAAATGGGATACAATGAATAAGCAAATAAATCATGTTCTCCAATTTCTGTTCTACTGATGCTCAAAAACATTTTGTACATAAAATTGTAGCGAGCAAATAACCTTGACTAGCAGCATTTTAATTGTAGACCAATGTGTTTAGTAGAGAAGAAGAAACAAACATTAGAATAGTCAAAATGTCTCCTCCCCCCAGACTTGCATAGTTGCATCAGCATGGCAAAGATATTCCCCCCAGATCTGCCCGGTTGAACTGTAGGGAAATTCATTGTGCCATGGACAAGTTAAAGGGATACTGTCATGGGGAAAAACATTTTTTTCAAAATGAATCAGTTAATTCCAGCAGAATTCTGCACTGAAATCCATTTCTCAAAAGAGCATACAGATTTTTTTATATTCAATTTTGAGATCTGACATGAGGCTAGACATATTGTCAATTCCCCAGCTGCCCCAAGTCATGTGACTTGTGCTCTGATAAACTTCAATCACTCTTTACTGCTGTACTGCAAGTTATGTGATATCACCCGCCTCCCTTTTTCCCCCCAGCAGCAAAAACAAAAAAACAATGGGAAGGTAACCAGATAGCAGCTCCCTAACACAAAATAACAGCTGCCTGGTAGATCTAAGAACAGCACTCAATAGTAAAAACCCATGTCCCACTGAGACACATTCAGTTACACTAAGAAGGAAAAACAGCAGCCTGCCAGAAAGCATTTCTCTCCTAAAGTGCAGGCACAAGTCACATGACTGGGGGCAGCTGGGAAATTGACAAAATGTCTAGCCCCATGTCAGATTTCAAAATTGAATATAAAAAAATCAGTTTGCTCTTTTGAGAAATGGATTTCAGTGCAGAATTCTGCTGGAGTAGCACTATTAACTGATGCATTTTTAAAAAAAACATGTTTTCCGATGACAGGATCCCTTTAAGAGGCAGATTGGCAGTCTAGGCACTTCTAGCAATGGCACCTATATATGCATGCGTGTATAGAATGATGGCCATGATAACTTGCATGACTGATCTCCTATAAATGATGGGCAATAAAAGGAAAAAGTGATTAAATAACAGATCTCTCCAATAATAAAAGATCAGATGAGAATGCCTATTGGTGACCGTGATATACCAGCTTGGCTCTACAACCATGACCTACTCTAAACTATATGAGTGCAACTTAAATTTAATTTATGAAGGTAGAGGACTAAACTCTTTCATTATATTGTGAAAAGAAGAAAGTGACGGCATTCTGAATGCTCAAAGGTTGGGCATGACTCTGGAAGCCCTTGGAGGGGGTTTGCATGTTAAGTAAGAAGAAGGTGGAGATTATGTTTAGATTAAAGAAAAGTTTTGGTCCAACCATAGAAATAAATCACCAAACAAAAATGTAGTTCTACATCACTTAGAAGAAATTATTATGTTGGGTGCCAGTGACATATTTTGGAATAACCTGGCAAGCAAATGGTTCAATGGACCTTTGCCATTGACTTGTAAACAAACTCGGCAGGATTTAGGTGGCGAATATTCGAATTAGAACTGTTTCCATCGTAGAGATGTGATAAATCTCACATTCAAATTTAAATTCGAGTTGGTGCTTTTAAATTCAAATTTGTGACTTTTGACACAAAAAAAAATGTACCATTTGAACCTTAATAAATCTGGGCCTTAGTTTTTTCAACTTCATTCTTATAGAACATACTATGGACATTCAATTATGAACCATTTTCTTTGATAACTGGGTTGTAAAAAGAAAGGAAAGCACCATGTGAAGGTAAAAAAAAGTAGAGTGAGCAGCAGCTCTTTCTCTTATTTCTGCTGGTTATGAGGGACACATAGAAAAAACTGGCAAAAGGCACAGCCATGGGAGATGACAAGGGGTAGATAGTGGGGCAATCATTACAGTTGTTCTGATATGGGATCCGTTATCCAGAACCCCCTTATCCAGAAGGTGTTGAATTACAGAAAGGCTGTCTTCCATAGACTCCATTTTATCCACATAATCCAAATTTTTGAAAATGATTTCCTTTTTCTCTGTAATAGTGATGGGCAAATTCAAATTCCGATTTCCATTTTTTTGAAAAAAGGTTTGAATTGCTCGATTTTTTCGTGAAAATGTTAGAATTGCTCTATTTTTTCGTGAAAACATTAGAATTTCAAAAAAAATTTGGGAAATTTCAGATTTCAAGAATTTTAATGAATTTTTCAGTTTTGCGAATTTGCGGGAAATTTGCAAATTGCGGGAGAGATTCACCCCTTAACTACTCTGTAATTATAACACTGTTCCTTGTACTTGATCCAAACTAAGATATTATTGACCCTTATCGGAAGCAAAACCAGCCTATTGGGTTTATTTTATGTTTACATGATTTTCTAGCAGAATTAAGGTATGAAGATCCAATTTACAGAAAGATCTTTTAACCCCAGGTCCCGAGCATTCTGGATAACAAGTTCTATACCTGTACAAGATATTTTTATACCAATAACGAGTAGCCTACAATAATGAAATATCTAGGTGGTATCAATAATGTAACTGCTGATTTTTTAATGTTAAATACTATGAAATCATTCAATGTAACTCCTTGCCATGTCCCTATAACCCTGTTTTTTTTCCAATAAGCAGTGGAATAGAGCAACATCCAAGATGTTATATTGTACAAGTTTCCTTGCAGTTAATTCTCTTGGGGATTTTTTCCCCGGCCCTACTCTGAGAGTGTCATACCGTAAGCATTTTTCATTTGCAGCCATGGCTATGCCAGCTACTCAATTACCTAGCAGTCTATTTGATACTCACTAAATGACACATTATTATCTCACCTAGCGAGAGTTTGGAACTTCCTCTACAGATTAATGGCTATAGGAGGCACAAGATTGTTATTAATGGAACTGTATTTTAGCTTTCTTTACAGTGATTTGTTTCTCTATGTAAAGTTATAAATCTCTCCGGCAGAATCAATGCAGAGTTTACAGGAGTGTTCAGAGATGATCATGGAAATGATAATTATAAAGGGATGTATTTAGGTAGGTATTATATGGGATTGCAATCTTCTACATGCACTGCAAAATGTAATAAAACCAAACATTAAATAACCATGTGCTTCACACCAAACCAATCCGTGTCCTTGGTTTGGTGTGAAGCACATGGTTATTTAATGTTTGGTTTTATTACATTTTGTATCATCCTTGAGAAAGGTCCCAACAGGGACCGAAACGTTGGGTATTGATGCAACAATAAAAGATTATACTTTTTACACAAAAGGGAGTGCTGGTTTATTAAGATTGACTTTGGAGTGCGGATACTCGTCTGGAAGTTTTATATATATATATATATATATGTGTGTATATATATATATATATATATATATATATATATATATATACACACACACACATACATAAGAGTCCGTTGGGGGCCAGCACTACTCGTGTAGCAGGTATACTGTGCCTGGGTGCTATCAGCATCAGAAGTAGATATCCATAAAGAAGGCGAGCACTCACAGGACTCATAACAAAATAAAGAAAAATTTTATTAGAACAAAAAAGAATTGCTGATGTTTCGGCTAACACTCTAGTCCTTCTCGACTTTTGAGAAAGGCTAGAGTGCTAGCCGAAACATCAGCAACTCCTTTTTGTTCTAATACATTTTTTTTTTTATTTTGTTATAAGTCCTGTGAGTGCTTGCCTTCTTTATGTATATATATATATATATATATATATATATATATATATATATATATATACATATATATATTTATATATATATACACATATATATATATATTTACAGTCAGGGCTGCCATCAGAAATTCTGGGGCCCCATACAACAAAAATTTTTGCCTGGGCCCCTACAAGTTATATTAAAAAAACTGGTGGCCAGGGCCCCTACAAGTTATATAGAAAAATTGGTTGCCAGGGCCCCTTTATGTTATATAAAGAAATTGGTGGCCAGGGCTTCAACAAGTTATATTAAAAAATTGGTGACCAGGGCCCCTGTAAGTTATTAAAAAAAAGTGTACTTACCTCATCTGCAGAGTTCAGGGAAGCTCGGTGTCTGTGTCTTTAGCTTTCCTGTAGGGTAGTACTGGTAACTACCTACTAGACTAGAGAGCTTACTCAGTGAATACAGTCCCCCCTTTATTCTCCACATCTGATGTCTCATAGAGCAGGAAGAGACACATCTACACAGTGTTTTTCCAGACACTATGCCACAATATCACAATATATTATTATAAACTGGTTTCAGTGCATCATGTGACACCGCTTAGCACCATTTATAATATACCTGCATACAACTGATAATATATAAATGTAGCATGACTACACACACACACACAAATATTTACAGAGAGAGAGTGCATGGGTAATCATGGGGTGTATGTGAGTATATGTAAAAGTCAGGTCTTTGTGGTGCTTTAGCAACTTTAGTCTCCTATAAGCAATCTAAGCAAGTCTGGCAAAAGTTTATAGAGACATATAAATAAAGTGCGTGAGGCATAATAAAACATTCAGTCTTATGACTCACATCTTTTTTGCAAAAACATGAGCAGTTGTCAGATAGAAATGATGAAGTCTTGTAAACTTGTTAATGTATTTATCAGCTCCAATCACATTTCCAGTCCTGCTAAAGTAATGTATCTGCATAATACACAATACAGTCAAATACACTATACAGTCAAATACATCCCTAAATGTATTACTTTCAGATGTTCAGAGAATATGACAGGAAGCCATAGGCTCCAACGTCCTCATATTTTAAAGTAGGGGTACATTATTTCATACAATATGCATGTTTCAATGAGTTATGTGACAAGTTGTAGACCTCCTGTCACACTCTTCTGTGGTTTTCATCTGGACTGAAGTACAGGACAGAGTTGGATTATGGATTTAGAAGCAAGCCCCTTCAGTTAATTACCCCTACTTTGTTTGGGCCACTGCATAATTAAGGGACACATTAACCCTGGCACAAGTTATCTTTTGAAGTATTTTGAAGAACCAAATGGTTTATTTACATGTAAACACAGATTTAGTACTTGCACCCATATATGTGTCAATTGTAACTTGCTTCTTGGGGCAGTCAATGGTTCGATAAATGATTGCATGCCCGATGCTAAGTACAGGTTGCACAGACAAAAGGGAACCCTAAAATTAACAATTGCTTTAAGATTTTGCTCATGAAAACATGCAACAGGCTTGTAATTGAATAAATTCAACTTACACACTATTTACCAATGTGGACACTAATTTGTGCCCCTATAAGTAAAAAGTACAAGTGGTTGCCTACTATGAAAAACTGACATTTTGGTGAAAATAGTGAAAAAAAATCTAAAAACAATTATGAAGATTTGCTTATGTTAGTCATATGACTGCCATTGACTAGAGAAACATAAGCTCCTCCAGTCTTTTGGATGTGTAAAGTTATAGCCCTGAATCCTGTATTAGAGGCTTGGAGGGCCTTTAGTACCAAGACCAAATCACATGGTGATAACTGTATATTCTGTACTTGCTTATTGGGTGAGAGTCTAGCAGTCATTTGGGTTGGACTGCAAATTTGATAGAGTCTGGAAGTAACACCGGAGACTCGGGGGCTTATTCGTCGGATTTTAGTGGTTTTTGAAAACATGACTAAATTCAAAAAGCTCTAAAAAATTCGAGTTTTCCAGACAATTATTAGTGAAAAAAAAATCCAAAAACCTCTACCATTGACTTCTACAGTACCTTGTCAACTCATACTTGGCACAGTTAGGAATGAAAGACTTTTGTGGGTTTTTTTTCACTTGATAAATCTCGAATTTTTAGTTTTTCAGAAAAACTGGAAAACCATTAATTTTTTTGTGATTCGTGGAAAGAATCCCAATTTGATTGTTAGTAAATATACTCCTCCGTTTACCCATGATGTTTCATATTACTTAGAGCGAATTTGTTCTTAAAGAATCCTATGAAAACTAAATTTATAGAATTGAGTTCTATTAAAATCACTGGACTATGAGTTTCTATGAGTTTGGTGCGCTCTCCACTCCAGTACTACTAACTACTTTACAATAGATATATTAGGAGTTCTTTATAAATAGGCAATTTAATGCTACAGGTATGGGACCTGTTATCTAGAATGGGGACCTGGGGATAAAGGATTTGCCCATAGTTTGGATCTTCATTCCTTAAGTCTACTAGAAAATCATGTAAACATTAAATGAACCCAATAGGCTGGTTTTGCTTCCAATAAGGATTAATTATATCTTAGTTTGGATCAAATACAAGCTACTGATTTATTATTACAGAGAAAAAGGAAATCACTTTTAAATATTTAGATTATTGGATACAATGGAGTCCATAGGAGATGGCCTTTCCGTAATTTGGACCTTTCTGGATTACTGGTTTCCAGATAACGGATCCCATACCTGTACCTGAAAAATTGAAACAGAAGTAAAGTTAATTCTTTTTTAATTAGTCCATCACCCATCCTGCCCTGCTTTCCCTGCATCTCCCCCATGAACATAACCTGCGTACCTTGCTCAGAAAAGGTATTCTAATGTTTGATAGGGCTTAGTCTATTGATTTCCCATAATTTTGAGTGGATTTATATAGCAAACTATTAAACTGGCCATAGATGCAAAGATCGGATTGTACGAATCCTCGAACGATCGGACTTCCCCATCTCCTGACCTGTCACCAACCTTTCAGATCAAATAAAGTAGTAAAAGAAGACATCAGCCGATGTTCTGCCCCAGACGAAAGTTTATGTCCAACAAAAGCTGTTGACAGTCTCCCACTGAAAATCGTATGATCGGCAATACATGCAGAGAAATTATCGGTAGCCGTCAGAAATCTCAGTGGGACGTAAAATGCTGGGACTCTCCACACACGAAAGTCGCACAAATCCTCGATTCATACGATTGGATCTTTGTGTCTATGGCCAGCTTTAGGAAATGTTTTAATCCAAAGCTTCAGTATGCCTCTCAAAGTGAAGGAACATTAACATCTTTCAGCCTATAAATATCACAGTTTTGTCTTTCTTACTATGCAATCAAACTCTCACAGATGGTAAGTGACAGTCTGTGGGAGCACTGGTTATATTAAGAGGTGCAGTATATAGATGGGTGTGTATCTGTGTAGGTGTAATTCATTCAAAGCATACTTTGTAGCTGGCTACTAAACAGAACAACGGAAAAGAGCTTTGTGTCTACCATTTGTGATTCGTGTTTATTGTTCTGTAATTTTAGCAGTGTAACAACTGGCGATGAAGGCAGCAAACCCGTACCAGCCACATACCATCTGTTTATCAAGAAAGGAAATAAAATCCAAGTCCAAGTATTTTCTTTTTGTTACTAGTCTGCAAGGAAAATGCAGGGAAGCTAGGGTTGCTTGTGTTGTACCTCAGGTGTTCCAATGGCAACTTTCAGGCTTTCAGCTGTTGATTTCCTGGCAATAGCAAGGTCAATAATGTTGCAAGGATCTGCCAATACCCATTAGAAACTCTGCCGGATGGCATTGCATTTGTATGTACAGAAAAGTATGTGAAATGATCAAAAACACAGAGAAAAAAAATATTTTGTTCAAAGCAAAAGTTGGAATTTGAAATGTAACCAAAAACTGGACCAACATATATTCCACTGTTCTTTTTTCTATTTTCCTTTTGAATTTCTATCTAGTGGCTCAGCAGTCAGTTTTAGCCTTCCAGTAGGTCCTTCCAACTGACATGTGGGCACCCATTCAGATTAGAAGAAACGAGGTTCTGGCTAAATATTTGGAAGGGTTTTTTTACAGTGAGAGCTATGAAGATGTGGAATTCGCTTCCTGAATCAGTTGTAGTTGTTGTGGGGGTTGGATGGTGTTTAGCAAGTGAAGGAATACAGGATTATGGAAGATAGCTCATAGTACAAGTTGATCCAGGGACTGGTCAGATTGCCATCTTGGAGTCAGAAAGGATTTTTTTCCCCTTTGAGGCAAATTGGAGAGGCTTCAAATGGTTTTGCCTTTCTCTGGATCAACTAGCAGTTAGGCAGGTTATATTTAGACTTAAAAGTTTAAACTTGAAGTGTGTTTTTTTTTTCAACCTAACTTACTATGTATGTATGTATGTATGTATGTATGTATGCAACCATTCTTTGGCTGGATGTGCAAAATTTCTCATATTAAAGATTTGGAATAATCATAGGCACTTCTGCTTTTCTTTGTTGAAGAGGTATGGTCCTCATGGAGATTCAATATGATATGGTTAAGTTGTTCATGCAGTGTAAGTTAGGTTTTAAATATGTTCATTTGTTCATTAAATATGTTATGCAGCTTATTAGCTTCTCTGATTTGTCAGTTACTGGGTTTATACGTTTAGGAAGTTCTATAGTGATCATTTTTTGGTCAATAAAAGAATGAGTCACCAACTGCAGAGAACTTCGAATACCAGTGTGTTCCTGTGTATTGGTCCTCCTGGTGTTGCAGGAAGTTTTAATTCTCTTTTTTTTAACTTTAGCCAGGTATTTTTGGATATAACTGTGTGAACTCATCTTCAGTAGATTCACAGGGATGAGGCTAGCCTTATTAGCAGCTTCTCAGAGGTTAGAGCTTGTGTGTGTCCTTGGTGCTCATTACAGTGTAATTACTGCAAGTGCCACATCATTTCTTACCACCTTCCATTGTCTTTCTATTTTTTATAATCCTTTACAAGATACTAGCAGTTCACATGACCCATAGAACAAGGGGGCATGGACTGATAGTACTGAGGGTGAGGCCAGCCAAAAGTGCCTACTCAAATGGCATTCTATAGTTAGAGTGATGGGCGAATTTGGGGCGTTTCACTTAGCTGAAAAATTTGCAAATTTCCCGTGAAATTCGCAAAACGGCAGAAAATTCACGAAACAGCGCCGGAGTCTAGTTTTTTATGCCAGCATCCATTTTGAGGCCGGCGTCCTTTTTTGACGTTGGCATCTGTTTTTTTTTATGCCAGCGCAAACTCGCTGGTGAAAATGCACCAGCGGCCAATGATTATGTTATATTATCCTGCAGAATTTGAGGTTTACCCCAATGCCTTTTGTGGCAATAGGTTTAGTGTATAGCACAGTTTTAAGTAGTGCCCAATGTGGCATTTCTCAGTCACTGATCAACTTATAAAGAGAGAGCTATAATATCTAGGGATGCACCGAATTCAGGATTCGGTTCAGGATTCGGCCAGGAATCCACCTTTTTCAGCAGGATTCGGCCGAATCCTTCTGCCCCGGTCGAACCGAATCCAAATACTAATTTGTATATGCAAATTTTGGGCGGGGAGCGAAATCTTGTGACTTTTTGTCACAAAACAAGGAAGTAAAAAATGTTTCCCCCTTCCCTCCCATTTGCATATGCAAATTAGGATTCAGATTCGGTTTGCTATTCAGCTGAATCTTTTGGAAAAGAATTCAGGGGTTCGGCTGAATCCAAAATAGTGGATTCGGTGCATCCCTAATAATATCCCACAACCATCTGCCAGTTGGAATGCAGTACAGTAAAAATTATTTAAAGCCATAAGCAGCTTGCTAATTGTTTCCCCCGGCTCTAATATTAAAACACAATTGTTATTCGCTGTGAAAAGTAAAAGGACAGGGTCACATGCAGGGATTCTAGGAAACGCCCTTAAACAAACACCCGTTGTTCTCACTTTACAGTTTATAATAAAACCCACTGGTTTTTTTTTGTTCAAGTATTGAAGACAAAAAGAAGTCAAAGCATTATCCCTGGCCAAGCTGTGTGCATGGGGATCATTAATAAAACTATCGTCGGGATACTAAATCTCTTGATTGCCGCTCGACTGCAGAGGTGTGCTTTAATCACTCTGTTTGTTGAATTAACATTCACAGCCTGCAGATGTTACTAGAATTGTAAGCGCAATTATTACGAAGTAATGGCGATGGAAAAAGGGGGATAAAAAGTCTGGATGTTCCATTCTAAATCACGGGACGCGTGCTGTGAGCTGCAGCCTGCCCTCCGCTGTCACATTTCTCATTTCGCTTCCAGTAAGGCAACTCTTCTCTTAAGACATAACATTCTGCCTCCTCGCTGCATTCAGCTGAGCATTAATATTTCACATTCCTTTGTGTAAAATAAGAATGTCCCTTCTTCTATGATAATATTGCCCGTGATAAGCAAAAAAAAAGTGAGACAAAAAGTTCATCTGAAAAACATGAATATTTTAGCATGGTCATGTGAGGAGATACAAGCATCATTCTCACTAACAAATTTTAACTGGTTCTGTCTAATGATCAGATTGTCTAATATATATTATATACCAATGAAGAAGTTTACCGGTATGTTTAAATTAGTAAAGATGCAGAATCCACGCTGATGAGACAATTTTCTTGCAGAAGCATTTTTAATAATGTTTCATTTTCTAAAATACGTTCAAAAATTGCTGTGATTTTAATGTTATGTCTAACTGTAATTCCATTGAAGTGATATAGCTGTAGTTTTGCTCATTGGACTTCACTCAAAGGAGAGGGTGGAAATGCTGGAGGGCCAAAAGTAGAGGACCTTAATAAAGAGAAGGTAGGCCGGACACCTTAGTGTAGGTTGATGAAAGAAACCCTGTGAAATACAGCTTCTAGTGGCAGGCTACCTTAAGTTACAGTACACTCAAAAATGAGGTAGAAAATGTGCCCACGTAAGAGCAGATTTGTTCTTCACAGAGGAGATTGCAATATGGGGTAGTTACCCAGGTGACACCTTCGAAGTCCTACAGTGGTTCGGCCCCAGAAAAGTGAGTGAATTCCCTTTGAGCATTTTTGGTAGGTTAAGGCACAAAATGCCTATATACATGACAGCCACTTTATTGTTATACAGAACATAAATAATGTGCACTATAGTGTGAGCCTATAATTTTGTTAATTACAATCTTTAATATAACCAAAATGATTCTTAATTTCCTCCAAGCTGCGACAAATATATATATATATATATATAACAGCGTCGAGGAAGGTACGCACTCACAGGTCTTATGAAGAAAAAATGGTGTTTATTATTCAAAGCAAAGACTGACGTTTCGGCTAGCACTCTAGCCTTTCTCAAAGTGCTACAACAAACAATTACAGGCCCTAATAAACCCTAAAGTGGTGGGAGGGGAGGTAGTGACATCATCAGTGGGGGATGTGTGGGGGATGTGCACACAATAGAGTGGAAAAAAACAAGGTAAAATAAACAATCAAAATACAGATAATATGTACAGGTTCACAATCCATATATATATACACAAGAGTCAATCCTGGAGATGAAAGGTTGTTTCAATTAATATCAACAGTTTAGCCATTTAGTCCATAAATCACAAAATGTATCAAAACACGGTTAATCATATCGAGTGGTATTATTAAAGGGAAATGCAGCAATTAATATCAACAGTGTTGCCATTTAGTCCATAAATCACAAAATATATCAAGATGCGGTTAAACTTCTCGGACAATGTTGCCAAATGAAAATACAGCAGGTCCCAACATGCTGGAAGTCCTTGGAAGTTCGTTAAAAGAAATAGTAGGCGCTATACAGTACCTATAGTAAGCGGTTCCTGGCTGAATGAAAACTGAGACGGGAGGTGGGAAGTAACATCACCGTTCTGTAGGGGTTCCATTGGAGTACGTCCATGATCAGTCTGGTCCTCACGTCAAACCGAATTCTGAGTCGCTAGAGAGTGCGGCCTTGTGTTTGGTGCTGATTGAACAGCTCTGATTGAGTATGATAGTGGTGCACCTTCGCATAACTTCCTGTAGGTGGCATGAGTTCCCCAGGTCCCGTTGCTATGGACTGAGACCTTAGTGACCTGTTGTTGCTACTGCTGCTTATTAGGAGATAAAGAAAGATTTTGGCATCAGTTTGACATCCTGGGTATCTGAGGGTTCTGAAGTAAGAGCAATGATATACAGAGTGACAGAAAAGATAGAGTCAGATGTAGAAGAGAGGGAACAAAGGGGCACAAGAGAGGGGCAAAATCCCAGTCACTCAGTAGAACCGTCTGCTTGGTGATAAAAATATACAGTTCATAGCGGACTGCTTGAATAATGGCGGATTTACAGTTGTGTAACCGCCCTAACGCCAGAGATAGGGAAAAGAGAAAGGCCCAGTACTATACGCACTATTGCTCCAGGCTGCAATAAGTAGCTACTTTTTGGTGCCGCAAAATCTGCGTTGGCCCAAGCAGTCGGAGGTACACACTGGAGTTGTAGGTGAGGTCTGCCACCTGGTTACCCAGGGGAGATGCGACACTCAGCCCATCCTATGTTGTGTGTTAAGATGAGGACCCTTAGAAATCAGATTCAGGTGGTTGCTGAATTACTTGGGAAAAAGACTGGTTATACATTGGTGATCATAGCCGGCCAATTTAGGCCTCCAGTGACTCAGGGAGGTACAGCAGGGGAAAGAAGAGAGTAAGAAAATCGAGAACACTCAGCCTCAGGGTCAGCCTGGAATTGTGATCAAAATGCAGCAACAAATAACTACGACAGGTCAATCAAAAGAAAGGGTTATAGGAGATAAGTTCATTCAATCCTCTGGGGCTCAGGGTGTCCAAACGGTGGATCCACTTCAGTTCCTTCTGTAGTAGGAGTCTCTCTTGGTCACCTCCGCGGGAAGGGATGGGGACGTGGTCAATGATCATGCATCTGAGTGATGCTAATGTATGTTTACATTCGACAAAGTGTTGCGCTACTGGTGTGTCACCGCTCCCTTTATTCAATGCCGCTCGAATGGAGGATCTGTGGTTCGCCATTCTGTCCCTAAAGTTAGTGATTGTCTTGCCCACATACATCAACCCACAGGGGCACTTTAGTATATAGATAATAAATTTGGAGGTACATGTAAGTCGATGTTCAATTTGGATCTGTTTACCAGAATGCGGATGGGAGAATGTAGAACCTGTCAAGAGTTGCCTGCAGGTAGTGCAATCTGTGCAGCGGTAGCATCCGGGCTTGGAGTTGGAGAGCCATGTTGATGGTGTGGGTGATTGGTAGCAGTGTGTAGGGTCCGTCTTTACTAGTTGGTCCCTCAAATTCTTGCCCCTCCTATAGGCGATGCGTGGTGGTGATTTAAACGATGATGGTAAAGACTTATCTTTTTGTACAAGAGTCCAGTGGTCATGTATTGCTTGTGTAAAGGACTTTATGTTGGGGGAGAAAGTAGTGAGAAAAGTGAGACGGTCCTCCTTGTTTCCTCCCAAAGATGCAGGATTAGAATCATGAATAGGGTATAGCAACTCAGTTTGTGTGAATTGAGTAGCTTTGTGGTAACTGTCCATGAGTTCATGTAGTGGGTATCCACGATGGAGGAAGCGGTCCACAAGTTCATCTAGTTGAAGATGAAGTTGTGTGGAATCTGTGTTGTTTCTGACCGTCCGCAACATTTGTGAATACGGGATGCTTCTTAGGAGGTGTGGTGGATGGCAAGATGAATGATGTAATAGGGTATTTCTATCGGTGTCCTTGCGGAAAATGGTAGTAGAAAGATGTTTACCTCGTTTCAACAGTAGAATATCTAAGAATGGAATTTGATCTGGGTCAATATGTGCTGTAAATTTGATGGGAGATGGCAGTGCATTGAGGTCACTAATCATCTTGTTGAATTGAGCTACCGTTCCGCTCCATAAAATGAGGAGATCGTCAATAAAACGCCAAATTCTGTAGATGTAGGGACCAAACTGGGGAAGGATATGTTGTTGTTCATAATATGCCATATACAGGTTGGCAAAGGCTGGTGCAACATTAGAGCCCATGCTGGTGCCACTTTGTTGTAGATAGTAGCACTGTTCAAATTTAAAGTAGTTAAGTTTGAGGCATAAACCCAGGAGGTCCATGAGAAATTCAGAATTTGGGCGCTTGGAATCTGGATCCAGGAGTAAGGTTTGGCGTACTTTCTCAATGCCCTCATCAGTAGGAATTACGGTGTAGAGGGAAGTGACATCCATGGTAACCAGGAGAATTTGTTCAGGTACTGGTTGGCATTCATCCATTTTCACCAGGAGGTCACTTGTGTCCTTAAGGTATGTTGGTGTCTTCTGCACAAGGGGTTGGAGGAAGTAGTCAACATAAATTGCTAGAGATTGTAGTATGGAACCGCGTGCACTCACAATAGGGCGGCCTGGAGGATTAGAGAGAGTTTTATGTATCTTGGGTAAGGTATATAGTATGGGAACCACCGGGTGTTTTGTGACTAGAAAAGCATGGGTAGACTCGGAGATGAAACCTTGGGCTAGGGCTGTTTGGAGTGTGGCATCAACTCTCTTTTTGAAGTTTGGTGTGGGGTCCGAAGTGAGTTTTTTATATACTGTTGTGTCGCTTAGCTGTCTGAGAATTTCGGCCCTGTAGTCAGCATAATTCAATATCACGACTCCTCCACCTTTGTCGGCCGGTCGGATGACAATATTGGGATTAGCTGCCATGGAGGAAATTGCTTCTTTCTCTGTTCGTGTGATATTCGGCCAGGTTTTGGAGATCCTTGGTTTAAGTGCTTCATCCATAAGTAAACGGGTAAATGCTGCTATAGATTTCGGGGTGTTTTGTGGTTCAAAATTGCTCTTAGCTCGAAAGTGTGTATAGTCTTTGGTGGACTGTACTCTGAAGTGGTCCTTCAATTTCATACTCCTCTGGAACCTGTGAATGTCTATCATGAGGTCCAGCTGTTTTATGTTGGCTGTAGGGACAAATGACAGTCCTTTAGATAAGACTTGTAGTTCAGTGTGGTTTAGTGGATGGTCGCTCAAATTAAAAACTACTTCCTCCTTTGGTAGTGTAGATTTGGTGGTCTTGTGTCGAGTGCCACCCCTCCTTTTATGTGGACGTCCCTGGTTTTGGATCTGGTAGTTGTGCCTAAAAAATGTGCACCTGAATTATCGGATGTGTTGAAACTGGTGTTCGTGCTGTTGCTTACAGGGGGGGGTCCATATCTTGGTTTTGTTCTTCCTCTGGAAAATGTCTCAGAGTCCGAAGGAGAAGAAGTGTAGGCCGATGAGTCAAAGCCACCAAAACCAGTGCGTTGCCTGTGTGTTCTGTTGAACCTTGGTCTTGTTTGTTCCCCTCCAGATAGCCAGCTATAAACTCGTCTGTTTTGATAATCAGAGTGGACAATCTGTACTTTGTTTTTCTTAAATTTGTGTAGTTCAGCTGTGTAATGAATTAACTGTTGTTCCAGCTTCTCTATCCACTTGTTATCACGGTCGGTTCTTAGGGCAGGTAGATGTGCTGTTTCAAAGGATGCAATCTCCGTGCGGGTGACAGATAAGTTCTTAGTTACTTCTTCGATAACCAGGAGTATCAGGTCGAATGAGCACTTATTCAAGATCTGGCACCACTTCTTGCAGAATTCGGTATTATTCCTGCCAATGGTCGGGATGTTTTTCACTCTAAAGCCTCGTGGTATGTGCTGTCTTTTATAAAAATCAGAAAGGTATATGCCATGGAGTTTCAAATCAATTTCACGTTCTTTAAGTCTCAGTAGGTTGTGGTATGCATCATTCAGCGAAGCTGTTGGGCTGATGTCATCTGCTGTCTCTGTAAAAAGGATGTTGGCTGCTTCTACGTCAGAAAACTGGAGCCCACTCAAGGGGATGTCGACCAAATCAGAATGTCCCCTGTGTTCCATCGCCAGGGTTGATAGGGTTACTCATAAGTAATCAGTATTTACAGTGCAAAAAACTCGGGTGCCATGGCCAAAAAAATCAACAGAAACTATTGGAGGCCAGCACAACACGTAAGTAGGTAAATGTTGCCTGGGTGCGATAAGCCCAAAAAGTAGAACAACAGCGTCGAGGAAGGTACGCACTCACAGGTCTTATGAAGAAAAAATGGTGTTTATTATTCAAAGCAAAGACTGACGTTTCGGCTAGCACTCTAGCCTTTCTCAAAGTGCTACAACAAACAATTACAGGCCCTAATAAACCCTAAAGTGGTGGGAGGGGAGGTAGTGACATCATCAGTGGGGGATGTGTGGGGGATGTGCACACAATAGAGTGGAAAAAAACAAGGTAAAATAAACAATCAAAATACAGATAATATGTACAGGTTCACAATCCATATATATATACACAAGAGTCAATCCTGGAGATGAAAGGTTGTTTCAATTAATATCAACAGTTTAGCCATTTAGTCCATAAATCACAAAATGTATCAAAACACGGTTAATCATATCGAGTGGTATTATTAAAGGGAAATGCAGCAATTAATATCAACAGTGTTGCCATTTAGTCCATAAATCACAAAATATATCAAGATGCGGTTAAACTTCTCGGACAATGTTGCCAAATGAAAATACAGCAGGTCCCAACATGCTGGAAGTCCTTGGAAGTTCGTTAAAAGAAATAGTAGGCGCTATACAGTACCTATAGTAAGCGGTTCCTGGCTGAATGAAAACTGAGACGGGAGGTGGGAAGTAACATCACCGTTCTGTAGGGGTTCCATTGGAGTACGTCCATGATCAGTCTGGTCCTCACGTCAAACCGAATTCTGAGTCGCTAGAGAGTGCGGCCTTGTGTTTGGTGCTGATTGAACAGCTCTGATTGAGTATGATAGTGGTGCACCTTCGCATAACTTCCTGTAGGTGGCATGAGTTCCCCAGGTCCCGTTGCTATGGACTGAGACCTTAGTGACCTGTTGTTGCTACTGCTGCTTATTAGGAGATAAAGAAAGATTTTGGCATCAGTTTGACATCCTGGGTATCTGAGGGTTCTGAAGTAAGAGCAATGATATACAGAGTGACAGAAAAGATAGAGTCAGATGTAGAAGAGAGGGAACAAAGGGGCACAAGAGAGGGGCAAAATCCCAGTCACTCAGTAGAACCGTCTGCTTGGTGATAAAAATATACAGTTCATAGCGGACTGCTTGAATAATGGCGGATTTACAGTTGTGTAACCGCCCTAACGCCAGAGATAGGGAAAAGAGAAAGGCCCAGTACTATACGCACTATTGCTCCAGGCTGCAATAAGTAGCTACTTTTTGGTGCCGCAAAATCTGCGTTGGCCCAAGCAGTCGGAGGTACACACTGGAGTTGTAGGTGAGGTCTGCCACCTGGTTACCCAGGGGAGATGCGACACTCAGCCCATCCTATGTTGTGTGTTAAGATGAGGACCCTTAGAAATCAGATTCAGGTGGTTGCTGAATTACTTGGGAAAAAGACTGGTTATACATTGGTGATCATAGCCGGCCAATTTAGGCCTCCAGTGACTCAGGGAGGTACAGCAGGGGAAAGAAGAGAGTAAGAAAATCGAGAACACTCAGCCTCAGGGTCAGCCTGGAATTGTGATCAAAATGCAGCAACAAATAACTACGACAGGTCAATCAAAAGAAAGGGTTATAGGAGATAAGTTCATTCAATCCTCTGGGGCTCAGGGTGTCCAAACGGTGGATCCACTTCAGTTCCTTCTGTAGTAGGAGTCTCTCTTGGTCACCTCCGCGGGAAGGGATGGGGACGTGGTCAATGATCATGCATCTGAGTGATGCTAATGTATGTTTACATTCGACAAAGTGTTGCGCTACTGGTGTGTCACCGCTCCCTTTATTCAATGCTGCTCGAATGGAGGATCTGTGGTTCGCCATTCTGTCCCTAAAGTTAGTGATTGTCTTGCCCACATACATCAACCCACAGGGGCACTTTAGTATATAGATAATAAATTTGGAGGTACATGTAAGTCGATGTTCAATTTGGATCTGTTTACCAGAATGCGGATGGGAGAATGTAGAACCTGTCAAGAGTTGCCTGCAGGTAGTGCAATCTGTGCAGCGGTAGCATCCGGGCTTGGAGTTGGAGAGCCATGTTGATGGTGTGGGTGATTGGTAGCAGTGTGTAGGGTCCGTCTTTACTAGTTGGTCCCTCAAATTCTTGCCCCTCCTATAGGCGATGCGTGGTGGTGATTTAAACGATGATGGTAAAGACTTATCTTTTTGTACAAGAGTCCAGTGGTCATGTATTGCTTGTGTAAAGGACTTTATGTTGGGGGAGAAAGTAGTGAGAAAAGTGAGACGGTCCTCCTTGTTTCCTCCCAAAGATGCAGGATTAGAATCATGAATAGGGTATAGCAACTCAGTTTGTGTGAATTGAGTAGCTTTGTGGTAACTGTCCATGAGTTCATGTAGTGGGTATCCACGATGGAGGAAGCGGTCCACAAGTTCATCTAGTTGAAGATGAAGTTGTGTGGAATCTGTGTTGTTTCTGACCGTCCGCAACATTTGTGAATACGGGATGCTTCTTAGGAGGTGTGGTGGATGGCAAGATGAATGATGTAATAGGGTATTTCTATCGGTGTCCTTGCGGAAAATGGTAGTAGAAAGATGTTTACCTCGTTTCAACAGTAGAATATCTAAGAATGGAATTTGATCTGGGTCAATATGTGCTGTAAATTTGATGGGAGATGGCAGTGCATTGAGGTCACTAATCATCTTGTTGAATTGAGCTACCGTTCCGCTCCATAAAATGAGGAGATCGTCAATAAAACGCCAAATTCTGTAGATGTAGGGACCAAACTGGGGAAGGATATGTTGTTGTTCATAATATGCCATATACAGGTTGGCAAAGGCTGGTGCAACATTAGAGCCCATGCTGGTGCCACTTTGTTGTAGATAGTAGCACTGTTCAAATTTAAAGTAGTTAAGTTTGAGGCATAAACCCAGGAGGTCCATGAGAAATTCAGAATTTGGGCGCTTGGAATCTGGATCCAGGAGTAAGGTTTGGCGTACTTTCTCAATGCCCTCATCAGTAGGAATTACGGTGTAGAGGGAAGTGACATCCATGGTAACCAGGAGAATTTGTTCAGGTACTGGTTGGCATTCATCCAATTTCACCAGGAGGTCACTTGTGTCCTTAAGGTATGTTGGTGTCTTCTGCACAAGGGGTTGGAGGAAGTAGTCAACATAAATTGCTAGAGATTGTAGTATGGAACCGCGTGCACTCACAATAGGGCGGCCTGGAGGATTAGAGAGAGTTTTATGTATCTTGGGTAAGGTATATAGTATGGGAACCACCGGGTGTTTTGTGACTAGAAAAGCATGGGTAGACTCGGAGATGAAACCTTGGGCTAGGGCTGTTTGGAGTGTGGCATCAACTCTCTTTTTGAAGTTTGGTGTGGGGTCCGAAGTGAGTTTTTTATATACTGTTGTGTCGCTTAGCTGTCTGAGAATTTCGGCCCTGTAGTCAGCATAATTCAATATCACGACTCCTCCACCTTTGTCGGCCGGTCGGATGACAATATTGGGATTAGCTGCCATGGAGGAAATTGCTTCTTTCTCTGTTCGTGTGATATTCGGCCAGGTTTTGGAGATCCTTGGTTTAAGTGCTTCATCCATAAGTAAACGGGTAAATGCTGCTATAGATTTCGGGGTGTTTTGTGGTTCAAAATTGCTCTTAGCTCGAAAGTGTGTATAGTCTTTGGTGGACTGTACTCTGAAGTGGTCCTTCAATTTCATACTCCTCTGGAACCTGTGAATGTCTATCATGAGGTCCAGCTGTTTTATGTTGGCTGTAGGGACAAATGACAGTCCTTTAGATAAGACTTGTAGTTCAGTGTGGTTTAGTGGATGGTCGCTCAAATTAAAAACTACTTCCTCCTTTGGTAGTGTAGATTTGGTGGTCTTGTGTCGAGTGCCGCCCCTCCTTTTATGTGGACGTCCCTGGTTTTGGATCTGGTAGTTGTGCCTAAAAAATGTGCACCTGAATTATCGGATGTGTTGAAACTGGTGTTCGTGCTGTTGCTTACAGGGGGGGGTCCATATCTTGGTTTTGTTCTTCCTCTGGAAAATGTCTCAGAGTCCGAAGGAGAAGAAGTGTAGGCCGATGAGTCAAAGCCACCAAAACCAGTGCGTTGCCTGTGTGTTCTGTTGAACCTTGGTCTTGTTTGTTCCCCTCCAGATAGCCAGCTATAAACTCGTCTGTTTTGATAATCAGAGTGGACAATCTGTACTTTGTTTTTCTTAAATTTGTGTAGTTCAGCTGTGTAATGAATTAACTGTTGTTCCAGCTTCTCTATCCACTTGTTATCACGGTCGGTTCTTAGGGCAGGTAGATGTGCTGTTTCAAAGGATGCAATCTCCGTGCGGGTGACAGATAAGTTCTTAGTTACTTCTTCGATAACCAGGAGTATCAGGTCGAATGAGCACTTATTCAAGATCTGGCACCACTTCTTGCAGAATTCGGTATTATTCCTGCCAATGGTCGGGATGTTTTTCACTCTAAAGCCTCGTGGTATGTGCTGTCTTTTATAAAAATCAGAAAGGTATATGCCATGGAGTTTCAAATCAATTTCACGTTCTTTAAGTCTCAGTAGGTTGTGGTATGCATCATTCAGCGAAGCTGTTGGGCTGATGTCATCTGCTGTCTCTGTAAAAAGGATGTTGGCTGCTTCTACGTCAGAAAACTGGAGCCCACTCAAGGGGATGTCGACCAAATCAGAATGTCCCCTGTGTTCCATCGCCAGGGTTGATAGGGTTACTCATAAGTAATCAGTATTTACAGTGCAAAAAACTCGGGTGCCATGGCCAAAAAAATCAACAGAAACTATTGGAGGCCAGCACAACACGTAAGTAGGTAAATGTTGCCTGGGTGCGATAAGCCCAAAAAGTAGAACAACAGCGTCGAGGAAGGTACGCACTCACAGGTCTTATGAAGAAAAAATGGTGTTTATTATTCAAAGCAAAGACTGACGTTTCGGCTAGCACTCTAGCCTTTCTCAAAGTGCTACAACAAACAATTACAGGCCCTAATAAACCCTAAAGTGGTGGGAGGGGAGGTAGTGACATCATCAGTGGGGGATGTGTGGGGGATGTGCACACAATAGAGTGGAAAAAAACAAGGTAAAATAAACAATCAAAATACAGATAATATGTACAGGTTCACAATCCATATATATATACACAAGAGTCAATCCTGGAGATGAAAGGTTGTTTCAATTAATATCAACAGTTTAGCCATTTAGTCCATAAATCACAAAATGTATCAAAACACGGTTAATCATATCGAGTGGTATTATTAAAGGGAAATGCAGCAATTAATATCAACAGTGTTGCCATTTAGTCCATAAATCACAAAATATATCAAGATGCGGTTAAACTTCTCGGACAATGTTGCCAAATGAAAATACAGCAGGTCCCAACATGCTGGAAGTCCTTGGAAGTTCGTTAAAAGAAATAGTAGGCGCTATACAGTACCTATAGTAAGCGGTTCCTGGCTGAATGAAAACTGAGACGGGAGGTGGGAAGTAACATCACCGTTCTGTAGGGGTTCCATTGGAGTACGTCCATGATCAGTCTGGTCCTCACGTCAAACCGAATTCTGAGTCGCTAGAGAGTGCGGCCTTGTGTTTGGTGCTGATTGAACAGCTCTGATTGAGTATGATAGTGGTGCACCTTCGCATAACTTCCTGTAGGTGGCATGAGTTCCCCAGGTCCCGTTGCTATGGACTGAGACCTTAGTGACCTGTTGTTGCTACTGCTGCTTATTAGGAGATAAAGAAAGATTTTGGCATCAGTTTGACATCCTGGGTATCTGAGGGTTCTGAAGTAAGAGCAATGATATACAGAGTGACAGAAAAGATAGAGTCAGATGTAGAAGAGAGGGAACAAAGGGGCACAAGAGAGGGGCAAAATCCCAGTCACTCAGTAGAACCGTCTGCTTGGTGATAAAAATATACAGTTCATAGCGGACTGCTTGAATAATGGCGGATTTACAGTTGTGTAACCGCCCTAACGCCAGAGATAGGGAAAAGAGAAAGGCCCAGTACTATACGCACTATTGCTCCAGGCTGCAATAAGTAGCTACTTTTTGGTGCCGCAAAATCTGCGTTGGCCCAAGCAGTCGGAGGTACACACTGGAGTTGTAGGTGAGGTCTGCCACCTGGTTACCCAGGGGAGATGCGACACTCAGCCCATCCTATGTTGTGTGTTAAGATGAGGACCCTTAGAAATCAGATTCAGGTGGTTGCTGAATTACTTGGGAAAAAGACTGGTTATACATTGGTGATCATAGCCGGCCAATTTAGGCCTCCAGTGACTCAGGGAGGTACAGCAGGGGAAAGAAGAGAGTAAGAAAATCGAGAACACTCAGCCTCAGGGTCAGCCTGGAATTGTGATCAAAATGCAGCAACAAATAACTACGACAGGTCAATCAAAAGAAAGGGTTATAGGAGATAAGTTCATTCAATCCTCTGGGGCTCAGGGTGTCCAAACGGTGGATCCACTTCAGTTCCTTCTGTAGTAGGAGTCTCTCTTGGTCACCTCCGCGGGAAGGGATGGGGACGTGGTCAATGATCATGCATCTGAGTGATGCTAATGTATGTTTACATTCGACAAAGTGTTGCGCTACTGGTGTGTCACCGCTCCCTTTATTCAATGCCGCTCGAATGGAGGATCTGTGGTTCGCCATTCTGTCCCTAAAGTTAGTGATTGTCTTGCCCACATACATCAACCCACAGGGGCACTTTAGTATATAGATAATAAATTTGGAGGTACATGTAAGTCGATGTTCAATTTGGATCTGTTTACCAGAATGCGGATGGGAGAATGTAGAACCTGTCAAGAGTTGCCTGCAGGTAGTGCAATCTGTGCAGCGGTAGCATCCGGGCTTGGAGTTGGAGAGCCATGTTGATGGTGTGGGTGATTGGTAGCAGTGTGTAGGGTCCGTCTTTACTAGTTGGTCCCTCAAATTCTTGCCCCTCCTATAGGCGATGCGTGGTGGTGATTTAAACGATGATGGTAAAGACTTATCTTTTTGTACAAGAGTCCAGTGGTCATGTATTGCTTGTGTAAAGGACTTTATGTTGGGGGAGAAAGTAGTGAGAAAAGTGAGACGGTCCTCCTTGTTTCCTCCCAAAGATGCAGGATTAGAATCATGAATAGGGTATAGCAACTCAGTTTGTGTGAATTGAGTAGCTTTGTGGTAACTGTCCATGAGTTCATGTAGTGGGTATCCACGATGGAGGAAGCGGTCCACAAGTTCATCTAGTTGAAGATGAAGTTGTGTGGAATCTGTGTTGTTTCTGACCGTCCGCAACATTTGTGAATACGGGATGCTTCTTAGGAGGTGTGGTGGATGGCAAGATGAATGATGTAATAGGGTATTTCTATCGGTGTCCTTGCGGAAAATGGTAGTAGAAAGATGTTTACCTCGTTTCAACAGTAGAATATCTAAGAATGGAATTTGATCTGGGTCAATATGTGCTGTAAATTTGATGGGAGATGGCAGTGCATTGAGGTCACTAATCATCTTGTTGAATTGAGCTACCGTTCCGCTCCATAAAATGAGGAGATCGTCAATAAAACGCCAAATTCTGTAGATGTAGGGACCAAACTGGGGAAGGATATGTTGTTGTTCATAATATGCCATATACAGGTTGGCAAAGGCTGGTGCAACATTAGAGCCCATGCTGGTGCCACTTTGTTGTAGATAGTAGCACTGTTCAAATTTAAAGTAGTTAAGTTTGAGGCATAAACCCATATATATATGTGTGTTAAAGAATAGCTTCTCTGCAGTTTTTCCCTCCAGATGTGCCATGTAGTGATGTAGCGAACTGCCGATTTGATGTTCGCGAACGCCGTTCGCGAACACCGGCAAAAAAGCGAACAGTTCGCGAACAGTTCGCGAACTTCGAACGCTCGATAAAATCATTCGATCGAACGATCGAAGGATTTTATTCGTACGATCGAACGATTTTCGTTCGAATCGAACGATCGAAGCTATTCGATCGAATGATTTTAATTCAATCGAATGCTTATAATCGTTCGAACGAATGGAAATCGTTCGATTTTAGCGATCGAACGGTCGAATGGTCGAATGGTCGAACGAAATTTTACTTCGAATCGAACGCGAACACCAATTGGCGAACGTCGCGCGACGTTCGCGAACATTCGGCGGACGCGAACAGTCGAAGTTCGCGCGAACTAGTTCGCCGGCGAACAGTTCGCTACATCCCTAGTGCCATGCTACTTCAGGACGCCTCAGAGCCGTTCTTTTTCAGCAGGTAAGCTCACCTGACGAGTCCTATTTATAACCGCCACTTGTGTATAACTCATTCTGCAGCATTTTTACACCAATAGGCTACCACATTTTTCCCCCTTTATAGCTTAACTCAGGTTACCTGAAACCTATTAACCCTATCCCTTCCACTATCCCATATGTCACTTTGTGCCAATGTTTACGGCCCCAAGCTAACAGACGCAGTGGCCATGTCCATGTTGTCCCTCAAATGGTTCAAAAAAGGACAAGTTGCTCCAGAATTAGATATATAATCACTCACCAAATAGTAAAAGTGGTTCGGGTGCACCAGCCCCAGACCCCCAGCTTTAGGAAGCACTCAAACGGATCCACAGGACCAGAGGTATTCAGTTAAAAAATTATTTTATTGGTAGAAAAATTTAAAATATAGCTGTATCTCCATCCACCATACGCGTTTCGCACCCTTCAGGGTGCATAGTCATGGGCTCAGATGCCCATGTCTAAGCACCCTCTGGGTTTATCCAGACAATCCCAGGTCCTGAGTATTCTGGATAACAAGTCCCATACCTGTAGTAATCTTTCTATGACAAGGACTTCTCTGATACACCTATGGGACTCCCCCACTGCTTTCAATACACCTTATGTTGACTTCATGCTTCTTGGACATTTATACCCATATGTAATAAAAGGCATTATGTTTGCCCAGGAGCAGTAACCAATAGGATGTTTGCTTTTAAAACAGGTGACCACTAAATGCTACATTCTGATTGGTTGCTATAGGTTACTGCTCTTGGAAAAGCTTAGGGCCTTTTATTAAATAACCCCCATAGTGGGCAAAATAAGTATTGAACACATCAACGCAAATATATTTCTGTATGTCTGTCCTGTCTTATTAAATTTGCAACAAAAATTCAAAATTAAACTGAGTAAAAATGTGAATTTAGTCATTTCACACGAGTTTTATTTTGTGTTATTTGTGTTCCTATTTTTTTTTTTTTGGCAAAACGTGTCAATATTGATATTTTGAAAGTGTTTTTTTCTGTATTGATTTATCTTGTCAGCAATAATTTCATTGATTTGAAAAGGGGCCAAAGCATTTCTACTATATCGGTTTTAAATTGCAGGAAATTGTAAGTTAATTCCATATAATTTCTTTCTGGCAATGGCTTTAATAGAGGAAGAGGGAAAGTGTTAAAAACACATTTAAAGACATTTGTCACAAGCTGGAACTGTATAATATACTGTTTATTCGGGAACAGTTTTTTTTTCTCTAGCTAAATGTCTCTGATGTCTCTCATTTGTCTAATATGCTGCTTTATTAATGTCAGAAAGTTAATCTCATTGCACCTCAGGTGCATTTGACTCTTTAGATAACCTCTAGATTTTGCAATTAGAAAACAAAGACCTGAGGGAATATTTTCAATGCTCCACCCAGTTTTTGGCAATACTGGATTCAAGAGAGGTGGGTGGGGGGAGACATATAGGTTATATTATCCAGGGCTTGGTGCAGAGATCAACAGACCCCTGGGCACAAGTGCCTCCTACATTAAGGAGTGCACTCTTGCACCCAGAGGTTATAGGGGCTAATTAAGCCACAGCCATCATTACCACAAATGCCCCTGCATCAAACAATGAAATTCATAACAATTCTATGCACTTTGTGGTTTGTGGAAGGCTATTTCCTGCTTCAGCAACATAACAACTATGTGTAAGGTCCATACAAAATAGGTTTGCAGAGATGGAAGTAGAAGAACTTGACTGACCTACACAAAGCCCCAACCTCAACCCAACTGAAGAAGAATGCCATTTGGAAACAGAACCTACCCCCAACATCAGTGCCCGTTTTATTAAGCATGAATGGCAAATAATCCCACCAACAGAGTTTCAAAAGGAGAAACCCTTTCAAGAAGAGTCTGTTTTGGCAACAAAGAAAGGACCCACTTCAGAAGGATTGCAACAGGCACGAGTCATGGTCCATTTAGGCTGCAAGTCTCTACCACCACCAAAAATAGGACACAGGAATACACCCCAAAGTAGAAACTCACCAAAAAATGGGAAGTGGTTCCGGCACACCAGGCCCAGACACACATTCAGGGAAGTGGAAATTTGCCTGGAAAGTACCTGGGTGTTGGGCACTCAAGGAATCAACAAAGGTCACAAAAATGTAGTAAAAAGAGAAAGACCTCCTTTTTTTTGCTAAACGGACACTTAATCATAGACAACAGAGCTCATGTCTTAAACTTAAACATTTATTTCCAGATGGATTTCATCTACTACCATCCCATTCCAGAGGCTGACCACTTCGGTGAATCACCTAAACCATTTAGAACATTGCGACTCCTCTGTTCTGTTAGAGACAGCCTTGTATGAGGCAGGAAAAAGAAAGTCTTCTATTTGTTCTGACATTTCTTGGGTGTGATATTCCTGGTCCACTGGTTGAATAGATTTGTTATACCTAGTTTTAGAATTTTTTTTCTTGTGCCGTAAGTCTATTTTCTGATCCAGACAAGTGCAAACTTTTCTGTCTATAGCCTTAAAGTAATACAGATGCAACACATTGCCTGGATCGCTGCACCATTTATCTAAAATTCGACTCCCAGACTTCAGAGCATTTTACTGTAGCTGCCATAGTCATTTCCATGTGATATATTACTTCCTTCAATATTGCTCTCTCCGAGAAACCTTTGCCTTCGGTAAAAGAGCCTATGTATGTTACAGTTTGCTTTCATAAATATTTATTCATTGAATTATATATTTATTCCCATAATTATAGATCACTGTGCAGCAGAGAATATTTTTTTTTTTTACCTTAAATATCCTCCGTTGCTTGAGCCACAAGTTTATTGGTCGTGTTTAAAAATTAAAGATGTGCTTAGCGCAAAGTCACTAATAAATGTGCGCTGTCACTTAAAAGTGCCCCAGTAAATTAATTTGGAGGCCATTATGCACAGCTGGTTATCATTAAACACTGATGCTCTGCCACTGCGGTGCTTGAGATGTTATGCAGGGTAGGTGATAAATCTTAAATAAAAGCACATGCAAATATTAGTCACTTTAAATAATATATAACTTTCTCATAATATCATTTATTTCAAATTAGTGAAAAATGTTTCTGTTTACAAAATATGTCTAAAGGAATATCTAAGTTATAACAATCAATTTCCTTCGCCGCTGCATCTTGTTAAGCTGGATAAACACAGAGCTCTGTTGATGCTGATGATTTTTACAACTGCGCTAAATGAAGGCTCTGATAAATTGCCACCATATGTTAACTCATCTTTCATATAGAAGACAGCTAGCAATCATTATAAATTCTGTTTTTTATGACACAGCAACATTTCTCATTATATCTTATATGCTTTTCCCCTTAAATGTAAACATTTAAAGGGGCATCTTTATCAAGGGTCGAATTTCGAATTTGAAAAACTTCAAAATTCGAATTCAAAAAGAAAACCAAAATGAAGTTGAAGTTTTTTTTTTTGGTTGAATAGGTCTGTTTTCAATTGAATAGGTCCATATTCAGCAAAATTTGAATCATACCAATCGAAGGAATAGCGCATTTGATCGAATTCGATTCAAAGTTTTGCCCAATAATAACTTAGGTTTTTCAAAATCCACCAATTGACTCCAAATGGGTTCTAGGAGGTCTCTCCATAGGCTAAAACAGCAATTCGGCAGGTTTTAGATGGCGAATGGTCGAAGTTGAATTTTTAAAAAGACAGTACATAAATTTCGATATTTGAATTTTAGAATTTTTTTCAAATTCAAATCAAATTTGTACTATTCCCTAGTCGAAGTACACAAAAAATAGCTTGAAATTCGAATTTTTTTCATTCAAAAATTCACTTTGACCTTTGATAAATCTGCCCCCAAGTGTATGCCATGCTAAGACCTAGATGTAGTGGAAGAATGGGATTAGTAGCTGCATTATATTAGAGACACTTCCCTATGATTTATTTGTGCCCAGCAAAAATTCGCTAGTGATCTTGCGCTCAGGTCAATTTGCATACGGCGGGAAATTTAGGGGCCGATTCACGAATTTCGGGTGAAGGATTAGAATAAAAAAAAAATCGAATTTCGAAGTATTTTTTGGGTACTTCGACCATCGAATTGGTTAAATTCGATCGAATTCGATCGAATTCGAACGATTAGAACGATTAGAAGTAAAAATCGTTCGACTATTCGACCATTCGATAGTCAAAGTACTGTCCCTTTAAAAAAAACTTCGACCCCCTACTTCGGCAGCTAAAAGCTACCGAAGTCAATGTTAGCCTATGGGGAAGGTCCCCATAGGCTTGCCTGTGATTTTTTGATCGAAGGATTTTCGTTCGATCGTTGAATTAAAATCCTTCGATCGATCGATTGCAGGATTTGCGCTAAATCCTTCGAATTCGATATTCGAATTCGAAGGATTTAAATTCCCAGTCGAATATCGAGGGTTAATTAACCCTCGATATTCGACCCTTCGTGAATCGGCCCCTTAAAGTTGTATGGGCTTCTTTATTATAAATGTTGGTGCAAAAACTTACAAATTCCACTTTTAAAAACACATGTCCAGGGAACCTTAATAAAGACAATAGAGTTAAAATAATGCCCTACACATGAGCCCACTGTAAAATTAATGTGCCATATGTTTGAAAATGTGTGGGGAAAACCAGTTACCCCAAAAAAGTTTAAGTTAGGACTTATGCAGCCAATCCTGCTGAAAAAAAGAAAAGTCGCCAGCATTATTTGTACTTTAATGCATTTTCAGCTCACAGAATATGATGTAAGTGACAGCAGATTGAAGAAGATCTAGCTGCTTTATAGCACTTTGTCTGGTATGAGGTGGCGAAGGCGAAAGAGGTAACGTTCAGTAAAATCCGAATTTTAGTAAATTTGCGGAGTAATGTCGTTCTGGTGATAGACTGCATATGACCCCTAGCAACGGTCCCTTTCGCTAGCGAATTGGCACCTGCGCCTGTTAGTAAATCACCGACGTCCCTGTGGATGGCAAGACTAGTGAATTGTCGCTAGCGCTAGCCACTTCGCACCTTAGTAAATCAGCCCCAAAGTGCGAGGGGTGCATTGATTTGACTGCCTCAGGGTGGAATAGGGTCCTGAAAGCCCCTGTTGAGAGTTAAATCAAATTCATTGGTGTGGGCTCGACTCTCCTGGACAATGTATTAGAGATAACTGTGTTTCAAAATAACTTTCTCCGACACAACGCTGCTAGACTAAAAACTGCTGTGAGGGGGATTTTTAACCAATTTAACCAATTTCGTATTTCCTTGAGATAAAGCTTATTCATTCTTCATTTTAGCAATAGTTTCCCTGTAAAGTTGCACTTTGGAATCAACAATTGGAAAATGTCAAAGGCAAGGTTTTTGATGGATATGGCTTTCTTTTTGATCTATGAGATGGGTTCTGGGCCTGATTCTAAAATATCAAATGATTTTTTTAAAATCTGAATAGATCATTGTTACCACAATCTATCGATCTATTTTGATATTCCAATTCCGGGCTTTGTGAATTATCAAGCAAATCTTTATAAGAGTTTCAAGTCCAGGATTAGTGCATGACAAATAAGGAATTAGGTTGTTGATGGACATATCTAGACTGCTATGGTGCTGGCTGTTCTGCACTTTTTCATTTTAAGCCATTCTAACAGTTTAATTAGGATAGAATTCTGCCCTTTCTGCAATGCTAAAGCTTTGTCTGTGATCTGATGGAAACCACTGATTGAATGAGGGGGATTCTGGCTGCTTAGAATGTCACTTTCACTTGCCCTTGACAATGGATAAAAAAGAAAAAAAGAAAAATAAATAATATTACAAAGCTGGAAAGTGCACATTTGGAATCTTGTGGGAGAGAAAACAAATAAAGTGCAATGCGTCAGGGAGCAGGTTTTGTCAATTCCTGCTGAAATGAGAACATTCAAACTACATTTGCAATAAAAAATAAAATAAAATATTAGCACTGAAATAATGTAAGCCTTAAAAGGACACATACCATATATAGGCTAAAAGAATTAAAATAGTTTTTACTACAAATAGATAGATCAGCGATTATTTTTCACCATGTATAGTAAAGTTTTGCCTGCAACAAAAATGTTGCAGTAGACGGAAAAAATCACCATAGACTTTAGGGGCACATTTACCTAGGGTCGAATATCGAGAGTTAATTAACCCTTGATATTCGACCGTCAAAGTAAAATCCTTCGACTTCGAATATCGAAGTCGAAGGATTTACCGCTATTCCTATGATCGAACGATCGAAGGAATAATCGTTGATAATCGAACGATTAAATCCTTCGAAATGAACGATTCGAAGGTTTTTAATCCATCGATCGAAGGCTATTCCCCCTTAGGTGGCGAACTAGGGGGTCAAAGTATTTTTTAAAGAGACAGTACTTCGACTATCGAATGGTCGAATAGTCGAACGATTTTTAGTTCGAATGGTCCGATTCAAAGTCGAAGGTCGTAGTCGAAGGTCGAAGTAGCCCATTCGATGGTCGAAGTAGCCATATTCGACCATTCGAAATTCAAACTATTTTTCCTCTATTCCTTCACTCAAGCCAAGTAAATGGGCCCCTTAATGTGTTTCGCAAATTTTTTTAAATAAAAATCCAAGATGTCATTTTGTTTGCAGATGATGTTTGCTTATAGGTCAATGCACCATGAGAACACTTTAAATGATGTTTTATTTATATGTATCCAGAAATATAAATATCATAGAACAAGTGACGCCATTTAGATATGGAGTATATTAAAGGGCTTTAGGGGGTAATGTAAATATATCTATATTTTGCACCAGGTCTAGTGTCGCACAGCAACCAGACCACATCAGTGGGGGAGTGGGTGGGTGGATGTGGGGAGTGGCTGTGGGGCGGGGAGTGGGTGGGTGTGGAGTGAGCAGGTGCAGGGTGGGGAGTGGGCAGTAGGAGCACAATGTGCCAGGCCTCTCCAAAGATTTTTTTGCAGAGGGGCCCGGCACACTCTAGTTATGCAACTGGTTATGGGTAAGTAGTAGTTTCCACCATTTTTTCCATTGTCCCGTTAATCTGGATAATTGTCAAATAAACTGGACGACATCTGTCCATGTGTATTTGTCCAAAAGACCAGCAAGGAACCATGCAGATTTTGATTGATTTTGTTGTTAGTAAATCCAGCCTCTGTGTGGGCAGGGCTATTCTATTCAAATTAATAATTGTCTGGTCTCTCCAGGCCCAGATTCGTGGCCGCATAAGCCCGGGCCTAGGGCGGCACATTTTTGGGGGCGGCATGCCGCCCAGCTGCTCTGTGGGGAGCCTGTGCGGAGCGCACGGCCTAGGGGCACCCGCCCAGTGAATCCGGCGCTGGGTCTCTCATATCCTGAAAGCTCTCAAATACAGCTCTCAAATACAGGAAGCCATCTCTCACAGCAAAGCATTCTGTTTACTTTTTAACAATTTGCTTTTTCTCTGTGATAATAAAACAGTTCCTTCTACTTAATGGGAGCTTAGTTGCATATAGTCATATTGCTTACAATCCTATACCTGTACAAAATGATGGGAGCATGTCTAGGGTAAATATCTATTTCTTTTTAAAATGACTGTCCACAGTGACCAAATGCACCTGTAATATGCTCTTTACAAGCTTGTTTTTCCCCCCCTGTTTATGTAGAGTGAGGGGGTTATTTATCAAGGTACAAATCCCATCAACTCCGACTGCACGAATGGACCTTATTTATCATTAAAAAAGTCCACAAAATTGGGTCGGGCAAAAATCCAATAACTTCGGAGCTTTGCCCGAAAAGTACGAATTTTTCATACTTTTCTGCAAAAACTACAATTTTTTCGGAGTTTTCAGACTTTTTGGTCCAAAATCCCTGAAATTATTGGATATTGGTATGGACAGCAGCACAGACACTGGGACCTTCCACATTGACTGAGACAGGACCTCGAGAGATTTGAGATGCCGGATTTTCTGTCAGACTTTTAAGACCATCAGGCTTTTATAAATTCCAAAAATTTGTATTTTTTTTTTTTTAGTCCGAAAACTACAAATTATTCGAATTTGGAGCATAATAAATTACCCCCTAAAAGTCTACATTCTATTCTGATTCATTCAACTTTGATAAAGAATTAAAAGAAGATATAGGCTTGGTGGCAATTTGTACCCATAAGTATAACTGTGAAAGAAGGTGTTTGCTGCAGTATGTTCCTTATCTTATAGAAATGTGATGTCTCAAAGATTGTCTGAGAGTAACTGGAATACCAGACCACATTGGTAGGTCATTGTTCCCGAATGAGGCAGGAGGTTAAATAATATGAATATTTTATGTGTCCATAAAAAGGGATTTAGGAAAGGGGTGGATTGGGGCAACTGGAGTTGAGGTATGACTGGAGTAGAGAGGGGATGCTAATAGGCCAGTGGTCACTCATAGTGATGGGCGAATCTGTGCGAAATTTGCGAAACAATGGAAAATTTAGCAAAACGCATTGAAGTCAATAGGCGTCAAAATGACGTGAGCAACTATTTTTATACACACGACTATTTGGTCCAAATGCATTAAAGCCGAATGGGCGTCCAAATAATTTTGACGCAAGTTTAATTTTGATGAGGCAGATTTTTCTTTGGCAAATTGTCACGCAGTTTCACAAATTAATTTGCTTGCAATGAAATGCTGCAAATTCATGCCAGGAATTTAATCACCCATCACTAGTTACTCACTATTTTTTTTTAATTGCCTTAATTCTTCTTTCGTCCAAGCAAGTTCCCTGATTCGATGAAGATGCATTTTCTACCAATAGTGTTCCTGCTTTGGTATTCTTGACCTTTAATAAATCAAGACAAATAGTCTTGACCCTATTAGTCCTGTATGTAACGTTTATAATCAGTTGCATCAGAGCAGCCCCAGTGATATGCTAAGTGTATTACTTTATAGGTAGGCTCACGTGTCCCTTAAAGTCACCCAAAATAATTATTCAAAATCCTATTTTATCACATCAGTCAAGCAAAATGAACTTTAATTACACAATATGAATTATTTGAATCTTGTTTCCTTCAGTGTGGGAATCATAATTATAGCAAGCAGACAGGAGCCATTTTGTGGACACTGTTATTAAGACAAGCCTTGTATCATCTCAGAATCTTGTTTGTGCACCAGAATGGGGGACCTGATGTCCATCCCCATGTCCTGGCTACACAATTAAATGTTGAATAGAACCGGGGGAATGTGAGGAGAGCAGTGACATCTAGGAAGTGCTGAAAGTGAAAGTAGTGTTCTGCCCCGCCTCTATGCCCTATGCTATTGGAGGGGCAGACAATATTTGATTGACAGCTGAGATTTTTAAATGAGTTTACAACAGCTATGAATGCTTTAATAAAAATAGAAATTTCATACTTTTCATACTTTTCGTTTAATTTGAAAAGGACTTTTATTATACAGATTTTTGTGTCTGGGTGACAGGTCCACTTTAACCCACCAGCATCTTTAAAAAGAAAGCAGAGCAGCAGGAGGAAAGTCAAACATCACTTTGCATTACCACAGTTTCATGGAGCCCACAACCTTCTAAATGGGAGTCTTTCATTAACGCACTGACTGCCTTTTATAAATGAAAAAACAGATGTGTACGAGGGGCAATTTCACTTCCAATTAAAGTGGCAAAGCTTATTTTCCTGCTCGTCATTTAGAATCTTTCTTCATATTAAAATTAACTCTGATAGCTCCTTTGTTTAATAACCAGTTGGCTGTTCAGCATCTAAAATAAATTTGTCCATAATCAGAGTTTTATACATTTTAACAGCTGGTGTACAGACAAATCACTGTATAAATATTTTTGGTGTCCAATGCAGTTTAATTCTAATGTAATTGCACTATTTTATCAGGTTTGAATAGTCTAATGTTTCTATTGTATAATTGCTATGGAGATACACTTTCTAGCCTTTAGAATTAGTCAGAAAAGAGGAGTCTGGTCATTAAGATATCCCGCAAGGCTGATGTCTGTATTCTAGAATTATTTCTGGAAATATAGTAGAATAACCTCTAAATGAGTGCAATTATTGGATTCCTGTAATAACATGAGCAATTATTTACCTTTCTACTAACATGACACATTTACCTGCAGCTCTTTTCTATGTTTTCCATGGTATCAGGTCAAGTAGGGTGGGGCTTATACTATTGCTCTGGAGAGAAGAGGGACCCTTAGCTCTAACAGAGGAGGCATTGTGGCAATCTGATAAAAAAATGCTAATACTTTTCCTTCGGGCTTGTGCTCAATTAAGTGAAAAAAACAATGCCATCTTACTGTAGGCCTACTAGACTAATTCAAGTTTTTGAGTTTTTTTGCCCTCAATAAATCTTGAAAAATCTCTGCTATCCTGCAGAATCTTCCCCTGGTATTCTGTGCATTTGCAGAGGAGACTAGAGGGTGGAGCTTTGGTCACACTTGGGGCACTGGAAATGTAGTATCTGATTAAAAAAAGGCAAGACCCTTTCCATTCTATTTCCAGCAGCAGCCTTATTGGTGGGTTGGGGGTCAACCAATCAGGGCTGACCCTGCCCTATATAAGCCCAACCCTCCTCACTGGCAGTGCCAGAGCATTAGCTACTGTTGGAGCATTGTGGCATTGCCCCTACCTCCTACTCCTGTGCTCTTGCCTTCCTGTTCCCAGTCCAAGTCCTGTCTAGTCTTGCTCCTCGTCTCCAGTCCTGCCTGCTCTGCTCTCCAGTCCTGATCCAGTCCTGTCTCCAGTCCTGATCCAGTCCTGTCTGTTGTGCTTGCCAGCCTGTCTTAGATTCTACACCCGTTCCGCCCTACTCCATTCTGTCCTTTATTCTTCGTCTGCTCTGTCCCACTCCAGCCTTTCATAATCCTGTTAGTGTTCTTCAGTCTCTCCCTTCTCAGTTCTTGTGGCCCATTAAAAGCTCCAGCCTTTAGGACTCACTCTTTCCCCGATTAATCCCTGACAGGTACAAGTGAGTGGCTCCTGTGTGAGGACAGACTTGTGTATGTGCCGGCTATGTGGAAGAAAGTGCTTTTGTCCAGGGAGAGGAACTTGGGAAAGGTACTACCTGGGGCATAAGAGCTCTTGGGAAAGGACGTATTGCAAGGGACTACACTGTGCATTTAAATGTTCCATCCAGAGTTAAACTGTTATATTTAAAGGACTGGGCTACTTAGTCAGTCAGAGTGTTTTATGTGCTAGTGAGTCCCCATTGCAGGAGTGCTATTTGTATTAGATGCTAATCGCATTTTTATATATAAAGATTCCTATATAAAGTTTATTATTGATGCAAATCTCTGTGTATGTTATTTTCCCAGTAGAACCCCCCTGAGGTGTATCCATCGTGCCCAATAGGTGGAGGCACTGCACTGTCAATCCCAGTTTCCATCTTCCATATATTAAGTGAAGAGACCAGGTTCACCTGCCACAGGTAATAAGTGCTAGATAAAAGTGACTTTGATCCTATTCTAAAGGAATATGCCATGGGTTACATAACTATACTGTCACGTAAACGTGTGACGTATGACCAACTAGCACACACAGGGAAATACCACACTTGTAAGAGGGGTTTACACAGGAGTTTATTTCAGATATACAGCAAGCAGTAGATCAGGAACACGGCATTAGCATGTGAACTCCCCCAAGTCCAAAACACTCCTGGTCCGTAACAAAGAGCCTCCCTTGGAGCAATCCACACCAAGATGCACACGCCCTCCAGGCAAATACAAATACAAAGGCAGGGAGTTCCTTTGGGCAATTTCAAAGGGGTAAGGAGCAAAGTGCCTTTGGGTAAATCCACAGAATAACCATACCTCAAGGGGATCCAGGTATAAACATTCCTCTGGGAGGTAGGGAGATCCAAACTGTTGAAGGGAGTCTTCCTGCCTCAGCTAGGATAAACTCCAAGGAACCGCAGAGGAGGGTGACCTGCCGCAGCCAGGTTACACCCCAGACGAACAACAACCACTCTCTAGCCCTCCCCTCTGGTATTTCTGGCCTTTTCCCCACCCCCTAGGGTTGATTGGCTGGGCGGCTGACCCTGCTTCTGGTTAACCCCACCCAAGCAGGTCTGATTGGCAGGGGCCCTGCTGCATCATTAGGGGAGGGGGAAATACCTTGGAGGGGTTTGTCCAGCTCTTCTGGAGGGCAATCCTGGGAGCTCCTTTGTTTAAAGCTTTTTGGCGGGAAAGTAGAACAAAGAAGAAACACCATCTTGGATTAGATGTGCACTAGTCAGTTAGCTATGGACAAAATGGGACCAGTAGAAGGGGATCTCGGTCACACTCAGTATTTGTCACATATACCTTCCTGTAGCAGGCACAGGATTACACCACACTTAGCAGACAATATGGCCAATATTAGCCCAAACCCAGTTACACATAACAACTAGGAATGCTTCACAAACTTTAGCTAGTAGAATAAAGAGAGTAAAGTAGCTTCGCAAACCAAATCTGGACACATAATATCAAGTGATTTTGACCACTGGACAACTAGATTTTGCTAATTTAAGTGTGAAAATTAGGGATTCTGTTCAGGCCAAATCTTTTGTGAATATGGTGCATACTGTATAGCAAGCCATGAGACATTTGCTTTGAGCAGTCTAACAGAACAACTGCCAGTCAATACTAATTTCTAGTTGGTTACTGGTCAAGCCAAATTTTGACAATGTTACTGCAAATTCCCTGACCCCTTATACAATACTGCTTCTAAACTTGTGAGACTCACTTCTGATGAAGCCCAAGTGGTCTCTATTCTCTCTGTGCTTTCAGAGAGTGTGGATCTTATTGAACTACTCTCCTCTTCTTCTGTACATAAATGGCTCTGGACTCATCACTTTAGTAGAATGCTTGGCCATTAGACTTGCTTTGATATTTAAGACATTGCTTCCCAGTTGTTCTAGATTTCATATTTGCTTTTAGATCATTAAAGGGGAACACCACAAAAACATAACTTGAGCTTTTTGAAAAGTAAACATAATTTCAAGCTACTTTTCAAATTACATCAATTAAAAAATATTCAGACTTTCCAAGATGTGTAATGGTTTGCAACAGTTCCCTAAGCCTAGCCCCCTGCTCTCCTGCTGATCTGTCTGACTACTTTGCTGAGCTGTCTGACTACTGTTACTTTGTATCAACAGCCACCTGTCCCCAGCCTGCATCCTCCAAACCCCACAATCCCCTGCACACATGATCTCAATAAGGAACAGAACATCACAATGCAATGCATTGTGGGTTATGTAGTTCCTGCATGCTGTCTGTAACTATGGAGAAGTTGTTACAATTTGTAACATCAGTGTTTAGTCCCGCCTCCCCTGCCGGGATTTCAAATGATGCAGAAAGAGAAGAACTGTTAAACAGCTGGATTCCAGCATAGAAAATGGCATCTATTCATACTTTACATTTACCTGTAAGAAACAGGTAACTGTGATGGGTATATTAGGGGTTTCTGTGTTATGTGGGCCTCTTTATCAAGTTTTGGTTTGGAACCCGGAGTTCCCCTTTAATATTGGTAGGCAGCTTTAAAATTAACTAAAATAGTAGTAATAAAATAAATGTGCAAGCCCTTGGAGAAGTTTGAGGAAACCTTGATTGGGGGAAAATGCAAAACTGATGTGATGGGTTTGGTAGTTCTTTGAAACCCTTTCAATATTTAACAATATTTAACTGGAGAATTTGGAATATTCTAAGCATCTCATAAGCGTCCCTGCTAATCACCGAAAACAACACACGTCACGAAATTCACTTCGGCACTGAATATTCATACGGAAAAGCAAATGTTCATTTATTTTGTGTTCACGTTACACCTAATTATCTAGTGAAAGAATCTATTAGAAGTGCGCTGTCAATCCTGCAGATTGGGTTCAGCCGAGTAAAACTGAATTGAGTGCCGTTCGACTAATTGCAAAACCCTTTGTGACATGAGCTTTCAGAACCGCTATGAAAAAGATTGGGGTTGACCCTCATGTTACCATCACATCAGACATGCCACAAAACAGTGCCTTACCCTTGTTTTCTGAAGGGAGCTGCTTAGAAAATAACACCCCCTCCCACCAACACTCTTTCTTGGTTTTTTTTTTGATCCTCTATTCTTTGGTGGAAGAAGGGAACCTTTGGGGTATTGGAGATGTAAAATAACAGGACTCATGATCTAAACATTCAGAAAACATTACAGAATACTTTCCAAAAGTGGCACATGTTTATGTTTATATTTACTGTTGGAATAAATGTTTCTAGCTTTGCTCACTGGCTGAATTACTGCCTTGGAATTTTAGATGCAATAGGATGTATTAAAATGATGCAATGTGCAGTGATCCCCAACCAATGGCTCATGAGCAACATGTTCCTCACCAACCCCTTGGATGTTGCTCTCAGTGGCCTCAAAGCAGGTGCTTTTTTAAATTCCAGGCTTGGAGGCAAGTTTTGGCTGCATAAAAACCAGGTGTACTGCGAAACAGAGTCTCCTGTAGACTGCGTGTCCACATAGGGGCTACCAAATAGCCAATCACAGCCCTTATTTTGCACCACCCAGGAACATTTCTCATGCATCTGTTGCTCCCCAACTCTTTTTACACCTAAATGTTGTAAAAAGGCTGGAGACCCCATGATTTCTAGACGATGTGATAACCTGTAAGAAACAACTAAATAAAAGGCTGCCTTGGTTCATCGCATCAAGGGGCAGATTTATCAGGGGTCGAATTGAATTAAATTTTTATATTAGAATTTTGAGCCTATTTTAGTGTACTTCGACTAGGGAATAGTCTAAATTTCGAAAATTTGTCATGTACTGTCTCTTTAAAAATTCAACTTCGACTATTCTCTATCTTAAACCTGCCGAATTACTGTTTTAGCCTATGGGGGACCTTCTAGAACCTATTTGGTGTCATTTGGTGGACTTTTTTTTTAAATACTTTGAATTGAAATTGAATCAGATTCGATCGAATATGATGCAAATTTGATTCAAAAGATTAAATACAGCCTACTCACTCGAAGTTAAAAAAATTTTAATACATTTCGGTTGGTCTTTTTTTCTTCGAATTTCGAGTTGATGGGAGTTTACGGGTACGGATTCCAAAAAATGGACCCACGCAGGACTCTACATTGAAGTAACCCATAGCAACCAAAAGCAATTAGTTCCAATTAGCAGACTGCAGGTAGAAGAAGTCTCAGATTTGTTGCCATGGGTTATTTTTTCTGTGTTAAAAAATATGCTGCTATGATTTTTTTTAAAATAACAGTTTACAAAAAAAGCTTAAAGCTAAAATAGGGAAACTCAATTTCCCCACTTTTTTTTTTTAATTCCAGCTAATTTACTGCCCGTGTTCTCCCATTCTTTCTCAAGAACCAAATGGATGTTAAATGCCTCTTGAGTCAGTTGGTTGCCACAGTTTTGTTCCTACAAATGACACTATCCATCTCCAGATGGGAAAATGACACTTTAAAACGATTAGCTGTATTCAAGCAGCCCTTTGAAAAGTACCTAACTACACATTCAGTTCAAAAAGAAAGGACTGTAATCTTGTTTTAGATGAGTTATACATACAGTCATATATGAGCAATGCATCGCCTGGACCAAAGCAGTAGCAAAGGATTTCTCTATGTGACTGGTTTTCTATCTGCACCAGGCTGTAAACTTAAAGACACATTATTCCGTCCAACACATACATTTCAATAAAACCCTTGACATGACATTTCAGCAAGTTCTATATATTATATATATATATATATATATATATATATATATATATATATATTACAACAGAGGTGCATTATTCCGTATATTATAATTTGTAATTTATATAGTGCCAACATATTCAGCATTTTATAGAGATTACATACATTCATTCATTCAAAACCCAAACCAATAAACCTCCTTTATCCATGTTTCTGGAGTGTGGGAGCAAAATCGGTCTGACCAACAGAAACCCATGCATATACCAGGAGAACATATAAGAGATCATTTTTAAACTTAAGTGCATTGTGCAGTTTTGGATGAAATCACCATGCTCTTTACCCATAATGCAGCATTTCTCTCCATCATTCAATTGAACTTTGTCCTCCACAATTGCATGTGATGCGACAAAATGGACACAATTGTGCTTGCATTTGACAAATTGGGTGGTGAAAACTTCTGGAGAACCCATTCAAAGTGGTGCTTGCATCCCATACACTGGACCAAGTATGGTACACCTATTGACTTGCTACAGCAACCTTGGAGCTATCACCAGATCTTGGGTGGAGGTAGCTCCAGGGTTCTCATCCATCAATAGGCACAGTTGCGCACCATTCATCAGAAGAGGTAGGATGGACACACGCAATCATGTGGAAATGCAGGAGCTTGTACCATAATGCTCTCTACTCAGCAACCATGTTAGATAAAGCACAATTGCAGTTGTGTTCATAAATGCCCCCTACAGGATCCTTGCAGTCAGTGCTGTGGCTGGACTCAAATCTAGGACTCTAGTCCCACAGATTACTAATATTAAATTAATACCATGTAGGAGTTAATGGAGAAAGGTAAAGTCACATGACTGGCAGGGCACAAACTTTTTGCACTACTACGTGGGGCATTGTGCAAATAGGCCCAGGCCCCTGTGCTACATTTCAGATCACACAGACCTGTGAACTGAAGTTTGAACATAGTGCGGCCTGTGTTTGATTAAAAAAATGTATTATTAAATTTTCCCGAAAATTTGCTTTGCTGGAAAAGAATACGATTTTCAAGATTTTTCGGGGTTTAGACCCAAAAACTCTGATTTTTTCCAGAATTTTCACCTGAAAAGTCTGATTTCTTATGTTTTTTTTGCCCGAAAACTCTATAAACTTCAGGGTATTGCACGAAACCAAGCGCACGTCAAAAAATCACTGGGACTTCTCCCATTGACTTATATGCAGCCTTGACAGGTCTGAGATGCTTGATTTTTTGATTCAAACTTTTCCATCCTCAGAGTTTAATAAATTCCAAAAAATTCGTGATTTTTTAAAAGTCCGATTTTATAGAAAAAAAAAATGAAACATTTTTCGGGATTTTTGCATTCGGAGTTTAGTAAATGACCCCCTAGTTTGGACGCACAATAAAAGCTAAATTTGTGGTTACTCTGCTCCTCGTGTGTGATTCCCAAGTTTACAAATGTACTACCAATACAATTAGAAGGCCAGGGAGGGAGCTTCCAGGGAACCACCACTTCTACCTGCTAAAATTATGGCTAATCTTCCTGTTGTGATTCAGGGGGCCCTGTTCTTACTGCCTGCTTTAAGGCAGGTGGAAAACATAAGGCTGGAGGGCCCCTTCTGATCTGCTCTTGGCAGGGAGAGTATTTTGGATCCAGCACTCCCCACAAAAAGCAGCTCTTGTTCTCCTTAGTGCACTAGCACCCAGGGGCTTCAAAAATAATCCCTTATATTTTTTTTAGTAAGACATGAATTTATTATTGCTGCTCTGGACATATAGATGTATTGCTAGAACAATATAAAGCAGAGTTCAGAAAAAATGGGCTGAGATGGAGCTGTCTGCATTAGAGGCTAATTCAAAGTGTACAAAACACATGGTGCCTAGGAAAGAAAGCCCTTAACAAAGGCAAACGAGGCATACTAATTGCTGACTTGCAAATTAAAGAACATGCAAAATAGAAATGTAATTAATATAACAAAATAGCGTTCCAGTTCACTAGTCAAATGCAATTATACAAAATTGTTGCCATTTTTTAAATACTAATTATAAGTAGTGGGATAGGAGATTAAATGGTATCCTATCATAATAAAATATATAGTGTGTTATAAAGTGGAACACACAACTTTTCTTGCTGCCATACCACTATAACGTTCCTCATATAAAGGGTTCCTTTGTGCAAATAACCTATTTTGAAATACATTTATCAAATGATTAATTCCAAAATCCATCAGTTTCAAGAAATTGTTCAATATGGGCAATTATTCCATCAGTCCAATAATGGAGCAGAATAATTCAACACTGTCAAAATGCAGCAGCGTCCAGATCGGCAATGACCCCATATATGTGCTAATAGGGGGACATCGGCCTTGGTCTCAGTTTGCAGCAAATCTGCCCTTTATGGTTTACACAATGGCTCTGAAAATTAGACATTTGGGTTAGGGTTAGCCTAATCTGCTACACGATTTAGGACATAAAACTGGTTATAGTTCTATAGCTACTTGCCTGGTGACCTACCTGGTCTTTCAAGAGGATATTTATATGTATGAACCTTCAATTGTAAAATACACCCTAGAGGGGTTATTTACTAAACTTCCAATGCAGAAATCCCCAAAAATGTGTGATTTTTTTTAAAAAATGTCGGACTTTCAAAAAATCACAATTTTTTTGGAATTTATTATACCCAGAGGATGGAAAAGTCTGAATCAAAAAAATCCGGCATCTGAGACCTGTCGAGGTTGCATATAAGTCAATGGGAGAAGTCCCAATGATTTTTGATGTGGACTGTGTTTCGTGTAATATCCTGAAGATTTCGGCGTTTTTGGGGAAAAAGCATACAAAATCTGAGTTTTCAAATTTTCCACATTTTCGGGAAAATCTAATAATAAATAAGTGGAAAACGCCTGTGCGGATGAAATTGGAGTTTTTGGCAGAACATGTTGAGATAAATTCGGACTTATAACCATATGATAATCACCAAGGGATCATTCACAAAAGTAAAGTGTGCAAAGTGCAGTTTCAGAAGAAATCACCATGGTTCTTACCAATAATGCAGTGCTATCCCATAATGCCAGCATAATTGCAGCCATACTCCAAGCGAGTTATTTATCAAAGTCCGAATGCCAAAAACTCAAGTTTTTTTTAACTATAAAATCCAAATTTTTAAATATTAAACCCCAAAGCTGCAAAAAGTCCAGCATCTCATACCTGCTGAGGTTGTATATAAGTATATAAGTATCGTATTTCGAAGTTTCTGTGGTTTGTGCTGGAATTAGCCCGAAAATCCGACAATTTTTGACTTTTCAGGCAAAAATCAAAAGAAAATCGTATGATTTGGGAAAAATCATGAAAAAAAATCGCATGATTTGATTTTTCGTATGATTTTTTTGGGGCTTTTCCCCAAACCAATTAATTTGTGCTTTTTTAATAAAAAAAATAAGGTCAAATCATGGATTCTAGTTTGGTCAGACTTTAATTAAATACTATGCCCCAAGTTGTGTCTTATGTGTGAAAACTGACACAATATGCAGTTGTATTTGTACACAAATCTGGTGTAAGTAGCATCAGAGTGGGGGTTGCATCTAGAGCGTGACTCAACCTGAAAAAATCGTGAAAATCTGATTTTTTTTGCCACAAAGCAAATTTTCAGAAAAATGTAATAATAAATAACCGTAAAAAACCTGAGCTGATTTAATCGGAGTTTGTAGCAGAAAATATTGAGATAAATTCGGACTTTGATAAATAACCCCCCTATTCTATAGATAGAGAGAAGTTTTCACAATATTATTTCTTTTACATTTTATACCCTCAATCCAATAAATACGTTATCAGTTAGACTTTTTATGTTCTCTCAATCACAGCTGAATTTGAATACACTTTTAGGAGGACTTACTGAAGGGAAGTTAAGATCATATTTTAGTAAAATGCTCATTTTATGTCTGTGATTATCTTGGAAGGTAAATTAGAGCAAGACTTTGGGCGAACAGTTTTATATATATATTTCTGGAACTATGGATAAATGGATATTAAATAACAGCCTATAATGATTTTGCAGTGAGCCCTAGTAACTTCTACATTGCATTGGTAGTCATTGAATTTTAAAACTGTAACAGCCCTAACCTTAAAATTCAGGGGCCGATTCACTAACTTCGAGTGAAGGATTCGAAGTTAAAAAACTTCGAATTTCGAAGTTTTTTTTGGGCTACTTCGACCATCGAATGGGCTACTTCGACCTTCGACTATGACTTTGAATCGAAGGATTCAAAGTAAAAATCGTTCGACTATTCGACCATTCGATAGTCGAAGTACTGTCTCTTTAAAAAATACTTCGACCCCCTAGTTCGCCATCTAAAAGCTACCAAAGTCAATGTTAGCCTATGGGGAAGGTCCCCTTAGGCTTGGCTAACTTTTTTTGATCGAAGGATATTCCTTCGATCGTTGGATTTAAATCCTTCGAATCGTTTGATTCGAAGGATTTAATCATTCAATCGCAGGAATAAGCCTTCGATCGAACTATCTGCGCTAAATCCTTCGACATCGATATTCGAAGGATTTCAATTCCTAGTCGAATATCGAGGGTTAATTAACCCTCCATATTAAACCCTTAGTGAATCGGCCCCTCAGTGTATGAGTTGTTTTATACCTTCTATAGTCTATATATATAGTCTATATATATAGTCTTTGAATTTTATATTTCCCATTAAAGATAGCAGTTGTGGCTTTTTTAATGTTTTATGCTTTCAACTTTCCCTTGTTTGTTATAGTTATACAGGAGCAGTGACCAGCTTCATGTTGTAGCTCCCACCCTTCCCAGCTATAGTCAGGTGATCCCACTGGTGTCTAATAAAAGGGCAGCCAAGTTTGGGAGTTTTACTTCGAAAGCAGCAAGTGAGTTGCAGGTAAATCTAGTCCCTGTGTAAAATGTATAATGAAGCAATAGAATTCTTAATGAATCAGATAAAATTGGGCATAGGACTGGCCAGATATGGGATGACTTTTACGTAGTTGGCCAGCTTAAAAATATTGCAATAAATGGACAAACAATCCCTGTTTTGTTTAAAGGGTAAGGCATTTTTAGTAGTTTAAGGCACAAAATGTTTCAATGTCTTTAATATATTGATAAGGGGTTGTGTGCAGAGGACTCTTGTATTTATTCTTATCTTTAAAATCGGAAACAAACTTCCACAAGAAAAAGAGACGTACTCTTTCAAGGCTCTACGAGGGCTAAAATATGCAGTAGGTATCGAGCAGCACTTTAAAATGTTATTTAGGGAAATGTGCTGTGCTTTAAGAAATGAAACGAAAAAGATTCAATATGCTGAACAAGGTCATCTGTAAGAGAATATTTGTTTCATATTTCCTAGTGTGTCCAGATGACAAAAATCATGAATAATATTAGAGTTGCTTATATGTTATACTGCTCTCAGTGGACATTGTTTGCCTAATATAATGAGATCCTGATTGCTTCAATAAAAATACACATTTTGGGGCAGCAGACTTATATGAGCCAAACTACGTCTGAAGAGGCAGATATGAAACACTTTGATTTAACTTGCACCATCTGTCAATACTGGCGCATGACTGAGTTAATCTTACCAGTTATAGTGATGAAAGCAATAATGGCTTCAGTCCATTAATAGAAATGCCAACTGTACCGATTCATTTGGTGCTCAGCTTAAGTTCCTTCATTACCTGCTTCAATTGAAGTCCAAGGCTCAAAATGGAAAGTAATTTGATTAGAGCAAAATAGAATGTGGCAGTGCAAATTAATTTAAAATTTGTGGACAATAAACCTTAGAGTTGCTCTTTCCGTTGAAGCAGTATTTATACTTAAAGGAGAACTAAACCCCCTTGCTATTAAAAATCGCTATCCCCTACCCTACATAGCCCCCCCTCTGCTCCCTACCCCCAGCCTAGGTATAAACACCTGAAATTGTCCCTAATTCTTTACTTAACTCTCCTTGCAGAGACAGCGCAGCGGAGCTCACGAGCGCCATTTTCTGGCTCTTCGTTCTTCTTCGGGTCTTCTTCCTTCCCTTCGGTAATTTTCGTCACTTATGGCACATGCGCAGTTGTCACAAACCAGAAAACTGCTCCAACTGCTCATACGCCAATACGCTGCTCACTTCTCTAAGAAGATTGAAAAAGGCGAAGAAGGCACCTGTGAGCTTCGGTGCGCTGACTCTGTAAGGATAGTTAAGTAAAGACTTGTTTCTATGTCGACTCTTCATTATGAGAAGCCTTACAGTTAATCATTTGTATAATGATGCTACTTCACGTGGCATTCAGATTCAGGAAAGATTGGTGCCCAAATATGGAACTGATCTTAGCTGGCTAGATCTTCTCATCCTGTGGTTATTAAAACCACCAAGCTCAACATGGCTTGCACACCATGGATATTTTATCTAATAAATGAGACCAAGAGACAAGTTATTCTTAAAGGGAATGCAAACCCAAAATGTGAATCGATGGAAACTTACTTGGAGTGCTTCTCTGAGGTGGGCAATAGTCTGAGGTGAGCAATAGTCAGGTCAGCCTCATTAGACTGCTTCATAAACTTTCTGTTCACTAGAGTGAAAGGTTGCTATAATGCAACATGGACAGATTTACGTGATAAAAAGGGTCAACTAATGCTTGAAATTTGTTGTAAACAAACATATCTGCCATATCTGCCTTTTTTTATGAGCTGATAGAGCTATGACCAAATGTTGGCCCTCAAAGAAAGGTTTAATTCCAAAGAAATCCACTGCTCTAAAGCTTGTGGAATAGCAATTTTTCCTTCGGTCACTAGCTTCCAATGTATGATGCTCTTTTATTTCAAGTTATAATTGAGTTGTGGCCATTGAATCTTTCTATCTTTCACCATTATTTGTCCTAATTAAGATTGTGGGTATGGTCTTACTCAATAAAGTGGTGTCCACCAGGAACATATGATTTGCCATCACTGAATTGTTCTTCTGCATTTATCTGGAGTTTCATTGGCTCATTTATAGGGGCAGTTTCTCTGTTTAGATCAATCAATGCAACAGTTGAAGTTGGGAACCTTGGAGCTATAGCCACATCAAAGGTAGTGGTAACTCCAGGCTTCTAAATTGGAATTGTGCCTAAAGAATGGGTCACAAACGTCAACAGAAATAATGGAATTGTGGAGAATTTTTTGCTGATTTCTGCACAAACAGTATAATACAAGCTAATTATCTAACCCAAATAATTAAACAATAAAGTTGCATTTATAGCAACAAGCAATAGCGTCACACTACAAAAAATGTAGATCCAGGGTTTGAGAATAAATAGTTTTCTTACAGGGGGATATAATTCCATTGCAGAGGGAAATGCATTAGATCTTGCAGTAACTGGCGCAAATGTGAATAGTGTGTATAATACAATCACCAGATGTTCAATTAATGTTGGTTTCAAATAGAATGCAATAAAAATGTTAAAAAAATATTTCATCTCTAGTGTTCTACACACTAGGAACAACATTATCTGAGACACATTTGAGCGTCTGCGGGAAAAGAGTAGATTTATTTCACATCTGGCAGTTTTCCTTTCACTGAAACAAATTAAAGAAGATCAAGAAGCCAAAACCAAAAAAAGAAGATCAATTAGATTAGGGGAAGGTTACCGAGTGCTCGAGATGGGAAAAATAAATACATTTAATTGATACGAATATATTTGTTTATTAATGTTTCCCCTATGTGCAAAACTAATATTACATGAAGTAAAAATATAGAGGTGAGGAGGTGACTTTATAAGAAGCCAAAGTCATGTAGTGACATTGTATTCATTTTTAATACATTTTGTTTTATTTTCAATTTTATTTTAATATTTTGAAATGCACAAAAAGTGTGTTTTTAAACTCCAAGCATCAACGTCTGCAGATCACATTTCCGTTATTTGCTAACATGAGCACAGATATGTTAAACAGCCTTTCATAAGTGAGTCACCAGTAAAGGGGGTCAATAGTATACCATGCACCAAATATTTTAAATTTCCTTCAATTGTCTCCTGATGTAGCACACTTGTCTTTCCATCACTTCTCTCCAAACTAGCCCATTTATTAAATCATTGAGTAAATTAGTCTTTAAGACTGCTCTGATCAATCAAACACCATTTTGTGCTATGGGGTGTTAGAGTTCCATGAGAGCTCTATCATAAAGTCATTAGCACTTGGTAAAAAAAATACTGAGAAATGATAAATAAGATTTAAAGTTTACAATAGGAGCAACGTACACATGCACCCGTGTTTGTGATGAATACATGGCCTGGATGTGGCAACAAGCAGAGCATGTACAGTATCTAAACTATCTAAATGATCCACACACAGCAGACTTTGTAGATCTTTCATTAGAATAACATAGAAATCAATAGTTGGCAAGGTTTAAGAAACAGACAGTTGGTAATTTCACAGAGATGACATCATATCATTGCCCCACACTGATGACATCATATCCCCTCTATCCAGTGAATGTAAATAGTACTGGCTACATAAGTGGCTGCATGGATACTGAAATAAATAGGCTTCATCTTGAGTGTGCAGTGCAATTTTGGGCTTTAGTCCTTAAAGGAATTCTGTCATGATTTTTATGATGTAGTTTTTATTTGTAAATTACACTGTTTACACTGCAAATAATTCACTCTACAATATAAAATGTAATTCCTGAACCAACCAGTGGATTTATTTAGTTGTAATATTGTTGTGTAGGCAGCCATCTCAGGTCATTTTGCCTGGTCATGTGCTTTCAGAAAGAGCCAGCTTTCTGGCAGGCTGTTGTTTCTCCTACTCAGTGTTCCTGAATGTGTCATAGTGGGACTTGGATTTTACTATTGAGTGCTGTTAGATCTTAAGCTGGCCATAGATGTTGAGATTTTGAAAAGATCCGGTCCTTATCGTGAGACCACAATTTTCTCGGAACGATCGTAATTGACCATCAACTAAAAAGACCAATTTGCCAGGAAAACAAAGGGGAGCTGCCTGCTTGGCCCTGCAAACATAGATGGATTATACTGGGACTATAAGAGTTTGAGTCTGGAGAGCTCCTGAACAGTAACCCATGCACCATTATAAGTCCAGAGAGAGCTGATGTTTCATCTAGTAAATGTACAATACAAATACATCTTTGACCCAATAGACATGAAATTATTATAGTCACTAGGGATGTAGCGAACGTCGGAAAAAAAGTTCGCGAACATATTCGCGAACTTGCGCAAAAATGCGAGCGGTTCACGAACGGTTCGCGAACCCCATAGACTTCGATGGGAAGGCGAACTTTAACATCTAAAAAAGACATTTCTGGCCAGAAAAATGATTTTAAAGTTGTTTAAAGGGTGCAACGACCTGGACAGTGGCATGCCAGAGGGGGATCAAGGGCAAAAATGTATCTGAAAAATCTGCCTGTGTGTGCTTGGAAGAGATAGTGTACTACTAGGAGCAGCAGATTAGCACACCAGTCCCACTCCCCAACACTGCTAGACTAATAGCACTGGGCTCTTATAGTAGTAGTAGTAGTAAAACAACAAAAAAATAAATAAAAGCAGTCCTTACAAGGACTACTGTTATTGCAGCAGTCAGCAGATGAGATCAGAAGCAGGACAGCTGCCCACTGCAGCTACATACAGAGCACTGCAGTAGAAGGTAGATTACTAGCCAGCAAAGCTACCTAAGCTTAAATGTCCCTCAAACCCCTGCAGACTTCTGTCCCTCCAATAACAGAGCAGTATCAAAACGATTACTAGCCAGCAAACTTTCAACTGTCCCTGAAATCACTAACAGGCAGCAGCTCTCTCCCTACACTATCTCTTCAGCACACACAGGCAGAGTGAAAAAACGCTGCAGGGCTTCGGTTTTTATAGGGAAGGGGAGTGGTCCAGGGGAGAGCTTCCTGATTGGCTGCCATGTACCTGCTGGTCTGGGGTGAGAGGGCAAAAAAAAGCGCCAACAATGGCGAACCCAAAATGGCGAACGTCGCGCAACGTTCGCGAACTTCCGGCGAGCGCGAACACCCGATGTTCGCGCGAACAAGTTCGCCGGCGAACAGTTCGCGCCATCTCTAATAGTCACTATTATATTTATTTACCATTATTTTATTCCTTTAAGCACCTTGGGCAACTATTTTGATGCTGGTGCAGCTCTATGCCACATATATACCTGCATAACATGCATTATTTTGCAAAAATAGATACTTTAATATATCTTGCCCCTTCTATAATGTTTACTGCTAGTGATGGGCAAATAAATTCGGTAGGCGCGAATTAGTGAAAATTCTCAGTCGAAAAGTCGCTTGCTTCAAAACCGTTGCGCATCAACAATATTCGGACGCCCATTGACTTTAACGACAGTGTCAAAATTTATGTGATCATCAGAATTGATGTGGGCATCAAAATTGAGGCGGGTGTCAAAATTTGCTTTTAACGAATTTTTCGATGTTTGGCGAATTTTGCAGGAAATTCGGAAATTTTTCGGCGAAGTGAAATGGGACAAATTCGCCCATCACTATTTACTGCACCAAAGCCTGGTCTATCCCACTAACAGAATATAAGGCACAGCGATTTATGTGGTTGCTGGTGTTGTGCACTAAGGCTGTTTCTAATGGATTCCTATGGCAACAAAGAGCTTGAGAGCAAATCTATTTCTGATTGAGAGATAAGTGCTGCTTCTTTTTAGGGTCATAAGAGTTTTGAACTGTAAATTTCTTGCAGACATCCATTACTCTCAGCCGATTGAATATAAATGCCCTTAACAGAACTTGCATTAAATCCCGCTTGCACCATGTTCCCCTGAGACAAGCTTCTCACATACAGTTTAATTATCAGAATTATCGGTGTTTATTAAAAATACTACACTTCTATTTACAAAGACTCCTTCACATTTTTTTGTCTTTTGTCATAAGTCTCCGTAATTTAACTCAAATATAACCAGAGTTTTGATCTATGGCCACTTGAAAGAGACTTGGGTTTTCACAGTTCTTGCAAAACAAATCACTTGTCTCAAGCCGAAATATAGTCTTCACTACGCTGTAAGTAAATGACGGAGATAGAATGCTCTTTGGTCTTCGTGATTTTACAAGGGCACACTACTGCCATTTAAGGATTTACAAGCCTTTGGAAAAGAAGTGCAGTTCAATCAAATTCAAGATTTGTCGCTAAATAAAAATCTGATTTGCTTTACGTGATTGGTTTTTATTTGCATGCATGAAATTAGGGGACTATGGAATGTTCATAAGAAAAACATTATCTACTGTAAAAAGGATTTGTAATAAAATAATGTATTTTGTATAAAGATAGCCATCTGATTTCCTTAATGTTTCTCATAATTATGCACAGGGCTCCTACCAGAAATCCACTTGTAGCTTTAACCCTGACTTCCTCCCTTGTGCTCCAAGATTTTGTGGTTTTCGGGAGTCAAATTCAAAAAAGTCTGAGGTTTTAGGCGTCAAATCTGAAAAAGTGGCAGTTTTTGACAACAAATCCAAAAAATTTTTACGATTTGGGTTTTTTCACTATTTTATTGAGTGTTTTTGCGAACGAAAATTTTTTGGAAAATGTATTGATAAATAGGGGGGAAAAGCCAGTGTGAATTTGGTTGTAGTAGTTTTCAGAAAATAGCGAGAACTTTTCGGATTTTGATAAATAACCCCCCTAGAAGTAAAGATCAGTCATATAATTAAAAGCAAAATAGAAAATGATTAAATTGATTAAACTCCAGTTGGCCAAGTACAAAATCACATGCAACATTTTTTTTTTACTATCCGTTAGAGTTAATGTGTATGTGTAAAATGCTTCTAAATATTTTGCTCATACCTATTGGACAAATGTGTCCAGTTTTGGTTGGGTAATTTGGTTGGATTCTCTCACACTGGGAATGGATGGTGGCATCCTGGGTTGATATTTATTGAAATACCGAAGACTCCACTTTACCTGTTTTCAGACATTCCCTTTTAGAGAACTTTATTCATTACTAAAACTGCTCAATTCCTGCACCAAGCTTAACTTCCTCTGTTTCTAAATGATTTTGTTTTTGTTTGTTGCACTGTTGGTGTTCTCCACATATGCATTGTATAGCTCTGTAAAATATATTGTCTTTTTCTGAACATAGTAGCAATAAGCACTAAGGGCACTGGCAAGATGATGATAGATGCTTGCTTACCTTGTAACCTTCTCCTAGAGACACCCTGCATACAATTGGATACATACCCCAGAAGGGAACAATAATGCCACCATTTACAAACATAGGTCCATAAAAATGGTGTACAGAGATGGGAATGAAAGAACTTGCACAGAGCCCTGACCTCAATTCTACTGATCACATGTTGGAAGAATTAGAGCGCAAATTCAATCCAGGCCTGACCGTCCAAATTCTATATGAATGGTAAATCCAACCAACAATATTCCAACATCAAATGTCCAGCCTTCCCAGAAGAGTAGAGGGCAAAGGCTGTTTTGGTAGCAAAAAGGGACTAACGTTTTAGTATTTTGTGTCTACAGTTTGGAGAAGGCTCTTTCTAGTTTCAGCAGGGTAATAACTCAGTTCACCATGTAAATGTCATGTAGAATTGTTTTGCAGAGATGAATGTAAGAACTTGACTGGCTTGCACAGACAACTGACCTCAGCTGATGTTTTGGAACCATGAAGTAAGTCAGGTCTGATGGCTCAGCATTACAGCTCAACCTCTTACGTTTGAATTGAACCAGCAATGCTCCAGTATCTCATGAAGCTTTCCCAGAAGAGTAGAAGGTGTATTAGGGCAGAGACACACGTTGAGATTCGGGGAGATTAGATCAGATGGCACACACTATAGCAATTGTGCTAAATCCTTACCATGATTTATTGAGATCTCCACACAACGTTTCAGAGCTCCACATACTTTTGGCCATATCGTGGAAAGAACCATGTCTTATATTAAATTAAATTGAATATACTGTACATGCATTTAATGGGTTTTCTTTTTTAAGTTAACCAATCCCTGTCCAACAATAATAAAATAGTCTTATACCATTGAGATTTCACCTTTCTTCTTGTCCAACTGCAATTACTAATGATGAGTGAATCTGTCCCGTTTCGCTTCGCCGAAAAAATTTGGGAAACTGAAAAATTCACGAACCACATTGAAGTCATTGGGGTAAATTAACTAACCGGCAAAAATTCGCCAGCGCTGGCTTCACGCACATCGCATCACTTCGCCAGGCGTAAATTCGCCTGAACAACGCTAATTCGCGAAGATCCGAAGTTGTGCACAGGGTACCGAACACTGGCGAAATTACGCTCAGCAGTTCCAAGTTACGCTAGTGTTGGCTAATTAGCATACGGTGTGTAGTTAAAGTGCAATGGACGTATATGCTGCAGCAAATACATTACACTACACAAGGCCAGGGAACCTTAATAAAATGATATAAAGTTGTTATAATGCCCTACACATGTGCCCACAGTATAGTTTAGGTGCCATATGTTAGCAAATGTAGGGGGGAACCCCAAAAGTCTATCACCCTTTAAATGGGAAAAACGCCAGCTTTTTTGGGCTTAAGAAAAATTTTCTACTTTTTTTGGAGGATCTTCTATCTACTCTATTACACTTCGCCTGGTCTGAGGTGGCGAATGCAAGTCTGGCGATAGAGGTAACGGTCAGTAAAATCAAAAAACTTCGTGAACTTGCGTAGTAGCGCTCTTTCACCAGACCGAAAATTTGCCTGGCGTTAGAGTGCGAAGTTGCGCCAGAGTCTATCTCCTTGGCGAATTTACACCAGCTACCGTTAGTAAATCGGGGAAGTGCCGAAATGACGTAACACTGCCAAAATTTCGTCAGCGTTAGCCACTTCGCCCTTAAGTAAATTTCCCTCAATGGGTGTCAAAATAATTTTGACACGTGACAACTTTGATTCGAGCGACAACTTTTATATGCACGACTCTTTTGCCAAATGCATTAAAGTCAATAGGATTCCGAATAATTTTGACAAGAAAATATTTATGCATGCGAAAATTTTACATGAGCGACTCTTTTGTCCAAATGCATTAAAGTCAATGAGCGTCAAAATAATTTTGACATGCGACAATTTTGATGCACAACAGTTTTTTTGTCGCATCAAATTTTTCCATAGCAAATTTTTGCAGCAGTTTAACAAAACCATTCACAGTCTACAAATTGTGTAAATTTACTGCAAATCCATGCCTGCCGAATATTTGCCCATCGCTAACAATTACATGTAGGTTGACACTTCTCTCGTACTTAACATATCCAGCCCAAACTGCACATACTTCCACTCTTGACATAGACAGTCTTTGCGCATTGTGTGAAGAATGAGAGAAGTAAAGCTCGGTGATGAATCCAGACGGGATGATTGAATTTAACTCAGATAGAACGTTCACTTATGATTCTGTTCACACTCACAGCAAGACAAATTGTGATTTTAGTAGCATTTAAACCTCTGATTATACAAAGAGAAAAAAAATGAAAGAAATGAATACAAAAAAGCATATGTCTAGTTTAGGATGTTCACTCGAGGTACTTAGTTTACACTTTTTTTTGCCTTTTGTTGACATCTTTCACTGTTTCTAATTTGAATCTGCAAAAGAATCCGTATAGTTTCCTATAAATGTCCTCCTCACTGTGACATCTGCTAGCAGTGAAAGAATAGATTCATTTGTAGACTCCCGGCATCTGCTGCCAGTCCTGGCTTATTTTTCAACATTATGGAGCTATCCATGTATATCACCAGCTAAATCTTTTGCAAATTTTACCATTTGGAAGGATTGTTTTTTTACTCTTTATTGTACTTCAGAACAAATGATAATTTGCAAGGAATGTGCCATTAAAGCATTTTCAGTTCTATTTACCTTTAAATTGATCTTCAGTTGTGCCGAGATGTGTGGCAATTCCTATCTTTGAATCAAATGAAACCGGTCACTTAAACTGCATGTTGCACTGACAACTTGCCAAATAGGACATGAATGAATATATTAATACCTTAGCAATGACAGGGCATGTCCAGCTCTGTAAGTGGCAAAAAAGCTGGGAATTGCGACTCCATTTGCTTTAATCGTAATCGACTGGATCCTACAGGTGCACCCACTTACATATCAGGTAGTTATTACTCAGAAATGCTTACAGCCACACCAACAGACACCTGCAAGGTCTAAGCAATAACCTTAAATGGATATTTCTGTGGACAGAATGTGCCATTGCCCTAAGTACCTTTGTCCTAATGGAACGAATGTGGACACCATGGTTTTTTTTTAACTTACCAAACTAGCTTGTATCCCGTACCTACACTACCTACCTTGCCAATCTTTCCAAATTATAGTCCTAGGTTTGGTTGTGTTCACAGTCCCCTGCCGGCTCTCACTTGTATCCCTCAAGTCCACAAAATAATACCTAAAAAATAATACCTAAAAAAGAAGCCAGCGCCACAGGCACCGGGCAAAACAAACAAATATAGGGCAATAACGTTTTGCAAATGACCCCCTTATTTCTGTGCACAGGTTTTATTGTATCTTCACCGTGCTATGTGTAACCCCTTCTTATCCACCACCACAATTATATATAGCCTTTAAGGGGAGAGGGGTTTCTTCTTGCCTCGCAGGCCTTACAGATGGATACTCACAAACATACGGTTCAAATAGGCGTAAAAAAATCTTTGTTGTCCCAGCGCGTATCCTTTAAAACTGTGAAGTAGATGCGGCAGCGAAATAGTGTAATATTGCCTTTAATATATTTAAAAATGTAACATTAAAATTGCACTCACATGGCATTCCGCAAAAATAGCATGTATAGCATATCGTCCTAGAGAGGCTTTCTCTCCACGCCTATCCACAATCGGAAATCCTGCTGCCAGAGCGCTCGTGGCTTTAGGGTCCCTTGCAGTATGTCGGCGGGTCACTCTCCTATGGCGTGCTATTCCGTGCTCCGTGCCTTACGCGTTTCGTCTATCACTTCGTCAGAGGCTTGGACGCTGCATCTACTTCCTGTTGCTTTATCCCTTAGTAACAGTCCATGTGATCCGTCTGTCAATCATTACTTGAACTCCCCTCCTCCCTCTTGATTATCCTCCCACTCCACCTGTCTTCTATCAGAACTCCACTTCTTAACTTCAAAACATTTTGCAACAGTCTGATTGTTAACATTGTATCGTTCTCAAATATTGACACATTACTTCCTACAGTGATATCGTTGTGTCACTTCATTTTTATGACTAACATTTCCTAATTTTCATTGTTAAAAACCATTAATAAGTTTTAAAATTGTAACTGTATAATAAGAACATATAAAAGAATATATATCGAGGGGAGATGGATATAGATTTAAAAAACATTGTATAACTTACAAAAAACATTATATAACTTACAAAAAAGCCCTCAGATTTATATCTACATTTAACCCTTTGGGTACTGAGGATTCCATGCTATATATCCACCTACTTTCTGTTCTCAACGTTTTCTTTATCAAATCACCCCCTCTCCAATTCTTTCTTACTTGCTCTATCCCCCAAAATTTTAACCCCTTCGGGTTTTGATTGTGTTTCAATTTAAAATGTTTGGAAACGTTATGTGTAATTACTCCTTTTTCTATATTTCGCACATGCTCTCGGATTCGATCCCGCAGGGGTCTGTTGGTCTTTCCAACATATTGTAGCCCACATGGGCATTCTAGGCAATAAATAACGTTTTGTGTTGTACATTTAATACATTGTCTAATTTGATATTCCTCCCCTGTTGCGTTTGACTTAAATGTTTTCCCTTTAACACCATATTTGCATGCTTTGCCAATCTTCCAGCTTGTTTCTAATAAAGTCTTAGGGTAGAGCTCCACAAGCGTTTTTCGTCAGATTGACGCCCGCCGACAAAATGCACAGGACAAGTCGGATGGAGTGGCATGCATGAAGATGCATGAAAAATCGCCAGCGATGGCTTCGCCCACATCACAACACTTCGACAGGCGTAAAGTCACCTGGACAACGCTAATTCACGAAGATCCGAAGTTGCGCACAGGGTACCGAACGCTGGCTAATTAGAATACGGCGTGCAGTTAAAGTACAATGGACGTATATGCTGCAGCAAATACATTACACTACACAAGGCCAGGGAAACTTAATAAAATTATATAAAAGTTGTTATATTGCCCTACACATGTGCCCACAGTATAGTTTAGGTGCCATATGTTAGCAAATGTAGGGGGGAAGGAGGATACCCGGAAAAAAAAATGTACAATCTTTTTCAGTCTATCACCCTTTAAATAGGAAAAAACGCCAGCTTTTTTAAACTTTTTTTTGAGGAAGTCCTATCTACTCTATTGCACTTCGCCTGGTCTGAGGTGGCGAAGGCAAGTCTGGCGATAGAGGTAATGTTCAGTAAAATCAAAAACTTAGTGAATTTGCGTAGTAACGCTCTTTCGCCAGACTGTAAATTCGCCTGGCGTTAGAGTTCGAAGTTGCGCCAGAGTCTCTCTCTTTGGCGAAATTTACGCCAGCTACCGTTAGTAAATTGGCGAAGTGCCGAAATGAGGTCACGCTGGCGAATTTTCGCCAGCGTTAGCCACTTCGCCCTTTAGTAAACTTCCCCCATAGGGTAGAACTACACGAGCGCTTTTGTAGCATGTGTCGGATGGACAAAATGCATCCTACAAGTCTTATGTTGTCGTGTGCGTTAAAATACAATAGGACTGATACAAAAATCGGATGCGTAAACTACATGTAAAATGCTGCATGCTGCGTCTTTATCCGTCAAGATAAAAACAGATGGTGATTGAAAGACGTTTTTTCCTCATTGAAATATATTGACTGTCGGCTGAAAGGGTAGGACTACACCAGGCCCGGACTGGCAATCTGTGGGTTCTGGCAAATGCCAGAGGGGCTGCTGTATAGTTCAATAGAAAGATACCATATAGTGGGCTGGTAGGGGGTTGTTTGGGCTGGTGGGGGGCTGTTTGTGCCTTTGTGTACTTGGAATGGCAGGGTCTATTTTGACTCCCAGTCCAGGCCTGGACTACACAGCCGAATTCATTGCGTTTCCGTCAGATCCGACAAAACACACACGTCAAGTCGGATGTTTTCATCCGACAGTCGGATCAATGTGGTTTTTTTACCTGAGATTTCTCCTTCACTTCCTGTTTCTTTAGAACATCCGACACGTCGCATGAGTTTTGTTGCATAGCGATGTGACGGCTCCAGATGCGTCATGGAGTTCTAGCCTAAAAGCATAAACTAAAGACTCCATCTGACTTATCTGATCCGACTTTACATTCTAGCCTAGGGGCATCAGATTTTGTAGCATCCTACAAAAGTTTGTGCTGTTGCGTGGTGTTGTGCGGCATTGCGTAGTGTTGCATGGAGGATCACATAAAATCTGACCCACAAAATCTGATGAAAAATGCTTGTATACTTCTACCCTTAAAGCTACATATATATTGTTATGGCTATTTTTTATTACTCTTCTCTCTATTCAGGCCTCTCCTATAGTGAGAGGCCGGCAGCAAATAAATTCGCAAAACTCCCACGAAAATTTGCAGATGGCAAGAAAATTTGGACGTGCGTCCGAAAAGTTGCTTGCATCAAAATCGCCACGCGTCAACACTATTTGGACGCCCATTAACTTTAACGCCAGCGTCAAAATTGAGGTGAGCGTCAAAGTGGACGTCAATTTTCGCATTTTACTAATTTTTTGTCAATTTCGCAGGAAATTTTAATATTTTTTGCGGGAAGCAAACCGGAAGAAATTCGCCCATCACTACTCTCCTATTCATATTCCAGTCTCTTATTCACATCAATGCATGGTTGTTAGGGTAATTTGAACGCTAGCAACTGGATTTTTGAAATTACAGATTGGAAAACCGCTGAATAAAAATTTAAATAAGTCGAAAACCACAAAATAAAAAATGAAAGCCAATTGCAAATTATCTCAGGATATCAGTCTCTATGTCATAGTAAAAGTTAACAGAAAGGTGAACAAGCCCTTTAATGCTTGTTCTGGCAACAAATGCTGTACTCTTTTTGCGCCTACAATGTAAGGTTCAAGAGCAATTGCCACGGCTCACACATGTTTATGCCAATCGGAAGCCATTGGTTTCATTGTGTTAATTCAAAAAGCACAAAGGCATCTTGGGTACCATGAACCCAACACAGTGTAGTCTCATTCATAAAGGGGGTGATTCTCCAATATACTGCATCATATTTAAAGGTTAAATTAAAAAAATTATGAAAACATACAGGAACTCCCCATCAAGCCCTCTGGACAGTCCCACCTAGAGAATAGAACAACTGTATGTTTCTTGGGCGCACACAAGGTACACGTTCATGCATAAAACCAATGAAAAACCTTTCATTAATTAGCATATTACTCTGCTGCTAATGAGTATATTCTATATTAGTATGTAAAAAAGGTTTGCTTAGGACTTTGCTTCCAACGTTTTTGGCAATTGAAAAGCATTGCAGCTTGAGGTGCCATTGTGTCTCAGTTGGACATTAGAAATCATTTTCTGGGACACGGGCCAATGTGGAGCTTTCAGGAGTGATGTCTCTACCCAGAGAAAACAGGGAATCCCAGCAAGTGCTCGTCAGATTATGCGAGCTGCACATATAACAGCCTTTACAACTGTATTTAGCGTCACTTAGAGCCTGAAACGTACAGAATACACCGTCTTGGGAACTACATTTACCCAGTACCCTAATACCTTTACAAAATGCTAAATTAATAAAAAAAAAAAAAACAAGCAAGCCCATACACATATAGGGGGTTATTTATCAAAATCCGAAATTTTCTCACTATTTTCTGAAACCCATACTGACCAAATCTGCACCAACTTCCCAACCATTTATCAATACATTTTTATTAAAATTTCCTGTGCAGGAAAAGACTCGATAGAACTCGATAGAACAACTTTTTCAGATTTGACGGCCAAAACCACTAAATCTTCGGACTATTGGACAAAACCCAGTGCAGATCAGAATATCTTCATAATGTCAGAGGGACATCTGCCATTAGGGTTGTCACCTTTTCTGCCAGTGGAGACCGGGCAGGGGGCGGTGCTGTGATTCAGAGGGGCGGGGCCATGATGTGGAGGGGGTGGACCGTGACATCAGGGGGCATGGCTATGATGCGGCAATCGCCAATTGGCCGATTGCCGTGTCAATCATGGGGAATCCTCCCCGTTTTTTCTAATTTGACCCGGACAGCCCTTCAAATTACCGGTCTGTTCAGGTCAAAACCAGACAGGTGGCAACCTTATCTTCCATTGACTTCTACATGAACTCGGTAGATCTGAGTTGGAGTACTTTTTTATTCAGACTTCGGGGTTTAATAAATTACGAAAAATTTGAAGTTTTTTTCTATGAAAAAATTGTGTTTTCCCATTTAAAAGTCCAACCAGGACTTAAGTAAATAACCCCCTTAAAGGTTAAAGAATGTAAACTCCAAAACTAGATTTTGCGTAAGGGACGATTTGCTGTTCCCTGCACTGCTGGTCCTGATTACATGAACCGCAGGAATAATAATACAGTATTCAACTCTGCTCCAGCCATTGCCCACAATGCAATTGCTTTTACGTTGACCTGTGGAAGATGGAAAATCACAGATGTGCGCAAGGCATTTTGAAACTGAAGCAGTGTCAGTCTGGGACACCATGGACCCACCCAAAATCCTTAGACCAGGGCCCACTCTCAGTACTATGATTCTCTTTCTCTTCACTCAACTTCCATTCTCTCAATCTCTTTTCTTTACTTACTATACTTCATTATTCCATCTAGTTAGCCCCTTTGTTCTCATAGAAATAGCGAATGTTCATGAAATAGGCCAAATGTTTTGACGCATGAGGTTCCACTCCACACATTTGGGCCCACCAGAGTTTTCCTGGTATGCCGGTGGGCCTGGCAGACACTGAACTGAAGTATTTTAGCTGGAGGAGAGCTGGCTACAGGCATAGTTTTAATGGAACATGAAGTCAGGACCAGCAGTGCAGAAATAGCAAAGGAACAGAAAGAAGGGCCTATAAGAAGCGGATTTCAACCCCTTCGTTTGGCAAGTGCCTTTTATTCCTATTACACCTATGACTGGGTTTGCTACCTGCTTTGAACTTCATCAGCCTAGCCAATAAAATACCATCCAAGACAGAGGCCAACCCTACTTATTCAGTCCCTCTGCTGCCTCTGAACTACCCCAATCACCTAGTTTCCCTCTCCCTGTATGCCTCCAAACCCAACCTCATACCTCCCAACATTTTTGAAAAAGAAAGAGGGACAAAAAGATTTGCCACGGTAGCGAGGCGTCATTTTGTGACCACACCCATTTTTGACCCCCTAATTACCGTGTTCATTTTACAACATTTGGCAGGTTATGAAAATTTGAACACATTTCTGTGTTTTGCTAATGAAGGTGAATTGCCCTTTAAGCTGCAAGTCACAGTTTCCCCAAGAGACCTGCTTATCTTAAATAGTTGCAATTACTTATTTGCTTATCTTAAAAAAACTTGTTTAAAGAAACTTTGTATCTTTTTCTGGCTGTTCAGTGCAGGATATCAAAGAAAAAGTCAAGACATTTCAGTAACAAGCTGCAGGTTGAGCTATCAAAATCCGGACTGTCCCGCAAAAAAAAAAACGGGACAGTTGAGAGGTATGCAATCTATTTGTAGAATTTGGACCGCCTCTGTTCAACCTTGCCCTCTGACATCACTACTCCACCGCACAACGTCATCACTCCACAACATAACCCCACCAACTTTGGTCCAGCCTCTTACCCCTTGCCTGTTGCGCTTTATCAGTAACACTTCTGTGCAGGTGCAAAGAATACAGTGGAACCTAGAAGGTTGCACTAAATATACAGTGTCAGGGCAGGAAGGGGATAATTATGACATAAAATGCAAATTCAGTCACCATCAAGCGTGAGACATTGACAACAGCTGCCAAGATGCAGATTGGACACTAAACCAGACATCATTTGTATAATGGGAGTGGGGTAAATCTGCATATTAATATTAATTTAATTAAAGAAGAAATCTGTGCTCTGTTGATTAATTGTTAAATGAGCCATCACGTTGGGTTTGGGAAATATATAATGGCAGAAGTTTCATCAGCAGAGCAACCTGGCCGGCGTCTACAGAACCATCCATCACAGACTATGGCATTGGAGAAGAGCCCCACTAATGGTCATGAGATGCTTCTTTATGATGATTTACAGGCTGTTTCATGGAATGGACACTGCGATTTAACAGGAACGCTGTCTGTTATTTGTGGATGAAAGTTCCATCTTATTCCTCAGACAACTTGCACATAATGAGAGATCAGTGATGACTGATTGTAGGGCCGGCGAGACAAACATGATAATAATTCTGACTTACACAATTGCTCAGACTGAAAAATGGAAATCTGCTTGAGACCAAATATCATTCAGTAGCCTGTACACAAACAGAGCTAAAACAAATACTGTCATGACTCTCTACATTGGGGTTTCACACACATTCAAGGGCTAAAGCATTTAAAGGGGCAATATTGAGTGCAAAGGGTTAATCATGAGTGCAATAAAAGGGGATTGTGCCAAATCTACTTTTTGCACATTTCAATCAGGAAATGTCTGTTTTTTTTTGTTATTTCTTGCGTCGAACAGGGATTTTGAAGCTACGCCATGTTTGATCCTTGCGAGATTTGTAAACTGTTACAGTTTGATACATTCCTTGATACATTATATTAGTTAACATGTATTATGTATTCTTTTCCTTTGGCTGTCACATTATAATGTTTGCAGTTTTTGAATTGAAAGTCATGTTATCTCTTTATTTCCTCCCAATTTTTAAACGTTTAGGTTATGATATAAGAAAACAAAGGAATTTCAGACCAATGACTTTAGGGGTAAGACTTAGTTACATGCTGGAAGAGATTAGAGTCAACCAAGTCAACCAAGAAATATAAGGAGAAAAAAATTATATTTTTCAACATTTTCTCTCTTTCACTAAACTATGGGAACTGACTTCAGACAAAACAAAGGGGCAGATTTACTCAAGGGTGACCGCTTCACACCCATCGCCACACTTCACCAGTCGAAAATTCGCTGAGAAAACGCAAATGAAACTGAAATGCAGAGTTTTGTCCTAGGCATCGGACGCTGGCGACTTTTTGCTAGCGTTACATCGGCAATGTGAGCAGTTCAAAGCAAAGATTCACTAGCGTTCATTTCTACCTAGCGATAATCCACTAGAGGTCTTGCGCTCACGTTAATTTGCATATAGCGGGAAATTTAAAATTGAAGCAAATACATTACATTACACAAGTCCAGGGAACCTTAATAAATAAAATAAAGTTGTTATATTGCCCTACACATGAGCCCACTGTATAGTTTATGTTCCATAAGTTAGAAAATGTGTGGGGGAACCCGGTTACCCAAAATAAATTTTAACGACTTTTGCATTTTTTGGACTTAGAAGCTTTTTCCACTAAAAAATATGATGTAAGTGACTGAAGAATGAGGAAGATCTATGCACTCAAAATCCGTATTTTAGTGAATTTGCGGAGCAACGTCCATTCACCAGAGCAAATTGTCGCCTGATGATAGAGTGCGAATGAGCGCTAGGATCTAACTCTTTCGCTAGCGAATTGGCGCCTGCGCACATCAGTAAATCGACAAAGTCCCTTTGGGCGGTAACGCTAGCGAATTGTCGCCAGCGTTTGCCACTTCGGCCTTGAATAAATCTGCCCCAAGCATTTTTAAGGTTACATTAAAAAAAATGACATGGTGAATAATTAAATACATTTTTAGCTATGGAATAGTTGGGATACATTGCTTGGCTACAATGAACAAAACACAGCACATATGTTGGATTTTTGCTAAAAATACACAATTATTAGAGGCTGCAATTGGGGATTTTGCTGCCTGAATATATTTTCATTGCTATTTAGTAGATATCCATAAAACATGACACCTATGGTTTGAACAGGTGCTGTACATTTCCTGAGCTATGCCACCTGACAGTCAATGCTGCGGGTTCAGTTACGGACGCCAACTAAGTGCCATCTGTATAATTATTATCTCCGGGTTGCCGTTAATCCAACTGTGAATGAGGAACAATAATTTTGTTCCTGATAATTATAAATCCGCAGAATAGGAGACAGAATAATAGATACATGTGAGATGCAACATATTGCCCAGCGGGGTGCCCGTTTTTGCACAGAAAGGAAAACCAGCACGGCTATGGAACATATAAGGACAATATGGCGACACCTGGTAGGAAGCAATTACCTTTCTGGAAGTGGATATAAAAAGTAATAGAAAAAAAGACTAATGTGTTGTGCAAATGAAGCTGCTGTGGATTTCTGGGAAAAAGATCTGTTGCTATAACGTGACAGTTTATTTGCATTATTCAGCTTCTTGCTGGGAACATTTCTGCGCCCCAGGGATATGGTCTGTCATCACTTCTCATGGAAAATAATAGGAAATGCTCTGCCTGACAATGGCAGTGATAGGTGGACACCGATCACAAACGTGTACCCTGGCATCTGTCACTACAAGTATTTGTCATAGGCAGAGTGTTTTTCAATACGTTTCTATGAAAAGCAGTGACAAGATATCGAAGGGCATTTTGGAGAGAGCAGAGGGTGGCAAAAACATGATGTGTGCCATAGCTGTGTGTATGTCACTGTATTGTAATAGATGTTAGGCTTTCAGAGGATCATTTGGTCTTTCCATTCTCTCCCAAATAGGGTTGCCACCTGTCTGGATTTCACCTGGACAGACGGTTATTCGTCGGGCTGCCTGGGTGAAAAGTGTCTGTCCGGATTTCTAAATTAGGAAATCTGAACAGGACATTGAAGTGAATGACATGGCAATCAGCCAATCGCTGATCACTGTGCCATCAGTCCAGCCCTTTATCACATATCCCACCCCCCACGTCATCCAGTCTGCCCCCGATGTGATTGGCCTGTTCCCATCCCATTTTCCCCAAACAGAAAAGGTGGCAACCCTACTCCCAAACTATCATAATAACTGTATGCACCTTTAGCCCGTACACATATAGGGGCAGATTTATCAAAGTCGAAGTGAAAATTCGAATTAAAAAAAAATTAAATTTGAGCTATTTTTTGTGTACTTCGACTAGGGAATAGTCCAAATTCGAGTCGAAAAAATTTAAAAATTAGAAAATCTAAATTCATCATGCACTGTCTCTTTAAAAACTCGACTTTGACCATTCACCATTGGTGGAGTCAATTGGTGGACTTTTGTTTTTTTTAGAAAAAAGTTCAAATCATATTCGATCAAATATGATGTTACGTCAAAAACTGCATATTCGCCAGATAAAAGCCTGACGCGTTTCGTGTCTCCCAAGGACACTTAATCATAGGTTATGATTAAGTGTCTTTGGGGGACATGAAACGCGTCAGGCTTTTATCCTTTATACATAATGTAAATAAAGACTTTTTGTACTACTTCAAAAAATAATTTGGACTCCTGGATTCTACTGATTGATTTACTTTTGGTGTTCCGGAGTGGTGCCTGCCCGCTATTCAAAGTTTCTGTGCCTTGATATATCTGCCCGATAATATCCAGATTCCTACTTTAATAAGAAAGGATACACTATATTTTAAATATCAATTACCGGACTGTCCAGAATCTCATCTGCGGCTTATTTACAATAGCAACCATACAGTGATTTGAATGAGTGATTGAAATACAAAAAATAAAAGTAGCAACAATAAAATCATTGCTATCATCAAAAAGCTATAAAATAAAGAATGAAATGCAATTGCCAAGTTTCTAATGGTGTACGTAAAGGTGAATCACCACATTTAAGATATTAAAAACAATTGCTTTGACATTAACATAGATTATGTAGTTAAACACAAGGTACAGATATGGGATTCATCTAGAATGCTCCGAATTACCATAATGCCGTCTCCCATAGACTCCATTTTATCCCAATAATCCAATAATCCAAATTTTTGAAAATTATTACGATTATTTTAGGGATGCACTGAATCCACTATTTTGGATTCGGCTGAACCCCCAAATCCTTGAGAAAGGTTCGGCCGAATACTAAAACTAATCCGAACCCTAATTTGCATATGCCAATTAGGGGTGGGAAGGGGAAAAAAATTTACTTCCTTGTTTTGAGATGAAAAGTCACTCAATTTCCCTCCCCACCCCTAATTTGCATATGCAAATAAGGATTCGGTTCGGCTGGGCAGAAGGATCCGAATCCTGCTGAAAAAGGCCAAATCCCGAACCGAATCCTAATTATTATTATAATTAAGATAAAAATAATCCTTATTGGGGCAAAACAAAACTATTGGGTTTATTTAGGGGCCGATTCACTAAGGGTCGAATATCGAGGGTTAATTAACCCTCGATATTCGACTAGGAATTAAAATCCTTTGACTTCGAATATCGATGTCGAAGGATTTAGCGCAGATAGTTCAATCGAATGATCGAAGGATAATTCCTTTGATCGAACGATTAAATCCTTCGAATCGAACGATTCGAAGGATTTAAATCCAACGATCGAAGGAATATCCTTCGATCAAAAAAAGTTAGCCAAGCCTATAGGGACCTTCCCCATAGGCTAACATTGACTTCGGTAGCTTTTAGATGGCGAACTAGGGGGTCAAAGTTTTTTTTAAAGAGATAGTACTTTGACTATCGAATGGTCGAATAGTCGAACGATTTTTAGTTTGATTCCTTCGATTCGAAGTCGTATGTTGAAGGTCGAAGTAGCCCATTCGATGGTCGAAGTAGCCCAAAAAAAACATCGAAATTCAACGTTTTTTAACTTCGAATCCTTCACTCGAAGTTAGTGAACCGGCCCCTTAATGTTTAAATGATTTTCTAGTAGACTTAAGGTATGAAGAGCCAAAGTATGGAGAGATCTATTATCTGAAAAACCCAAGTTCCCGAGCATTCTGGATAACAGGTCTCATTATTATTATTAAAGGTAAAATGCAAATAAGAAATCAATGAGGAATTGTTTCAGTGTTTACAAATATCAAAGATGTAGTTGTGTAGACTTCCAAAAACTCTATGCATAACAGATAATGGAGTTTATAAAGAACTGTATATAAATTGCGTGCAGAATTCATTTTCAGTTACAGGAACAGCCATAACTACAACAAAGGGAGTCTGAAAAAAGTGTTTGCTATGGCTGGTGGGTTTTATACGCGAGTAACGAGGAAAGCAAAGCAATTATTGCTACTAATCATCTTTGGTAATTCAATTTAAATGCTGCTACAAACTACTGCAGCAAGACAGGAAACTTCAAACTGCTTTCTGCCGACATAGTTTAACCTTTCAATTCCTATTTGGTTAATGTGGAAAAGATGAAAGGCAATGTCAATAGAGTCCCTGACCTTTGCAGTAAACGCCAGTCTCTCGTTACCAGTAAACAACTTCGCAAATAAAGGCTCTTTATGCTTTCCTATGTCAGATGCTGAATATAAATCATCTCTTCTGCAAAAAAAAAAAAAATCTTTATGCATTTAAAATGAATGGTTAATGTTCGTGCAGAAGAGTTTGCATTTGAAGCACGGATAAAACTGCTATCAATTTGAGCAGAAAAATCTTTTTTTTTATTAAGTCTAACAGAGAATGGGGTAGGAGGTTTTAAGGAAACATATTCAATTAGACATTTCAGCTCTTTTGAATGAGGAATGTTAAAAGGAACGATGCTTTTCATTTCATTTGTTGTATAGCTTCCATTAAAGCATACATTTTTAAAGGGAATAAAAGAGGTAGAAGAGGGGGTCAAATGAAATCTCTGCTGTTGTACCGCTGTCTGGAGGAAAGGTGTTGTCTCTGTACTGTAACATTAAGGGCTTTGAGAGTATGAAAAATAAATGAAATAAGCTCCAGTAATTCTGAATCCTGACCATAAATTGAAGGTTTATTGAACACAAAAAGGTATTGCCTTAGCATACTTAATAGTTAAGGAAATAGATGCAGTAATAGAATATCAGACAGTATAAAGCGCTCAAATGCCCAGCCGTCTTGGAGTATATTCTTGCGAACCCAGTAAAATGTATCCCCCCCAGTGGAAATCTCAGGGATAAATACAATCTGATTCATATTCCATTTGTGCGACCTACACTAAGGTGGGTGTCGAGAAGGAAATACTAACCCCACAACTTCTCGTTGGTGGAGCACAGGGCTGTTCTTGCTCACTAGCCCTGAACCGTGGGGGGGATCATCACAGAGCTAATCTGCCACTTGCTAAGTTTCTTAAAAGAGAAGGAATACCATTTTATACTTGGGGTGCCAAAAGTTAGGCACCCCCAAGTGACTACTTTTATTTACCTGACACCCGGGCCGGTGCTCCTATCAACAGAAAACTGCACTGGCCCCGAGTTCTTCTAGCGAGCACCACAGATCAATCCTCTTCGGTTTTCAAATCTCCGGGGGCAGACGCATGCACAGTAGAGCGAAATAGACGGCTGTTTTGTTAAAGTTCAAAATTAAGAGAGAAGGTGCATACCCTCAAAATCAAAGTGCAGGTTGCTAATCCATAGGGGACTCCCCATAAGGGTCTCCAAACCGAACTGCTAACTATTATAAGTAACGGATAGCACACCCAGTTAGGAAAATAAATTTATTACAAAAAAGAAAAAATATAACAAAAATTACAAAATAGTATTGGTGAGCCCAACGCATTTCGACCTTAAGGGTCTTCCTCAGTGGCACAAATAATAAAAAAAAAATCAATCAAATAAATCAATCAAAAAAATAAAAAAAAAATCATCTGATTTGATTAAAAAAAGCATTCATCTGCTAGGAAAGGGAGCCGCCCTATAAGATATATTGAATAGAACTGTCAATGAATATCTGACACCCAAATGCTGCATGAAGAGAGAATGAATAGAAACAGATGCTGAGAGAGGAATAGTGGAGATAAACTTGATTATTTCAGAAACAATGCAGGATATTTAATTGATTCTATTTAGACAGTTATTCTTATTTCAGTATGATGAAGCTTATATTAAATTTAGATTTCCGTGATAGTTCCCCGTTAAATAAATAATGGGCCCCATATCTGCACAGGAGTGACTTTGAATTGATTGGCAATCAATGAAGTGTTAATTAGGACAAAGTGAGGAAGAAAGAGATGAAATAGTTGTTAGTATGAAAAATATATTTTGGCATTTGAACTTTCACTTTGTATTCTTCTTAAACACTGACTCTGTCCCCCAAAGTCTATGAAGGTGTAACAAGGTCCAGCTTGCACTTTCCACCCTCCAGGTCTCCACTCTTTTCATGCTGTTTAAACATCACTATCCTTATATTCTCTGACAGACCTCCTCAAGTCTGATCATCTCTTTATAAAAACCCAGAAGGGTGTGGGCTTATATCTTTTGGATTATGGATAGCTGCATATGGCAAGGAAAGACAAACATGGACTTATACTGAAATGGTCCCATAAATCATTTTAAGAAGTAAATTAACCTGTACCATTCTAATATTAATAAAATCACGTTTAACCTTTTAAATCTCAATATGGCATGGACTGTCTGTCATGAAGCCATATTGTACATCATTATGAATTTGATCTTGATGCCTTACTCAACCAATGGTGTTCTATTGGTCTGGTAGAACTAAGAGTCCATGAGAGACACCTGGGACAAAGGTGAACTCATGAGATAAGGCACTGGCCATAGAACTTAGGTCCACAGGTACGAGGTTGCTGCAAGAATTTAAGATATTGGTAATGACATTGCTGTTTTCTGCCCCTAAAGGTGGCCATAGATGCACAGACACTATCTTACAAAACTAATTTTTGAACAATATTAGGTGCGTGTATGGTGGGAAAAGAGCCAACTGATATCAGCAGAAAACTTGGATATCGGTTGGCTTGTGGATCAGGCTGGAGGGAAAATTTGGATCGGGTGCCTTTGAAGGCACCCAAACATTGGCCATTGTGAAGGCACCCAAACATTGGCCATTGTGAAGGCACCCAAACATCTACCATTGTGAAGGCACCCAAACATCTACCATTGTGAAGGCACCCAAACATCTACCATTGTGAAGGCACCCAAACATCTACCAGTGTGAAGGCACCCAAACATCTAACATTGTGAAGGCACCCAAACATCTACCATTGTGAAGGCACCCAAATATCTACCATTGTGAAGGCACCCAAACATCTACCATTGTGAAGGCACCCAAACATCTACCATTGTGAAGGCACCCAAACATCTACCAGTGTGAAGGCACCCAAACATCGGCCATTGTGAAGTGCTGAATCGTCAGATACAAGTAGAATTCTATTGTTTCAACCTGTATACAGTATCTGACGATTCAGCTCTACATGTGTCTACTGAAACGGACAATCTTTTTTGGAAAGATCTTTTCCAAGAAAGGCCGTAATTGTTACGTCTATGGCCACCTTGAGAAGGTGCACATATAATATACCAGTGATCCTCCAAGGGGTAACTCTTCCACTGCAGACCTGGCAGAAACAAAGAAAAATAAGCTAAGTGAACGAGCACGTGTTCCAGTTTGTGAATTTCTGCAGACATTCTAATTTCAATACATTAGCATTCGAAAATGGAATCGTGCAGTTCAGACCTTGATCTTGCCTCAGTTTCTAAGCCAAATCTACAGCAGACTTATAATAGATTAATAGCTCCGAGTCATTAAGGCTTGACCTTGCTTTAGCTTCTAAGCTCAAACACACTTTAAGTGCATTGTGATTTCAAAGCCAAGTTCAATGTTTTACACAATGGGCCACTGTGAATATCTTAGAAATGTCTCTTGTTTACACAAGCATCAGCATTTCACTTTGGAAACTGGATTTTTTGTCAACATTTTTGCAAGCAGGATGCTGCCTTTCTGCATCATAGGCCTTTAAAATGTAATACAGGTATGGGATCCGTTATCCAGAAACCTGTTATTCAGAAAGCTCAGAATTACGGAATGGCTGTCTCCCGTACACTCCATGTCATGCTCGGTGTTTCTCAGGGATACCATTAAGAATCTTATCTTAGGGATCCCTAGAAATGATCAAAACATTAGAAAATAAAGTGAGTTTAGTTCAGTTATTGAAGGGGATATTTATTATTAATACTGTACATAGTGAAACACTGTACCCATGCAGCCCAGGCCTGTGAGTGAAAAGGAAATATGGGGAGTTACTTCAGAGGCTCACTTTGTGGTGACTTTGGGCCGATGAAGGTAACTTTTTCGTTGAGCTTTACTTCTCCTTTAAACGTGGACCGCATTAGCTTCCTAATAAGTGGTGAATAATTGGCCCAAATAAAAAAAAAAAAACCTGCCAGCATTATACAGTAAATAGCTGTCTCTATATTTTCATTCTTCTCATCACTATCATAATTACAGTGCAGTTTATTGCATTTAATTAACGTAATCTGTGTATAAACAATTACAAACCAATGACAAATAATTAACCATCAGGGTAATGCTAGTTTTTAAATACTAAATGCAAGCTTTCCATTTGTATTAATAATGCTTTAGAATCAGGCTGCCATCTCCTGTGGCGGAACAAATCACTCATGGTTCTAAGCTGGAACATTACAAGGCCATAAATACAAAGTGAAGCCATTGAATCTGCGGTATGTATGTTGGATATCTGATCATATTATGGGTGCACAAAAGATATATACAGGCATGGGACCCATTATCTGTCAACCGGTCATCCAGAAAGCTCCAAATTACAGAAAGGCTATCTCCCATAGACTCCATTTTATCCAAATAATCCACATTTTTAGGAATGATTTCCCTTTTCTCTGTAAAAATAAAACAGTAGCTTATACTCCAAATAAGACATAATTAATCCTTATTAGAGCAAACCAGCCTATTGGGTTTAGTTAATGTTTTCCTAGTAGACTTAAAGGGATACTGTCATGGAAATTTTTTTTTTTTTCAAAATGAATCAGTTAATAGTGCTGCTCCAGCAGAATTCTGCACTGAAATTCATTTCTCAAAAGAGCAAACAGATTTTTTAATATTCAATTTTGAAATCTGACATGGGGCACATTGTCGTTTTCCCAGCTGCCCCAAGTGATGTGACTTGTGCTCTGATAAACTTCAATGACTCTTTCCTGCTGTACTGCAAGTTGGAGTGATATCACCTCCTCCCTTTTTCAGCCCCAGCAGCCAAACAAAAGAACAATGGGAAGGTAACCAGATAGCAGCTCCCTAACACAAGATAACAGCTGCCTGGTAGATCTAAGAACAACACTCAATAGTAAAACCCATGTCCCACTGAGACACATTCAGTTACATTGAGAAGGAAAAACAGCAACCTGCCAGAAAGCATTTCTCTCCTAAAGTGCAGGCACAAGTCACATGACATGGGGTAGCTGGGAAATTGACAAAATGTCTAGCCCCATGTCAGATTTTAAAATTGAATATAAAAAAAATCAGTTTGCTTTTTTGAGAAATGGATTTCAGTGCAGAATTCTGCTGGAGCAGCACTATTAATTGATGCGTTTTGGAAAAATTTTTTTTTACTCATGACAGTATCCCTTTAAGGTATGACTATCCAAATTATGGAAAGATATTCTATTTAGAAAACCCCAGGTCCCAAGCATTCTGGTTAATGGGTCGCACATATGTGTGTATGTAAGCATGTCTCTGTAGATGCATGTTCATAAAGTGGTTTCTTTCAGGTCAGCTGTTTAGCAACAGCATGTGCATGAATTATTATGCCAGGGGTAAGTTTGTGCATTGCCCCATTAACAATCACAACATACGGATTCTGTGGGACCCCAGCGCCACCTGCTGAGCTTGACTTGTTGCCACTCTAAAGAAAGGATCCCTAATCTTTTATACCTGCGAGTCACATTCAAATGTAAAGACAGTTCTGAAGCAACACAAGCATAAGAAAAGTCCCTGGGGTACCAGAATAAGGGCTGCCATTGTCTATTTGGTAGCCCCTACGTGCATTGGCTACAGGACACTCGGCACCAACTTGCCTCCAAGCCGGGGACCCCATGGCCTGAATAGGGGCAACAGGGTCTTGACGGGGCCTTAGGAGTACAGCTATCCCCGCCCCTCCCCCTTTTTTCTGTTGCAGGTGCTGATTGGCTGGTGAGTCCCGGGCGAATGAGAAGAGGAAGGAACAGCGGTAATACTTACCATTCGGCGCTGGGACGTGGAGAAAGAAGGACGCAGCATCCCACCCTTCCTCCCTATATTATGTGTGTTAGTCGCAGTTGCGTGGGGTCTCTTTGCAAGGACCCCCAGGGGAAGTTAAAAGGGGGGTCTTTCATAGTCAGTGGAAGTAGCCTGGTAGGCCTGGGTCCTCATAGTGTGGTATGCAGCCCGGTTTAGGGTTAGGAGAAAGGAACAGGAACCTATCTTGGCAGTTTGGGTACAGATACCCCACCCCCATTCCCTCCTCCCCGGGTGGGGGAATAATATGTTAAAGGTTTAAAAGTTTGTTATACAAAAGGTTGTTAAAAGGTTAAAAATGTTATACATGATTATTATTGTATGATTGTGTTAAATAAACAACTGCGGCCATCTCTTTCCAAACCAGTGATGTGTATGTATTATTTGGGGGTAGGAGAATTGTGGGGGAGGTAGAGGGATAGGTGTGGAATCAACGCTGCACCCGTCAAGGAAAGGAAATAAAAAAATGAGCACCTGCTTTGGGGCCACTGGGAGCAACAATCAAGAGGCGAAGTTGAAGTCCTGAAGCCACTTGTTCAATTCTTCTGAACACCAATGTGTATTTTTTTATTATTTTTAATCCTCTGGCCACCAGTGTATTACTCTATAGGCCCCAGCCACCAATGTTTTTTAAAAAAATATTCTCTGGGGTGCCAATTTTTTTTGAAAAAACTTTTATGGGGGGACCTGGCATCATTTTTTTTTTTGTGGGGGGTTACCTTTTTTAGCGCTGATGTCTGTGTGGTCTTTTAACTGTGGTGTGTGCGGGATCTGGGGTGGGGCTTGGGGGCCAGGGTGAGGGGGTCCAGGGCACCCCAAAAATGTTGTTGTACGGGGCCCCGTGATTTTTAATGGCCGCCCTGGTTGCTGCTATTGACAAGCTGAAACTTTAGGCTGGTGCAATAAGTTCACTATATAAAATATGGTATTTTTAGCCACATTCTTTTTTAGGGTTAAGTTCTCATTTAAAGGGGTGGTTCACCTTTAGGTAACTTTTAATATGTTACAGAATGGCTTATTCTAAGCGTCTTTTCAATTTATAGTTTTTGAATTATTTGCACTTTTCTTCTGACTCTTTTCACCTTTCTAATGGGGGTCACTGACCCCATCTAAAAAAGAAAATGCTCTGTAAGGCAAGAAATGTATTGGTTTTGCCATTTTTTATTACTCATCTTTTTATTCAGGCCCTCTCCTATTCATATTCCCATGTCTTATTCAAATGCATGCTAGGGTAATTTGGACCCGATCAACCAGATTGCTGAAACTGCAAACCGGAGAGCTGCTGAATAAAAAAACCCACAAATAATAAAAAATGAAAACCAATTACAAATTGTCTCAGCATATCACTCTCTTCGTCATACTAAAGGTTTACTCAAAGGTGAACAACCCCAGGCAGTACAGCAACTGGTATCTATATTAAGCAGTACAGATAAGGGATCCAGAAACCAGTTAGCCAGAGAGCTCCCAATTGCAGAAAAGCTGTCTCCCGTAGACTCCATTTTAAACAAAACATCCAAATTTTTAAAGGAGAAGGAAAGTTTAAAACCAAGTAAGCCTTATCAGGAAGGTCCATATAAATATACCAGCAAACCCCCAAAGTAATGTTGCTCTGAGTCCCCTGTCAAAAGAAACACTTCATTTCTTTCCTTCTATTGTGTACACATGGGCTTCTGTATCAGACTTCCTGCCTTCAGTTTAAACCTCATTGCCCTGGGCAAGAGCATGTTCAGTTTGCTCCTCTTACCCCCCTCCCTTCTTTGCTGTAATCTGAGCCCAGAGCAGGGAGAGACTCAGGCAGGAAGTGATGTCACACCACATTAATACTGCAGCTCCTATCCTAAACAAACAGAGAGTTTCTAGAGCTTTTTACTCAGGTATGGTAAAACATTCTACAGAATAAAAATAGCATTCTAGCTTGCACTATTGCAGCTAATCTATTGGCAATAAAGTGCCTCTGTAGCTTTCCTTCTCCTTTAAAAATGGTTTCCTTTTTCTCTGTAATAATAAAACAGTTCCTTTAACTTTATCCCAACTAAGATATAATTAATCCTTATTGGAAGCATGATTATCTACATGATTATCTAGTAGGTATGAAGATCCAAATTACAGAAAGATCCATTATCCAGACAACCACAGGTCCCAAGCATTCTGGTTAACAGGTCCCATACCTGTATTAAGAATAGAGAAACAAAGGGTACAACTCAGTACATTCTTATAATGAAGTTTGAGTCTTATAGTGGCTCACAGGTTAGAAAGGGTTGGGGACCCCTGCTCTAGGGGAATTCCATATCTCCCAACTGTCCCGTTTTTAGAGAGTCTTTTGACAGCTCAACCCGCAGTCCTGGAAAGTTCCATTTTTCTCTTCACTGAACAGCCAAAAAAAGAAACAATGTTTCTAACTTAATTGGTTTTTGGCAGAGCCCAGAACAGCCACAGCAGCAGATGATACTTTTGTAATAATTTTGAGATAAGCAAATAAGTAATTGTAACAATATAAGATAACAGGTCCCTTGAGAGAAGTTAGATGCACAATTTAAAGGGCAATTCACCTTCATTAGCAAAACTGTAATAACTGAAAAAAAACACAGAAATATGTTCAAACTTTCATAACCTGCCAAATTTGAAAAAAAAAATGAACACGGTAATTATGGGGTGTGGTCACAAAAATGGGCGTGGTCACAAAAATTGCCTTCCAAAATGTTGGGAGGTATGGAATTCTGTGGATGTTTCCAACATAGACAGGATTTTTTGTGGCGGTCCAAGTGGTTCAGCATGGGGCATTGGATATTGTAATACTATAAAAAGTCAACTGTATGGGGGCGAATCAATAAAAGCCTGTTAGCCCTTAAAGGATAAGTAAACTTTAAAAAGAAGTGAATGTAAAATTGATGAGGGGGCTATTCTAAGAACTTTTGCAATGTACATTCATTATTTTATTTTTTTTTCATTGCACGATATTAAAGGATACATGAACTCCGAATTTATCTCAATATTTTCTGCTACAAACTCCGATCAAATCCGCTCGGGTTTTTTACACTAATATATCATTACATTTTCCTGAAAATTTGCTTTGGGTTGAATAATCAGATTTTCTGATTTGTCCTCCGATTTTCATGATATTTTTGGATTTTTCACCGGGAAAACTCTGATTGCTTTTTGCCCAAAAACTCTGGGGTATTGCACGAAACCCAGCACACATCAAAAAAATCATTGGGACTTCTCCCATTGACTTATATGCAACCTCGACAGGTCTGAGATGCCGGATTTTCAAATTTGGACTTTTCCATCCTCGGGGTTGAATAAATTCCGAAAAATTCGTGATTTTATCACTCATTTTTCGTGATTTTTGCATTCCGAGTTTAGTAAATAACGATAGGTACAAAATTCAAAAAACTTCTTTCTGCTTTTATATATTCAGAAAAGGGTTATATATATATATCGATATGAGGTGCTGAATGTTAGCCCTGCTGCAGATAAGAGCTTCTGTAGGAATAGGAACAATAGGAACAAAGGCACACACTCACTGCAATGCTTCTGCGAAAACTCAAATCTTTTTTCATTTTTAATTCTGGTGAGACGTTCTAGTGCTTAGCCTCTTTCTTTCTCCTGACAACTTCCTTGACTACTTGGTGGTCAGACTGGTTGGAAACTGACCAGCAGGTGGCGCTGCTGTAACAAAATTCATTCATATTAACAGTACATGTATCCCTTAATATCTTGGAATGAAAATAAAAAAATAAAATAATGAATGTACATCGCAAAAGTTCTTAAAACAGCCCCCTCATCAATTTTACATTCAGTTATTTATAAGGTTTACTTATCCTTTAAAATAAGATATCCAAAATACTCAGAAATGCACTGCTGCCCTTAAGGTGTTGCACAATGTAATTGTTTCTTTGCAGCCTTGCCGCTTATATATCTTCATTAATTGCGAATTAGGATTTGCCATAATTAGTCATTATGGGGCCGATTCACGAAGGGTCGAATATCGAGGGTTAATTAACCCTCGATATTCGACTAGGAACTAAAATCGTTCGACTTCGAATATCGAAGTCGAACGATTTTGCGCAAATCCTGCGATCGATCGATCGAAGGATTTTTCATTCGATTGAACGATTAAATCCTTCGAATCGAACGATTCGAAGGATTTTAATCCAACGATCGAAGGAAAATCCTTTGATCAAAAAATCCCAGGCAAGCCTATGGGGACCTTCCCCATAGGCTAGCATTGACTTCAGTAGCTTTTAGCTGCCGAAGTAGGGGGTCGAGGTTTTTCTTAAAGAGACAGTACTTCGACTATCGAATGGTCGAATAGTCGAACGATTTTTAGTTCGAATCGTTCGATTTTCGTAGTCGAAGGTCGAAGTAGCCCAAAATTCGAACCCTTCACTCGAATTTAGTGAATCGGCCCCCAAGTGTCCAGGCTGAAAAGAGAATTACCTGAGACTTCCATAGTCTGCAAACTGCCTTCTGACCTCAAATTGCTTTTTGCAAGACAGACAAAAAAAAAACCGTAGGCAGCCGAACATTTATCTGCAGGACGGAGCATAAATACTGAATAATTTTATTACACAGAGGAACAAGTAAATGTGATGTAAAGATGGAGGCGGGAGGGGGAGCATGTGCTGATTTAAAAACATATATTTTCCTTATGCCGCGTTTTGCGGCTTTTAACTATACAGTATTTTTGGTTTAAATCCTGGAAGAGACATAATCTATCAGATTTAATGATACCGTAATTTAAACGTTTTCAATGTTAAAAGTTGAAACTAGTCACTCCAACTTAATACAAAGCCGCTTCACTCAGTAGAAGTTCCTGAAGCAACACTGCCCCCTTTTGGTTGCCAAAGCTCAGGTTCTACAGATAATCAAAGCTCTGATAATGTGACTTCTAGACAAGCTCATGCACTAGCCTTATAGTCACACATCTGCATGCTATTAGGGATGCACTCAACCCACTATTTTGGACTCGGCTGAACCCCTGAATCCTTTGCGATAGATTTGGCCGTATACCAAACCGAATCCTAATTTGTATATGCAAATATGTGGGAAGGGGAAAACATTTTCGACTTCCTTGTTTTGATTTCCCTCCCTGCCCTTTATATGCATATGCAAATTAGGATTCGGTTCGGCAGAATCCAAATCCCTGCTCAAAAAGGCTGAATCCTGACCAAATCCCAAACCGAATCTCGTATTCGGTGCATCCCTACATGCTATATGGTATGGGACCTGTTATCTAGAAAGCTCGGGACCTGGGGTTGTCTGGGTAATGGATCTTTCTGTAATTTGGATGTTTATACTTAAGGGGCAGATTCATCAAAGGTCAAGGTGAATTTTTGAATTTAAAAAATTCGAATTTCAAGCTATGTTTGTGTACTTTGACTAGAGAATAGTCCAAATTCGATTGGAATTTGCAAAATGTTGAATATCGAAACTTATCATGTACTGTCTCTTTAAAAATACGACTTCGACCATTCACCATCTAAAACCTGCCAAATTGCTGTTTTAGACTATTAGAGCCAATTGGTGGAAAAATGAAAGTTTTTTTTTTGGGAAAAACTTTAAATCGAATTTGATCAAATGCGATATTCTTACAATTCGAATGATTCAAATTCAGCCGAATACGAACCTATTCGACCTAAAAAAAAAAGACTTAATTTCAGTTGGTCTTTTTGACTTCGAATTTCGACGTTTTTTCAATTCAAAATTCGACCCTTGATAAATCTGCCCCTCAGTCTACTAGAAAACATTACATGAACCCAATAGGGTTAATTAACCCTCGATATTCGACTGGGAATTAAAATCCTTTGACTTCGAATATCGAAGAATCGAACGATTCGAAGGATTTTAATCCAACGATTGAAGGATTATTCCTTCGACCAAAAAAACTTCCCCATAGGCTAACATTGACTTCGGTAGCTTTTAGATGGCGAACTGTGGGGGTCGAAGTTTTTTCTTAAAGAGACAGTACTTCGACTATCGAATAGTCGAATGATTTTTAGTTCGAATCCTTCGATTCGAAGTCGAAGGTCGAAGTCGCCCATTCGATGGTCGAAGTAGCCCAAAAAACACTTCGAAATTCGAAGTTTTTTAACTTCGAATCCTTCACTCGAAGTTAGTGAATCGGCCCCCAAGTATTCTTGAAAACAATTGCCTAAAATGACTACTATATCATAACTAGAAATTCGAAAATAAAGATGAAGGTAGGATAAGCAGATAAAATGGCATTCGCCTCCGACTGCTGAGACTGACATATATCTCAACTAAATCAACAGTTAAACACAGACATCACCTGGCTACAGAGAAATATCTTAGGGAAAGGCCAGACGTGGCGTTTTTGCTGCGTTTTTACGTTGCATTTCTAAAAAAAGAACAGCCAGCCTTAAATGCGCATAAACTGCACTACCACTGAAACTAATGAAAAACGCACTATGGCAATTCACACAGGGCGCTTGCAAGCTGAAATTCGCCACAGGACGCCAATATTGACGTTTTTTAGCAGAAACGCCAATACATCAAGAAAGTACCAAATCAATAGACTCTATGGGATCCTCACGTTTGAAACCACACTTTAAGTAAATACACAGCGTATTTTAAATATGGCGACCAAATTCAATGAGAACAATGAGAAGTGCATGTTGGGAAAAGAATGCTATGAACTGAAAAAAGCATGAAAAACGCATGTTGACAGTCGCATATGGTTTCTGTAGCGTATTTACGCCTGGCTGTTCTTTTTTTAAAAACGCAACGTAAAAACGCCCCAAAAACGCCACGTCTGGCCTTACCCTTATTGCCTTACCCTTATTGCTACTGAAGTATCCTCAGTGCCTGGAGCAAGTAGTTTCTATTTTGAAATGCAATTTGAAGCAGGCACTCAAAATCAAGGCAATCTTCCTCCAAGCAATAAGTAATGAAGTAAAAAAAAGTTTTATTATGTCCGCAAGTTGCCCTACGCGTTTTCTGTTATAAACATTTAATCATAGGCTGAGGGCTTAGGGCGGTGCACCTGGGCCTCTTCAACATTGTGGTTTCTATTTTGATCCTGGTTGCTAAATAAGTGGATAGGGCCGGAACTAGGGGTAGGCAGATGAGGCACCTGCCTAGGGCGCAATGATAGGGGGACACTGGGCAGTTACATCTTAAACTGTTTTCAGCCTACTCCTTATCTGTTTTCACAGCCATCTTTGATTTTCCCCTTCCCCTCCGGTGATCCCCCCTTCCCCTCCCCTCTGTCTCTCTCCCCCCTTCCCCTCTGTCTCTCTCCCCCTTCCCTTCCCCTCTGTCTCTCTCCCTCCTTCCCCTCCTGTCTGTCTCTCTCCCCCCTTCCCCTCCTCTTTGTCTTTCTGCTGCCTCCCCTCTGTCTCTCTGCCCCCTTTCCCTCACCTCTATCTCTCTCACCCCCTTCCCCTTCTCTCTGTCTCTCTCCCCCCTTCCCCTCCTATCTGTCTCTCTCCCCCCTTCCCCTCCTCTCGGTCTCTCTCCCCCCTTCCCCTCCTCTTTGTCTCTCTGCTGCCTCCCCTCTGTCTCTCTCCCCCTTTCCCCTCCTCTCTGTCTCTCTGCCCCCTCCGCTCTGTCTCTCTGCCCCCTTCCCCTTCTCCTTAGTCTCCCTGCCCCCTCCACTCTGTTGCTCTCCCACCCTCTGTAGCTCTCCTTCCCTGCGTCCCTCGTGAAGCAACTTTGGACAACTTTGGAAATCCAAAGCGATCCCTCTGGACGATTCATATTCTTGCGGGTGGGAAGGCATCCCGGTCTGCCACCAACTAAGCTACCAACTTGGCCGGCATGTTTGTTCTACAGTGCTAAGCCATGTTTTATCTGTTGTCTAAACAAAGCTTGGTCTATTGTGTTCATTTGGAGCCTTAGATAAGCAGAGGTTTTTAAAGAATGTTCTATAACTATACACGAGTTCAATGTACCTTGAAAGAGAGTCTGAAACAGACTCTCGGCATAAAAGGTACAGCCAGAAACATTTACACAAAGTATGTTTTGTGTATGTGCAGAATCACCTGAGCAGCTCTGCGTGTAGCACTGGAAGGTTCTTCCTCTGGGATATCAGTGCTGCCATCTGCTGGACATCTGAGGAAAACAACTTCTGTCATTGGAACAAGGGGCATCCACTAGTACCTAAGGTCATAAACACGTTATATCAAGATTGTTCATCAAAACCATCAGACATAAATACAAAAAAACTGAGTGCACACTTTGTGCAACTTATTGTTTAGTAAAGCTGAAAATGTTTTTCCTTTACTTTGACCACAGGAGGGCAGAGGTTTTTCCTTGTAGTGGACTTAAGCAACAGTGATATAAAGTGCTGCTCTCACCATCTTACCCCGCTACACTTGCAACTCCAGTCTTGTTGACTATAATCCCAACTCTTACTATAGGTATCATCTCTCTTTACTATACCAATTGTCCCACAGCCACACTCACTTCCCAGAGACTATTATCCAACTGTTACTATAGACACCATCTCTCCCTACTATACCTGCTATCCCACAGTCACACTCCCTTCCCAGAGACTATTATCCCATTGTTACTATAGACACCATCTCTCCCTACTATACCTGCTATCCCACAGTCTCACTCCCTTCCCAGAGACTATTATCCACTGTTACTATAGACACCATCTCTCCCTACTATACCTGCTATCCCACAGTCACACTCCCTTCCCAGAGACTATTATCCCACTGTTACTATAGGCACCATCTCTCCCTACTATACCTGTTATCTCACAGTCACACTCCCTTCCCAGTGACTATTATCCACTGTTACTATAGGCACCATCTCTCCCTACTATACCTGCTATCCCACAGTCACACTCCCTTCCCAGAGACTATTATCTACTGTTACTATAGGCACCATCTCTCCCTACTATACCTGCTATCCCACAGCCACACTCCCTTCCCAGAGACTATTATCCCACTGTTACTATAGACACAATCTCTCCCTACTATACCTGCTATCCCACAGTCACAGTCCCTTCCCAGAGACTATTATCCACTGTTACTATAGACACCATCTCTCCCTACTATACCTGCTATCCCACAGTCACACTCCCTCCCCAGAGACTATTATCCCACTGTTACTATAGGCACCATCTCTTCCTACTATACCTGCTATCCCACAGTCACACTCCCTTCCCAGAGACTATTATCCACTGTTACTATAGGCACCATCTCTCCCTACTATACCTGCTATCCCACAGTCACACTCCCTTCCCAGAGACTATTATCCACTGTTACTATAGGCACCATCTCTCCCTACTATACCTGCTATCCCACAGTCACACTCCCTTCCCAGAGACTATTATCCCACTGTTACTATAGGCACCATCTCTCCCTACTATACCTAATACACAAAACAGAATTAAACAGTACAAACTTTGACATAAAATCCTGAGTGGAACTTCCCAAGAAGCCTCCCATCCAGTTCAGGTGATTCCTTTTTGCCTCTGGTACAAATGACTCCAGTGTGAAGGGATGGAGAAGATGATAAAAAAGTCCAGTGTTACAACAATAAAGGTTTAAGCAACAATTAAAGTGTAAGCTCACATATCACCATCTTCAAAGAAGCTCATGAATAAAAAAAGAATTTGCCATTTAAAATTTCCATAAGAGAAAAACAAGAGAGAGAATGGTAAGCTCTTTAAACTGGGCCAACAATACTACGTAAGGCCATTAGAGGTGTCATAAGTGGCATACTATAAAGAATGGAGGGAATATAGTAACTCCCATTGTTATTTATAAAAATCGAATGTGTAGATACCAAATGCTCTGTACCCACAATAAGCTATATGTTCTGAATCTAAAGCAATACAGGTAAGGAACCTGTTATCCAGAATCATGTAACGGCCGTCTCCCATAGACTCCATTTCATCCGAATTCTTAAAAAATGATTTCCCTTATCTCTGTAATAATAAAACAGTAGCTTGTACTTGATCCCAACTAAGATATAATTAATCCTTATTGGAGGCAAAAGCAGCCTATTGGGTTTATTTCATGTTTAAATGATTTTATAGAAGACCAAAAGATCCAAATTATGGAAAGATCTGTTATCTGGGAAACCCCAGGTCCCAAACATTCTGTATAACAGGTCCCATACCTGTATAAAAACTTCAACTGCTTTTTTTTTTTTAAGTATTTTTACATTTCCTCACTGACACTCTCAAAGACTCTGTCAACAGTTGCTTGAAAGGAAACAAAGGACAGAACACGGGGTTAATGGGAACAACATGAGATCTGTCGGCTGGATGTGATAAATGACTTGACTTAAATAGATTGGTTAGAGAGCAAGGGGCCTTTCTGCTGGTGATATGCACTATGCCAATCACTAGCACTGGCGTGAAATACTCAAATAAACAAGCAGCTATCTTGGTGAGAGGTAAAGCGCGTGGAATAAATTCGCAAAATTTCAGCGAAAATTCTTTTTCACGCAAGGCGAGAATTCCAACTCCAGCGACAATTAAAGACGCCCATTGAATTTAATGGGCGCTGGAATTGTCGACAGCGTCTACGTTTCGTAATTTTTTCACCGTTTAGCGAATATTGGGGGAAATTTGCGCATTTTTTGGCGAAGCAGGAGAAATTCGCCCATCACTAGGAACAGCATCTCCGGCACTTACTGTCCTTTTTTGAACAGACACCTATTTAAAAGGAGAATGCTCAGTCAGGTCTGTATTTAGGTTCGATGCTGTCCTAGACACCGAACATAAAAAAACACCCCCTACGCGGTGCACGTGACTTCACTTCCGCCAACCAGCCCGACCCCCTACCCCTTACCCCTTTCTCCGGATTTCCTCTGGAAATCTGTGGCAGAGGTTGGGCGATTGTTTTTTTTTTTAAATTTAAAAAATGTATTTATAGGCACCCGAGGGCCGCCCCCAAAACCTGCCACCCTAGGCAAAGGCCCTCGGTGCCTTGATATTGCTCCTAGGGCTTGTAATCGGATCGCCCCGATATCGCCCACCTCAAAATGATTCACCAAATGAGCGGATTTCTCTGTGTATGGCCATCTTAAAGGGATACTGTCATGGGAAAACTTTTTTTTTCAAAATGAATCAGTTAATAGTGCTGCTCCAGCAGAATTCTGCACTGAAATCCATTTCTCAAAAGTGCAAACAGATTTTTTTATATTAAATTTTGAAATCTGACATGGGGCTAGACATATTGTCAGTTTCCCATAGGGATGCACCGAATCCACTATTTTGGATTCGGCCGAACCCCAAGATGCTTCACGAAGAATTCAGCCGAATACCGAACCAAATCCTAATTTGCATATGCAAATTAGAGGTGGGAAGGGGAAAACATTTTTTATTTGCTTGTTTTATGACAAAAAGTCATGCGATTTCCCGCTCCGCCCCTAATTTGCGAATTTTTGGATCCCTAGGGCGCGCCTGCGTGTCTCTTAAAGGCGCAGGCACGCTGGCGTGATTGTGCCAGCGCGAAATTGCACACGTTTTGGCGCCAATTGGATCCCTATTTAAGGCCCATTCAGACCTGTAGCCAGTGCCCGTTATAGGATCATATCCTGAGGTTTCCTGAGCTTTTTGCTACCTGTTCCTGAATTTGCTATCCTGACTGTTTATCCATGTTTGACCCTGCCTGTTCCTGACTACTCTGCATTCTGTACCCTGACCCTTGCCTGCCTACGACAACAATTCCTGCTTAACCCTTTGATTGACAACCCGGTTTGACCTCTTGCCTTTTTGACGATTCTGATATCCGCCTGCCTCGACCCAGCCTGTCCGACCATCCTTCTGCCTTATCCAGTCTGTCTGATTATCTGGTTTTTAACCCCTTGCCTGCCTGAGGATTCTGTTATCTGCCTGTCCTGATCCGGTCTGCTCCGTTTCCACCTGACGCCTTGTCCTTGACCTTCTGCCCAAAGACTCTTGCTATCCGGTCATGCCCCTTTGCCAGCCAGAAGTCCTTGCTTTGTACCCCTCGTTAAGTCCAGGAGGCACCCAATTAAGCTGAGGGCTCCTCCCGAAGCCCAAAGGTGGTCACACTACTGGTGAAGCCGAGCCGAGACCAGGGTCCTTGGCATTTGTTCTGGTATTGGGTGCCGTCCGTGACAGTCAGATTTCAAAATTGAATATAAAAAAATCTGTTTGCTCTTTTGAGAAATGGATTCCAGTGCAGAATTCTGCTGGAGCAGCACTATTAACTGATTCATTTTGAAAAAAGAAGTTTTCCAATGACAGTATCTCTTTAAGATGGCCATACACAGAAATCCACTCGTTTGGCTAATCATTTTGAGGTGGGCGATATCGGGGCGATCCGATTACAGGCCCTAGGACCCAATAATCAGATCATAATGAAAGGAATATGGGCGGTCTAATTGCTGGACTGCATCAGTGAACATGATGGGATTTTCAGCCCTACCCAATCGACATCTGGCCGACTTTCAGCCAAATATCGATCAGAGAAGCAGTCGGAGAGCTTCATACACGAGCCAATAAGCTGCTGACTCAGTCTGTTGCCAGCTTTTATTGGCTCGTGTATGGCCACCTTCAGTTGGAAAACTCACTGCTGACCTCAACGTTCACCTGTAGGATGAACAGACTGAAAGCCAGGCCTGATCCTCAACCTCACTAATGCTCAGTGGAAGCAAATTCCACCAACAATGTTCCAGCACGTAGTTTCTTTCTTAGAAGAGAGAGGCTATTATTATAAGTAGCAAAGGGGACCAATTTTACATTAAAGGTGTTGTTCACCTTTAAACACCTAGTTGTTTTCAGACAGTTCATCAGAAATAATGACTTTTTCCAACTACTTTCTATTTTCTATGTGTGATGCTTTTTTCTAATATTGGAAGTGTAAAGGGTCATTTTTCACCTTCTAAAGCAGCTCTCTACAATATAAAATTCACTCTACAATATAAAATTCCATTCCTGAACCAGCAAGTGTATTTTTTTTAGTTGTAATATTGGTGTGTAGGTGCATCTCAGGTCATTTTCCCTGGTCATGTGATTTCAAAAAAAATTTAAATTTAATATAAGCTTCCCCATACTGAAATAAGAAACTTTCTAAATACAATCAATTAAATATCCTGTATCATTTCTGAAATAATCAAGTTCATGTTCACTATTCCTCTCTCAGCATCTGTTTTTCTTCATTCTGTCTTCATTCAGGAGTTGGGTGTCAGATATTCATTGACAATTAGATCCAATATATCTTATAGGGGGTCTCCTTTTGCCTAGAAGATGTATTAGAGCTCACTCAAAAAACTGATTCCAGTACAAACAAAATCGAACAAAATATCTGCCTTTTGCACAAATTCTGCATGTAGAGAGACATGATGTCTGGTGATTTTAATAGAGTGAGCTCTAATACATCTTCTAGGCAAAAGGAGCCCCCTCCCATAAGATATATTGGATCTAACTGTCAATGAATATCTGACACCCAACTGCTGCATGAAGAGAGAATGAAGAGAAACAGATGCTGAGAGAGGAATAGTGAAGATAAATTTGATTATTTCAGAAACAATGCAGAATATTTAATTGATTGTATATAGAAAGTTTCTTATTACAGTATAATGAAGGTTATATCGTTCCCCTTTAAATCTACCAGGAAGCTGCTATCTGGTTACTTTCCCATTGTTCTGTTGTTAGGCTGCTGGGGGGAAAGGGAGGGGGTGATGTCACTCCAACTTGCAGTATAGCAGTAAAGAGTGACCGAAGTTTATCAGAGCACAAGTCACGTGACTGTGGGCAGCTGGGAAACAGACAGTATGTCTAGCCCCATATCAGATTTCAAAGTTAAATATAAAAAAATCTGTTTGCTCTTTTGAGAAACAGATTTCAGTGAAGAATTCTGCAAGAGCAGCACTATGCATTTTGGGGAAAAACATGTATTCCCATGATAGTATCCCTTTGTTTGGGAATGAGTGAAAGTGTGAATATATCCATAAGGTGTAGTGTATATAGGCATATATGACACCACTAGTATGCTATATTATTTTACCCATCTGCACAGAGAAAGCAGAATCCATTACCTGGGGTGGAAACACTGCAGGATCGCTATGAATTTGTCCCCTGGAGCAGCACAAATATCCCCTACGTTCTCTCCATTCCTCACGTCGAGGCCCAGGACTGGCAGAAGTGAAGCGGTATTTAGCACATAATACTCTTTTAGTTTTCCAGTTCAATGCCGCTGAGAAGGAAATTTGCCAGCCTTTCCATTAATGAAACACTTTAATGTTTGTGGACAGAAGATTTCCTGGAACAGCGGGTGATAGCCTTTCATGTGCAGTTGCCTCTCCAGTGCCCAAGGGGATATGAAATTGTTCAGCAGGACAGCAAACTGCCAGCAGCATTCAGGGCTTGTGAGCACTTCCCTACAGAGAACATATAATCATTTATCTTTATTTTTCCAGGCTCTCGCTTTACACAAAAACATTTTTGGCCTTCACACCTCTTCGGTTAAGGATAACTTTATACAGTTCAGCGTCAGGAAACATAACAGGTTGACATTTATTCAATTCGCACATTTTAAACATTATGAAACCAAAATTGTTATTTACATTTAGTCCCTTCATTGTGTCTTTTGTGGACAACTTTCTTAACTTATATTTTATTGTACATTCAGCAAAAAAACAATATGACATGCAAGCATTTAAATTGTTCAGAATATCCAAATTATTAAGGATGATATTCATTTGCATTAAAGGGGAAGTAAAGTCTAGAATAGAATAAGGCTATAAATGCTGTAGTTTGTATACTAAACATAAACATGAACTTACTGCACCACAAACCTAATCAAACAAATGATTTATGCTTTCAAAGTTGGCCACAGGGGGTCACCATCTTGTAACTTTGTTAAACATCTTTTGTAAGACCAAGACTGTGCACATGCTCAGTGTGGTCTGGGCTGCTTAGGGATCATCATAAATTATCAAAACAGCACAAGTCAAATAATATCTGCCAGAAGTGGGGATGGGCGAATTTGACCCATTTCGTTTCGCCAAAAATTTGCCACTGGCGAAATGTCGCAGACGCCCATTTAAGTCTATGGGCGTCAAAAGAATTGCGCGGAGAATTTTTTTTGACGCGCGTCTCTTTTTTTGCCGCACGCAGCCATACAAGTCTATGGGCGTCATTTTTTCAGCGAAACGAGGCGAAAAAATTCGGCCATCCCTAGCCAGAAGCTGATACAGTTAGGGGACGATTCACTAACTTCGAGTGAAGATTTCGAAGTTAAAAAACTTTTTTTTGGTCTACTTCGTCCATCGAATGGGCTACTTCGACCTTCATATACGACTTTGAATAGAAGGATTCGAAGTAAAAATCGTTCGACCATTCAATAGTCGAAGTACTGTCTCTTTAAAAAAAAAACTTCGACCCCCCTAGTTCGGCATCTAAAAGCTACCGAAGTCAATGTTAGCCTATGGGGAAGGTCCCCATAGGCTTGGCTAACTTTTTTTGATCGAAGGATATTCCTTCAATCGTTGGATTAAAATCCTTCGAACCGTTCGATTCGAAGGATTTTATCGTTCGATCGAAGGAATAATCCTTCAATCGTTCGGTCGTACTATCTGCCCTAAATCCTTCGACTTCGATATTCGAAGTTGAAGGATTTTAGTTCCTAGTCGAATATCGAGGGTTAATTAACCCTCGATATTCGACCCTTAGTGAATCGGCCCCTAAGACTTGATAAGAAGAATTAATAATCAGAATATACAGACTGCACTGGTTCTTGTGTTGTCATGTTATCTATAGATTTTATAGTTTTTGTATTGTTTAATACAAACTTTCTCCAACTCTGCAGAACCAGTGGCTGTTGCAAAACCTGCAGCTGGAATTGGAAACAGTAAAGGGGATGTAAAGGCAAAAATAAAATCCAATACAAATCTCTACACAGTCGCTGACTGCTCTACAGGGAAACAAACAAAGCTGCTTGAGTTCTGCATGGCTGGGAAGGCGGGTGCTGCCCCTACTGTTCATAAGTATGATTGTTTCCCTGCAGAGCAGTTGGGGACCATCCGACAATTCCTATCCACAGCAGTAAATAAAAGGAGAATTTCACTGCATACAGTCAGGTTTCTTATAAAAACGGTACACATTTTTGAGTTTTTTTGAACTCCTATAACTTCGAAATTTGAATTAAAAAGACCAGTTGAAATTTATCAAAAAATCTAAGTTTTTTTTTGGCAGAATAGGTCTGTTTTCGATCTAAATCGAATCATACGAACCAAGGTTTTTCCAAAAAAAACTTTGATTTTTCAAAGTCCACCAATTGACCCCAAATAGGTGGTCCCCCATAGGCTAAAACAGCAATTCAGCAGGTTTTAGATGGAGAATGGTCGAAAACGAATTTTTAAAGAGACAGTACATGATAAATTTCAATATTCTAATTTTTTTCAAATTTGAATCGAACTTGGACTATTCCCTAGTCAAAGTAGACAAAAATTAGCTCGAATTTTCACTTCGACCTTTGATAAATGTGCCCCTAAGAACCTTTTAATGTGTACATCTAGTTCTCTTGCCTTCTGTCTGAAAGTCGGCCAATTTGGTGTCCTGCGTTTTTTGATTGCAAGAAAAGGTGCACATATTGGTACCAGGCAATGCAGTGATATGTAGGGAGGTCTATGTAGGGTAGAGGGGTAGGGCTTTTTTCATTAAGGGTTTGTTTCTACTCTAAAGTGTTTAGCAAGGCCATGAGATACTTTCACAGCCTCCGCATATGCTAGACCAGTGGTTCCCAAACATTCAAAATTTTGTCCTACTGAATTATGAGCAGCAATTAGCATGACTTTATGAAGGATGTCAGACAAATTTGATTGCTTTTTATGATGAGGTAAATAAGATGCTGGAGCAGTAGATGTGATGTATTTGGATTTTGCCAAAGCCTTTGATACAGTGCCCCACAAATGACTGCTTTCTAAACTAAGGTCTGTTGGGCTTAATGAAGTCGTTTGCACGTGGATAGGAAACTGGCTACAGGTTCGGGTACAGAGGGTAGTTGTTAATGGGACATTCTCTACGTGGAATAAGGTTCTTTGTGGGTTTCCTCAGGGCTCAGTATTGGGTCCAATTTTATTTAACTTGTTCATTAATGACTTAGGGGAGGGTATTGTAAGTAATGTATCAGTGTTTGCAGATGACACAAAACTATCCAGCCCAATCAATTCCATCCAGGATGTGTCATCCTTGCAACATGATCTTGACAAACTGGCAATCTGGGCAGCTAAGTGGCAAATAAGATTCAATGTTGATAAATGAAAAGTCATGCACCTGGGATGTAAAAATATCCACTTATATCCTTAATGGGACTGCACTAGGCAAATCCATTATGGAAAAGGACCTTGGAGTCCTTGTAGATGATAAACTTGGCCATAGCAAGCAATGCCAGTCAGCAGCATCAAGGGCAAATATGGTCTTGAGTTGTATTAAAAGGGGCATAGAGTCACGGAAGGAAGTGGTGATTCTTCCACTGTATAGAGCACTGGTAAGGCCCCATCTAGAATATGCAGTACAATTTTGGTCTCCATCACTCAAACAGGACATTATTGTATTAGAGAAGGTCCAGAGAAGGGCAACTAAGCTGGCAAAAGCCAAATTGGGGATGTTCACGCTGGAGAAGAGGCGCTTAAGGGGTGATATGATAACTATGCATAAATATATAAGGGGATCATATATAATCTCTCTAATGCTTTATTTATCAGTAGGTCTTTCCAGCTGACACAAGGTCACCCATTCCGATTAGAAGAAAAGAGGTTCCGCCTAAATATTGGGAAGGGGTTTGTTACAGTGAGAGCTGTGAAGATGTGGAATTCTCTCCCTGAATCAGTGGTACAGGCTGATACATTAGATAGCTTTAAGAAGGGGTTGGATGGTGTTTAGCAAGTGAGGGAATACAGGGTTATGGGAGATAGCTCATAGTACAAGTTGATCCAGGGACTACTCCAATTGCTATTTTGGAGTCAGGAAGGAATTTTTTCCCCCTCGGAGGCAAATTGGAGAGGCCTCAGATGGGTTTTTTGCCTTCCTCTGGATCAACTGGCAGATAGGCAGATTAAAAAAAAAAGTCAAAAGGTTGAACTTGATGGATGTGTGTCTTTTTTAAACCTAACTTACTATGTTACTATGAGAGGCCTGGAGCAGCAACAAGGAATGCACATATTTGCCCTCATAGATAGAACTAAAAACCCCATCTTGGCAATCATTGAGAGTGATTTTGGGGGAAATGTATTTCTTTAGATATATGTCAACTTTAGGGAATGTAACTGTCTACAATGACAAGTAGTATGCTGCAATCTATTGCCCATCTTCTTGATATCCAGCACTGGGCATATACTGGGCATACACAACCTACAGTGCAGTGTGTGACAGCAACAACAATCTTGAAAAGAAATAGGATAACGGACCCTTAATAACTTATTTAAAAGTCCACTTCCTGGAGAAAAATAGGTATTGTTTACTCAACTCAGATTTATTAATGGAAGAAAAATAGTAAAAACCCCTTCTCTCCACCACTTATTGCAATATTAGTGTTGCTCACTGATCAACTGCTAGAAAGCAACTATTAATCCATTCCCAAATTACCATGTACTAATAAATACAGTTCATTACCAATTAGTCAGAACCTTAATAATTACAAAAAGTGCTTGTGCTTAATTAATGTGAATTGTCTTAAAAGTGCAACGTGCCAATTAATAAACTGAACTTCATTCAAATTCAATTCAAATTCATCAATCACAATTTAATACATTAATTACAATATAGTACATTCAGAATTAATTAAAAAAAGTTATTTCCAAAAGTGCTAGTGCTGCTGGTGATTGCAATCACCAATTTGCCAGTGATTTAAAAAAAAATAATTATATAGGAATAGGGTAGGTTAAAAAAACAATTGCTGTTGGGTCTTAGAAAGTAAACTCATTAGATAAATAGAATTAAAAAAAAAAAAAAAAAAATCTTTCCATTACCTGCATTTAAGAAATAAAGTAGGAAGATGAAGAGTATAGAGGTGGAGAAGTCCCAAGAAGCTACTGCCTGTATATTTTCTAGGCCCTGGGACCCCACGCGGGGAGAAAATAGAATAGGGACTGCGGTATCAAAATTACCTTTCTATCTCAAAGAAGATCTATTTATCCCTACAAAACCGCAAATCACCCAGTGCCATATAGTAAAACGAGTTTGGGAAAGTTAAATGAGGTATAGCAAAAGGCTTGTAGGTTGGCTATCCAACAAACTGTTAAAAACAACAAAATAGGAATCAATTCCGTTTTCTAAAGTGCTGATTGTTTAGCCAACGTGCGTTTCGCCTGGGCTTTGTCAAGGCAAAACTAGATTTGCTTCCCTTTTTAATACCCGTTTCTAGCAAGTCTAGCGAAATTGGTGTGTTTTCGCCGGCGTCATTACGTAACGTGAATTGTATAAGTACGCGCCAGCGTTAAAACATCAGCGAATTAGCACTGGCCTAATCACGCTGAATGCCTGTCTGCGCTTAATAGCTACGGATCAGCGTGCAGTACAATTCTATGTAATCATTTTAGGTTAAAATGGCAAGTGCTGCATTTAGTTTAAAGGGGAAATAGAATGTTGATCCCTTGTGTTGTACAAGGGTAACAAATCTCATAAAAGAATTGTCACATTTAAACATACAGAAATTATTATTGAAGCGTATTGCTGTATATAAAAATATGGAATGTATATAGTTAATAAAGTACCCCCTCTTGTAAAATATAAGGATATTATAAGGCCGAAGGCCAAGTGTTTTTATACAGGTCATGGAACTCCGAGGTAACTTCTAATATCCTCATATTTTGCAACTGGGGGTACTTTATTTATTATAATACACAAGTTTCAGTGAGTCATGTGACAGAAATGACATCAGAACTCACCGTTTATAACTGATGACATCAGAACTCACCGTTTATAAGGATATCATTTACAGGATATTCATGGCTTTTGTGTATTATATACAGATGAAGCCACTTGGATTTGTGAGTTAAATGCGTCATGACTCAGGGGTAATTGAAGAAACGGTGTTATCTTAAGTCATCTTAACTCATTTAATGCATTTAACCTTTTCATTAGCATACCAAAGCTCCATTGTTCATAATGGTGAATGCTTTAATCAGATGGGATGTTGTGACGCAGTTTTCTGTGTTAAATGAGATAAATGGGATATCTGTGTTTAGTTATTCTGTGTCAAACAGACAAACCAAAGTGGCTGCATCTGTATATACATATACAATGGTACATGTATCTGTAGCTGGAAAATTCTGATGTTATGGTGAGCAACACTAATATTGGAATAAGCGATGGAGAGAAGGGGTTTTTACTATTTTTCTTCAAAAAATCTGTCCCATGCCTCGCAGAAATGATTATTTATGCTATTGTTATTAATAGGAACAAAGGGATTAATGGAGCTGCAGAGGTTAAAGAACCAGTTTAGCAGAGTATAAAATACAGAAACAGACTAAAGTTGATGGGTGATTGAGTGCTTGGAATAGAGAATGAACAGACAGCAGGTGTGCAAGTGTGAAGCTGAGGGTGCAGAACAACCCTTGTTATTGTTAAATCAGCTGTATGCAAACAATCTGCGGCTCATGAAATCAATTCTGGGGAATAAAAGCCATTGCAGTCCAGCAAAGCAAGATTTTATTCCTTCAATTGGGTTTCTTTATAAGAGTGAATAAGGAAATGATAACGTTATTTAGTGATACGGAAAGAACACTGAATACCGACAGGCAAATACAAAAATTAATAGGCAGAATACTCACCCAGGGCCCCCAGAAATATTAGCATGGGCTGTGCTTATACACAATGGACTTGGCAGCAAAGGAAAAAGGCTCCCAATTATTCACCCCCAGCTCCATGTATTCCATTGACTAAAACATTATTAAAAGGAAAGACAATTTTAAAGCAACTTTTTGAATATTATAGCTAGGACTATGCTCCTTGTTTTTATTTATTTTTTTAATTATTTGCCTATTGTTTTCCTAACTGCCAAATTATGAGGATGTTCACAAAATGCATCACAGTATAAACCTCTAAAAAGTCCAAACTGAGGCCAGCTACAAATTGACTTCTATGGGACCTCGACAAGACCTCTGTCCTGCTGATCACCTGTCTGGTTATGCTGCGCTAGTAGTAGGGGCTTCTTCCTTGCACCAAAGTGGAGGGTGATTTTTTTTGTTTGGGTAGGCTAAGTCTAATGTTACACCAACAGTTTCTTCACCTGTGATTTTTCACTGGCAGGGAAACAGCTGATTCAGCCCCATATCATAAGCATTGGCAAAAGTTGTAATTCACAGGGATGATTTCTGTCTAAAAATGCACTACAATCTGAAATCTGTCCAATACATAGGCCGACTTAAGAGCTGCTAACTGATGGGCACACATGTTGCATGGTTAAAGGAGAAGTAAAGACTAAAATTAAGTAAGCTTTATCAGAAAGGTCTATATAAATACACCAGTAAACCCTCAAAGTAATTCTGCTCTGAGTCCCCTGTCAAAAGAAACACAGCATTTCTTTACTTTTATTATGTACTCATCAGCTTCTGTATCAGACTTCCTGTTTTCTTAAACCTCCAGGGCTTGAGCATGCTCAGTTTGCTCCACTCCTCCTCCCCTCCCTGCTGTAATCTGAGCCCAGAGCTATGAGTGAGAAGAGAGAGACTCAGGCAGGAAGTGATGTCACACCAAGCCAATATGGCAGCTGCTATCCTTCTAGAGCGGTTTACTCAGGTATGGTAAAACATTCTGCAGAATAAATATAGTGTAATAGCTTGTACTATTGTGGCTAATCTATTGGCAATAAACTGCTTTGCTAGTTTTCCTTCTCCTTTAAGTACAAAGTAGTTTTTTACTTTACATGGACAAAGTCCAGACTATTTGAAAAATAATATGCACTCTTTAATTATCAAAATTATAGAAAAAGTTCAGTTCATCCACATTACTGGAAATATATATATATATATACATATATATATATATATATATACATATATATATATATATACATATATATATATATATTATACACAAAAGCCATGAATATCCTTATTAACGGTGAGTTCTGATGTCATCAGTTATAAATGGTGAGTTCTGATGTCATTTCTGTCACATGACTCACTTAAATTTGTGTATTATAATAAATAAAGCACCCCCAGTTATATATATATATATATATATATATATATCACTCTATGGAGTATGGCCATATGTTTCTGCTACATTGTTTCATTAAATCTTTGCAACCTGTTTTTATCAATGTGTCCTTTCTTGTATACTTGTAAACCTAGGTGATTCTGTTTCCTTGGTGCAGGGTTCCTTTAAGGGTCACATGTTCGATATGAATGCATGTAATTGGGTGAGTGCTTTGTCTTTTATCTATTTAAGTGTGTGATTTTAACAGCAATATGGTCTTGATAAAGGTCTGAGATGGAGACCGAAACGTTGGCCGTCTTTTAATGTATTAAATAAAAGTATGAATTTTTAATTTTTCTATATCAAATCCCGGTGTGCACCATTTTTTTGAGGCATATATATCACAGCAATGTTTGGTAGCACCTGAGTCAAATCCTGAGAACGGAGTGCGGAAGGTACAAGGAGTATATGTGTATATATATATATATATATATATATATATAAACAGTATATAGTATAATTCAAATATATTTTGGTCCCCTTGCAAAAAACAGTAGCTGCCTTTTTACTGCAGTTTCAAAGCAATACAATAAAACAGTAATGAGGTTGAGAAAAAACTTGCATTCAACCATCAACACAACATTTATATGAAAGTAGCCAAACTGATTTGTTAGATGAATTGAATAAATACAATAGTTGCTAAAATTTCCTATATACTGATAAGAAATGTATCAACTAAATGTAGCAAATTGTAACAGTTCAGAATCTTCTCCTGGATCACTGAACTGAACTGCCAGACTGAGACACTAGAGACACTTACATTAAACTTTAGACTTACATTTATGGAAAATTATAAAAAAAATAAAAGATGTTAAGTAATTGAAAAAAGTCTTTGTTTCTGGTGAACAATCTGAAAACAACTGAACTGAAAAAAGTGTTTGGAAGGTGAACAACCAAACAGTCACCAATATCCAATCACGGTGATTCCATTGAACTATTCAGGTGGGTGTTAACTGAAACTCACACAGGTGTGAAATTGAGGTCACAATGCTTCTATAATGACTGTATCACACCTCCCCAAGCCTTAATGAAAATCCGCCTATGGCTGCAGCGATGGCGGACTCAATTTATGGTGGATGTTGTTAATGTGGTAGCGCATGCCTTCCTTTCCTTCTCTAGTTGCAGCAATTTCAAATATGGATCCGCACACACCAATTTTCTGCAGTTTTCTTTTATTTTTATTCACCACCAGTATCAACGTTTCGGGGGTACAACCTCCCTTCGTCAGGATATACCTAGGTATATACTGACGAAGGGAGGTTGTACCCCCCGAAACGTTGATACTGGTGGTGAATAAAAATAAAAGAAAACTGCAGAAAATTGGTGTGTGCGGATCCATAATTGAAATTGCTGCTATTGGAAGGCCTCGTCAGGCCGAAGGAAAACCAGCACCACTAAAGCAGAAAAAGTGAGTAAAGTTCCAGGTGTGCGGTGTAACCACTTCAATACTTCTCTAGTTGCAGTCAGAAGATTTTTTTATTTGCATATAATTGTCTGTACAGATGATCTTGGGACCTTCATTCTTCTGCAAATTGTTCCTAAGAATGAACCAGACTGTTGAGCAGCTAAAATCTTATATCAGGTATGAATGAGACATTTAAACGGGAACTATTGTGAAAATGAAATCTTAAAATAAGCTTCAGCATACTCAAATAAAAGGTTTTCTAAATACAATCAATTAAATATTCGGCAGCGTTTCTGAAATAATCAAGTTTCACATAAAGCTGAATAACCCCTTCTTATTATACAGTGCAAAAAATATTAGGTAATTAGCTGTTGGGGATGCCAGGAGCAAGAGTTTGTCAGTAACACAAAAGCGAATCCACTGTTTATTATCACGTAGTCATTTGCATGGTACAGGCTTAACTCCATGTTTTGCTATGGAAAAGTTTATACTTTATTATTAGGGCCTTGAGGCAACTTTGTGCGACTTCGGAAAACAAAGAGCTCCGAGTGCCATCCCGCTGGCGATTTAGATTGTAGCCGACGTAGAGGCAGTTCGGGGAGATTAGTCGCGAAGAATAGGTGACTTGTCGCTGGGTGACTAAATCTCCCCGAATCTTCTGGTCTGTCCCTGCCCTAAATGGTAAGGTTATGTGGATGCTCAGGCTAAAACTGTTTCTGCCTTGACTGGACATTAATATTTAAAGCAATGCAGTATTTCTGGCGTATGCAAATGCCTTATTAGCCTCTAATGAAATGCAAAGCTCAAGGGCTCACTAGTCCTGTATGTGAAGGAATGGCAGTTCTACCTGTGGACTTACAGCGTTTTCAAAACACAACAAGGACTAGAAAATGTGTTTTATACAAAGTAGTATCAACGGTCCTGCAGTCTCAGCACTCTAAGGCAAAGTCTACATCTGGGGCATTTTATAATAGCATAAAAAAACAGAAGAAAATGCCTCAGTTGATGCTACATTTTGCTATGGTTTATAATAATGGGGAATTTTAAAGGAATTAAATTGATGCAGACAGGTCTGACTTCTTGGGATCCAGGCTTCACAACACAATAGATCCCAGAGTGGCCATGTGCATGCAAAAGAAAGGAGGTGTAGCCAATGAAATTTTGGGTTACATTTCCAGTAAATGGGTATATTATTAATTAGCATAGCTAAAACAGGAGCCTAAAGTATATAGAGCCAATGGCCAATTTTATTAAAGCGATGCAGTGCTAAACTGATAAATATGACAATACTGCCATCACTTTTAAACTAAATCCTGTTACACCAGTGCAGTTACCAGCATCAGCCAATCAGATCTTAATTACAGGTATGGGATCAATTATCCGGAAACCCATTATGCAGAAAGCTCAGAATTACAGAAAGGCTGTCTCCCACAGACTCAATTTTATCCAAACAATCCAAAATTTTAAAAACAATTACCTTTTTCTCTGTAATAATAATAAAACAGTCTTTTTTTCAACAATGGGACTTTACAGTGGCTTCTTGTAGATAACTTGGCTTCACATAGGCATCTTCTAATTGTAACAGTATCACAGGTAACGTTACACCTTATTTGATCTTGCTGGAGCTGATCATTGGCCGAGTCTTCACCATTTTGGCTATTCTTCTATCCATTCCAATGGCAAAGGGGTCGGGTTTCTGGAAAAAAGTCCCCTATTCCTTGGCTGTGTGGACAGTCTGGCTGGGTACCCAACAAAGGTGTGGGCTTGATACTTCCACCAACCCTTGAGGTTCTTCCAGTTTTAAATTTTTTGGGGGAATATTCAGCACCGGAGTGATGTCACTTCCGGTCAAATGCAAAATCACTTCTGGCTTTGCGTGTCCCCCTGTTCGGAAGCTTAGTTGGCCTATTGCGGGTCAAGAAGTGGGAACATGCGGGTCAAATTGTGGGTTTGGGTTGCAGGTACAGGTTCCAAAAATGGACCCGCGCAGGACTCTACTCTACATTGAGTGCAGAATCTACATTTAAAGGGAAATAAACCATAACAACATAAATCTCACTACACAATGCAAATCGTCAATGCATTTATTGAAGGAACTACTTGGATTCATATTACAGTATGATAAAAATAGAGATACTTGTCAGTTATCCAAGCACAAATTGTTAATAATACCGGCTACCTTGATTAACATAGGCAGCTGTACTATTAGGAGGGGAGTGGAGGGTTGCATATTGTGATCAGTAAGGACCCCAATATTTGGTCCAGTTTACCATTTTGTTTTATCATCAATCCATGACTTCTCTACTTCCAGAATTCCAGAGTAAAATGTTGTATCTGCTGCAAAAGCCAATCAGAACTGGTGCGAAACTTGCACCCCAACAAAGCACATGGGGAGCCAAACAAGTGCACTATAGGCATTGTCAAATGTATCCATTGTTATGCTAGTTAGTTTATACAAAACTATTTATATGTGGCCACAGAGGCAGAACTGGTCTGGGATAGTAAACAAATACCAGAATATATATAATTATTTACAGTTGTTTTTTTCCAGACCAAGCTGGAATGAGATGGGTAATACATCAATGCAAACGAAACATTTGCCATTGATATATATCCAGAGTAAGATCATCACGCACACCATAAAGTCACGTCTGTACAGTGTTTGAAGCTTTACTAAGTCGCATTAGAAAATGAATATGAAAACTGTACAAATACTGATTTCTCAACAAATCATCTGCAAGCAAAACCTTCAAATAGAAATAGTTGAAGGGGCTACTACATATGGAGGCACATTTGAGGGTCGAATTTTGAATTCATGTGAGTTTTTTTAAACTACCTTAAATTCGAATAACTTCGTAATTCGACTTGGCCAAATATATTAATAATATTATATATTAAAACTCAAACAAAACTTAAACGACCTAAAAACTTGAATCGAATTCGATCAAACACAATCCGAGTTTTTCCCCAAAAAAACCCCAAGAATGTCAGGAAGGCTGCAAACTAGGGATGCATCAAATCCACTATTTTAATAGGTGTGGGCAGGGGAACATTTTTTTTACTTCCTTGTTTTGTGAAAGTCACTGGATTTAAATCCCCACCCCTAATTTGCATATGAAAATTAGGATTCGGTTCGGCTGGGCAGAAGGATTCGGCCAAATCCGAAGCTTGCTGAAAAAAACCCAAACCCTGGCCGAATCACGAACTGAATCCTGGATTCGGTGCATCCCTACTGCAAACTTCTCCAAATTGATCCCTGGACCTCTGCAATGGACTTCAACTGTAATTCGCAGGTTTTAGGAGGCGGATAGTTGAATTCTTAAAGGGCCAGAGTATGATAAATCTCAGAAAATCAAATGTTAATTTTTCAAAAAACTTGAATCGGGTTTGGATAATTCCCTCGTCGAATTTGACAGTTTTGACTCTCTACTTAACACCAGGCATAAGCAGATTCCTAGGCACCCTGCACATTCAGAAATAATGTACAAGTTACAGTAGGTGACACCCACCTGTCTGTTCTGTATGCACCACAGCATAAAGATAGAGGTGCAAGGAGCAATTGGTTGCACCTGTGAGCACCACATGGAATTTCAAAGGATGCACAGTGCAAATTACAGAAAACCTGCCCTCCCCAATTTATAAACTAACTCTGAGTTCCAGCTGCCCCTTGCAGTTCAATAATAAAAGGTCAACCACAACAATTCCCCTTTTAGATTGTAAAGTGTTTTAAGGTAATGAAAATATTATGTAGTGTTGTGCTGCACTGGTAAAACTGAAGTATTTGCTTCAGAAACTCTACTATAGTTTATATAAACAAGCTGCTGTGTAGCCATGGGGGCAGCCATTCAAGCACAGGATACACAGTAGATAACAGATAAGTACTACTATAGTTTATATAAACAAGCTGCTGTGTAGCCATGGTAGCAGCCATTCAAGTACAGGATACACAGTAGATAACAGATAAGTACTACTATAGTTTATATAAACAAGCTGCTGTGTAGCCATGGGGGCAGCCATTCAAGCACAGGATACACAGTAGATAACAGATAAGTACTACTATAGTTTATATAAACAAGTGTGGGAAAAAACTTGACACAATCGTGAAAATCATATGAGAATTTTATCATAGAATTTTTCGGACGCAACCTCCGACTTTTTCGGATTTTAGCCCGAAAACTACAAAAACTTTGGATTATTGCATGAAAGCCAGAGCAGATCAGGATATCTTCGGGACTTCTCCCACTGACTTATATACAACCTCTGCAGGTCTAAGATGCTGGATTTTTGGATTTGAACTTTTTCCATCCTTGGGTTATAATAAATCCTGAAAAATTAAGGTTTTATTTTTTACAAAAAAATTTGGATTTTATAGTAAAAAAAAAAACTAGAATTTTTCGTTCGAGTTTTTGGCATTCGGACTTTAATAAAATAACCCCCCTTAGGTGGTTATTTATCAAAGTCTGAAATTATTTCAATATTTTCTGCTACAAATTCCGATCAAATCCGCTCTGTTTTTTTACGCTTATTTATTATTACATTTTCCCAAAAATTTGCTTTGCAGAAAAAAAAATCAGGTTTTCACAATTTTTTCCGAATTTTCATCCAAAAACTCAAGATTTCTTTTGCTTTTTGCCCGTAAACTTCAGGGTATTGCACAAAGTGCACATCAAAAAAATCATTGGGACTTCTCCCATTGACTTATATGCAACCTCGACAGGTCTGAGATGCCGGATTTTCAGATTCTGACTTTTCCATCCTCTGGGTTTAATAAATTCTGAAAAAATTGTGATTTTTTAAAAGTCCTATTTTAGAAATAAAAAAAAATAAATAAATAAAAAATGTTTTCATGATTTTTGCATTCGGAGTTTAGTAAATAACCCCCTTAGAATTTGGACTTATATCACCTAGGTGCATTTGTCCTATAGTAGATCTCTCCCAATCAGGAAAACCACAGCTTACAACTCTGATATGAAACAGAACATCTGTTTTTATCCATGGCTGTCACTGGCCAACCTGTACCAGAACCTGTTTCAGCCCATCCTCTTCTTTTGAGTTCTGACCTATAAAAATGTGCTTCCTCCAACAGCTGAGGAGTCAACCGTGAAACATTTAAGGCAGAAAAACCAACCTCTGAGGCTGGGACACTTGGGCAAGAGAAGAGAACTGTTCCACGGTTAAGTATTTCCTTCCTTGAAAAGAATAAAATCCTGCTTTGTAACCCATCAGTGTATTTTAGTCCTCAAGTAAAGTTACTGCTTTAAGAAATGACGTCGTGGGTATCGCTGTTGGGTCTTTGTCGTAATGTCAGCGGAGATAGTGGCTTCCCATATAAATCTAGTTTAGGAATAAACAGCAAGAACACGGTTGCATTAGCAGTAACTTGGTCCGTATGGAGGAATAATAGCTGTAAGTGGATGAGAATGAATGACGATTGATTAGAATAAATCAGAATGAAAGGAGGAGAGTAAACAAATCAAACGAGTAATCATGGCGGAATGGAAGGAATAATTAGTGGGTGTTCCGAGACGCAAAAAAAATAAATTTTATAACAAATAGAAAACATAGAGGCCCATTTATCAAAGTCCGAATTTATCTCATTATTTTCTGAAAAATTATCAGAGCAAATCCGCACGGTTTTGTTCCCCTTATTTATCAATACATTTTCCCGAAAATCTTCGTGGAAAACTCCCCAAAAAAATCGTGAAAAAAACAAATCCTATGAATTTTTTGGATTTTAGCCCGAAAACCACAAAATCTTCTGCACAGATAAGGATATCTTCAGGACTTCTCCTATTGATATGTAACCTCGGCAGTTCGGAGATGCCGAATTTTCAGATTCTGAGTTTTTCCATACTCGGGTTATAATAAATCCAGAAAATTTTGTGTGTTTTTTTTTCCCACAAAAAAATCAGATTTTTGGCATTTGGAGTTTAATACATAATCCCCTAAAGGGCAGATTTATCAAGGATCAAATAGTAAATTTTGTCAAAATTCACACATTCAAATTGAATCCCCCTATCCGAATGTAAATTCAAATGTGATATTTATCACACCTCAACCGTGGAAACAGTCCTAATTTGGATATCCGACACCTAAAACCTGCCGAGTTCACGTACAAGTTAATGACAGAGGTCCGTTGAGCCACTTGGAGATGTTAATAGCCTTCCTGACATTTGAGATTTTTTTTGGGAGAAAAATTTGATTTGTATGAATCAAATTTGATTTGTATGAATCGAATGCGATTCGAATTTTCAGGCGGGACCATTTGATCTAATATTAGACAATTGATTTTTTTTCTTAAATAACCTCCCGGTCGAATTGCGAGTATATTCGAATTTAAAAAAGGTCACATGAATTTGAAATTCAACCTTTGATAAATGGGCCTCCCAGTTAAAGAGATAAAAGCAATAGCTGAGGTCACAAATCACCAGTAGATTACAGTTCCTCAAACTTGGCTAATAAGCAGCTTAACATTCTGATTTCCAACCTCCTATTATAGCCAAGGCAAGTTCTCTGCTAGTAAAAAGTCATATGAGCAACACCGCTGACCCACAGCCTGTCTATGGGGGAGTTGCCGATGTGCCTAACTGGCTACAGACCCAGAGCACAGAGGTGGTGGTTTCTATAGTGTGATAATTTTTTATAGGTCCAGTAAGATAGTTTGATTTTATTCTTTCAAATCTGCTACTTGTGCTTTGGAGTTATGCCATCCAGTGAAGTTTGTATGTTTAAAAAAAAAAAAAATAACAATATTTGGGTTGAGTTCTCCTTACAGTTGATTGCACTGTAAGATTACATCTTCCCTTCAAATAAGCAAGTTTTATTTCAATTCTGTAGCTTTATGCTGAAAACATAATATGCAGAAAATGCAGCTGCAGCTGGAACCCTCATCGCAAAACTCAAATAGCATACCTCAATGATAACAGCAGAAATGGGCTGGAAGGGATTGATCATTGGAACAGAAGTGTCCTGATCAATTTCCTGTTTCCCTTCTTTCTCTGTTTCTTCTTTTTCTTCTCTGTAGATTTTGGAAATAAAGATAATAAAAACAGGACAATAAGTAAATTGCCACAATTCTTTACTGCTAAATTAAATACAGGTATGAGACCTGTTATCCAGAATGCTCGAGAGCTGGGGTTTTCCGGATAACAGATCTTTCCGTAATTTGGATCTTCATACCTTAAGTCTACTAGAAAATCATGAACATTAAGTAAACCCAATAGTCTTGGTTTGCTTCCAATAAGGATTAATTATATCTTAGTTGGGATCAAGTAGAAGCTACTGTTTTATAATTACAGTGGAAAAGAAAATAGTTTTTAAAAATTCAGATTATTTGGATATAATGGAGTCTATGGGAGATGACCTTTCCTTAAAGGATAAGTAAACCTTAAAAAGAAGTGAATGTAAAATTGATGAGGGGGCTATTCTAAGAACTTTTGCAATGTACATTCATTATTTTTTTTTTTTTCATTACAAGATATTAAAGGATACATGAACTGTTAATATGAATGAATTTTGTTACAACAGCGCCACCTGCTGACCACCAAGTAGTCAAGCAAGTTGTCTGGAGAAAGAAAGAGGCTGCTCTGATGTTCTTCTGCTTTGGAGCCTCTTTCTTTCTCCTGACAACTTCCTTGACTACTTGGTGGTCAGACTGATTGGAAAATAACCAGCAGGTGGCGGTGTTGTTACAAAATTCATTTATATTTACAGTTTGTGTATCCTTTAATATCTTGTAATGAAAAAAAAAATAAAATAATGAATGTACATTGCAAAAGTTCTTAGAATAGCCCCCTCATCAATTTTACATTCACTTATTTTTGACGGTTACTTAACCTTTAATTCGAAGCATTCTGGATAACGGATTTACGGATAATGGATCTCATACCTGTATATACATTTATAGAGAGAGAGTATGTGTATTGGCACAACAAAGGACTCTGTTAAAATTCATGTAATTTATTTTGGACGAAATGTTAGTTCTTGTACACTAACCAAAATATATTACATGTATTAAAGGAACAGTTCAGTGTGAAAATAAAAACTGGGTAAATAGATAGGCTGTGCAAAATAAAAAATGTTTCTAATATAGTTAGTTAGCCAAAAATGTAATGTATAAAGGCTGGAGTGACTGGATGTGTAATAAAACAGCCAGAATCCAACTTCCTGCTTTTCAGCTCTATAACTCTGAGTTAGTCAGCGACTTGAAGGGGGGCCACATGGTACATTTCTGTTCAGTGAGTTTGTAATTGATCCTCAGCATTCAGCTCAGATTCAAAAGCAACAGATATGACCCATGTGGCCCCCCTTCAAGTCTCTGATTGGTTACTGCCTGGTAACCAGGGTAACCAGTCAGTGTAAACCAAGAGAGCTGAAAAGCAGGAAGTAGTGTTGTAGCTGTTATATTACATATCCAGTCACTCCAGTCTTTATACATTACATTTTTGGCTAACTAACTATATTAGAAACATTTTTTATTTTGCACAGCCTATCTATTTACCCAGTTTTTATTTTTACACTGAACTATTCCTTTAACAAAAGCTAAATATCTTCTATATGTATTAATTTTTTTGTAGGCATTTGAAGGGGGCTGCAAAAAACCTGCTAGATATGCCTTATTTTATAAACTTAAGCTTAATTCACCAGCTACAAGGCTCGGCATGTCTATAACACTATAGGTCACCATTTTGGATTTTGTTAGCTAAGCTTAGGAGTAGTTGCAAATCACCTGACATATAAGCTGATGCTACAGGGCTGATTATTACATTTTGATGCTAATCGTGCTGGTTTCTAAGCTGCCATGCAATGAATTACTAATCAGCCTTGTATTGAGTCTTTTATTCTAGATACACAGTTTATTGTGAGTGGGTCCCTAAACTCAGTAAGTGACAGCAGCACAGAGAATGTGCAGTGAATCAGCAGAAAATAAGATGGGGAGCTACTGGGGCATCTTTGGAGACACAGATCTTTACTGCTAAAGAGCTTTGGTTGCCTTGGGCTGGTACAGAAGCACAAAACATAATGTACGTTTCTACCCTACTTCTGTTAAAGGAAAGGAAAAAGGAAAGGAAATTCAGGATTCAGGCAGAATTCTGCCTTTTTCAGCAAGATTCGGATTCGGACGAATCTTTCTGCCCGGTCGAACCGAATCTTAATTTGCATATGCAAATTAGGGGCAGGGAGGGAAATCACCAAAATTTTTGCCCTTCCCACCCCTAATTAGGATTCGGTTCGGTATTCAAATCTTTTGTGAAATATTCGGGGGTTCGGCCAAATCCAAAATAGTATCCCTACTTTCCAGCTTTCAAATGGGGGGTCGCTGACCACTTCTAAAAACAAAGGCTCTGAAAGGCTACACATTTATTGTTATTGCTACTTTTTATTACTTATTTTTCTATTCAGACCCTCTTCTATTCATATTGCAGTATCTTATTTAAATCATACACTGTATATATTAAATCAATGGTTGCTAGGGTAATATGGACCATAGCAACCAGATTGTTGACATTACAAAATAGAAAGGCGGCTGAATAAAAAGCTAAATAACTCAGAAACCAAAAATAGTAAAAAATTAAAACCAATTGCAAATTATCTCGGAATATCAGTCTTTACACCATACTAAAAGTTAATTTAAAGGTGAACAACCCCTTTAAAAGCATTACAGGCAGTCCTCGAGTCACAAACTTTGGACTTACATACAACTCACACTTACAAACAGAGACTATTTCAGTAACATACTATGGTTTGCTTGACTTATATGATCATTTAGCTTTAATAAACTACCTGCCCCAAACCCTCGGGTGTATATTCTCTACTGCAGAGACCAGAAAGGTAAAAATAAATACTATCTCAAGACAAACATCTGTTTATTGCATTTAATAAGTAAATAAATATATATATATATATATATATATATATATATATATATATATATATATATATATATATATATATAAAAATACAGTATATATATGTTTTAACTTACATACAAATTCAACTTCAGACCCTATCTCTTACGTATCCCGGGGACTGCCTGTATCTGTTGCCCACAGGTCTATTGCATAAGACAGAAATATATATATATATATATATATATATATATATATTATATCTAAGAAGGACAGAAGAGAAACCACAGCTTCCTGTCTCTAGGGACTAGGCTTAGGGAACAAGGGTAACTAGACATTACATGGATACAGTAGTACAGGATAATATATTCCACCAAGCTAACAAGACAAGTTTATATGATGGAAAATGATACTCACTATCTGACATAAGCATTTGTTGTCGTTCACAAGCTTTTCCAAGGAGAGAAACTCTATTATGTCCGTTTCTGACAAAGCGCCTTCCCAGTCCTGTTTATTAGCCAGCCTGCAAAGTAAATATGTAAAGGTGAATTGATTTAAAGGATAACTAAGGCTTAATAGGAAGCAGGCTAGAAAAGCTACACATGGCTCATTTATAACCACATGCACATGTGCGGCTGTGGGAAAAGGCAGTTTTTGCACAAATTCGTGCCCTTTGTCAAAAAGTACAAGACTTGCATCCAGCCACTCATTGCACATTGACATCATTTTGCTTTAGCTGCAATTACACTGGAATTATGGGGGGGGGGGGGGGGTTACGGCAACCACAGCCCTTAAGCAGTAAAGATCTGTGTCTCCAAAGATGCCCCAGTAGCTCCCCATCTTCTTTTCTGCTGATTCACTGCACATGCTCTGTGCTGCTGTCACTTACTGAGCTGAGTCTTGCTGTATCAGCTTCTGGCAGATATTATTTGACTTGTTCTCTTGATAATTTATGACAATCCCTAAACAGCCCAGAACACACTGAGCATGTGCAAGGTCAGGCAAAGATGTTTAACAAAGTTACAAGATGGTGACCCCCTGTGACCAACTTTGAAAGCATAAATCATTTGTTTGATTAGGCTTGTGGTGCAGTAAGTTCATGTTTATGTTTAGTATACAAAATACAGCATTTCTAGCCTTATTCTATTTTACACTTTCCTTGTCCTTGTTAACTTTTAGCATGTTATAAAATGGCCAATTCTTAGCAACTTTTCAACTTTTCAAGGCCGAGTGTTTTTATACAGGTCATGGAACTCCGAGGTAACTTCTAATATCCTCATATTTTGCAACTGGGGGTACTTTATTTATTATAATACACAAATTTAAGTGAGCCATGTGACAGAAATGACATCAGAACTCACCGTTTATAACTGATGACATCAGAACTCACCGTTAATAAGGATATATTTTACAGGATATTCATGGCTTTTGTGTATTATATATATATATATATATATATATATATATATATATATATATATATATATATATATATACAGTATATATATATATATATATGTATTTTTTTTTTTAATTATTTACCATCTGCTTCTAACTTTTGCCAGTTTTCAAACGGTAGTCATTAAAGGACCAGTAACACAGTAACATGAAAAAAAATTTTCACAAAATTCATAAGTACACAAAAAAAAAAAAAAAAACCAAGACAAAAAATCGCAAACTCTTTATTAAGAAATAACTTAAAGGCGACAGGGCGACCATCCATCCATTGGCGCTCAATTTCTCCTCCCTGGCTATCTGCTGCTGCATCTGAGCTACTGTAGTTTTTAGGGATTCGGCCTTTTTCAGAAGGATTCGGATTCGGCCGAATCATTCTGTCTGGCCGAAAACGAATCCAAATTTGCATATGCAAATTAGGGGCGGAGAGGGAAATCTCATAACTTTTTGTCACAAAACAAGGAAGTAAAAGACGTTTTCCCCTTCCCACCTGACACCGGGCTGCTAAGGCTCTCTGGCATGCTATTCATGGTCATTTCTTCTCGCTTCCCTCCAGCCTTAGAATAACGATATTGCCCGGGTCCCCCTTGTGCTATCAGGGGGTCCTTCCACTACAGGAGTGGGGATCCCAATTTAAGAGGAGCGGATTTTTTCACTTTGCATTGATAAAAAAATGGAAATTACGCTGCACTCCTTCTCCCCTCACACCTCATCCTCGGCCACCAGTTCCCCTAGCATCAGCAGGGCCAGAGCCGGAGGAGGCAGGAGCAGCAGCGCAACTCTACCAGTATGTACTGTGCATAATCATCGCTCTGAGGCACAGCCGGACAGCCCCTTTATCTGCAAGAAAACATTAGGCTGGTCTCCCCATCCAAATCTGACACAGTCTTTCTCTCTCCTAAACCCTCAGAAGCACGGAAAGTGGGATTAAGGATGCAACAGCAGATAGCCAGGGAGAACAAATCGAGCACAGCTGGATGGATGGTCGCCTTTTCTGAAGAGGAGCGGAAGCTGAGTTTTGGTAAGTTATTTCTTAATAAAGACTTTGCAATTTTAAAGTATAATTTGTCTTGGTGTTTTTTTTTCGTTGTGTACTAACAAATTTTGTAAAACTTTTTTTTTAATGTTACTGGTCCTTTAAGGGTACAAATGTATCGTTATTGTTATTACTTGTCTTTCTATTCAGGCCCTCTCCTATCCATATTCCAATCTCGTATTCAACTCAGTGCACGGTTGCTAGGATAATTTGGTCTCTAGCAACCAAATTGCCGAAACTGCAAGCGGAATAAAAAACGAAATAACTCAAAAACGAAATGATACAAATTGGAAATTGGAAGCATTCTCATAATAACACTTCTACATCATACTAAAACATAACTGAACAACCCTATATTAACATATTGCCATGGATTATTGTGCTCCGACATACACGCATCATGTTAACAAATATTCAGGTGGTTATTTATTAAAGTCTGAATGCTAAAAACTCCAAAATTTTGAGTTTTTTTTTTTACTATAAATTTATAGTAATTTATAGTATATTATACCACCAGGCTGCAAAAAGTCAGAATTTGAAAATACTCTTCAACCTGGCGAGGTCCTGTAGACGTCAATGACAAAAGTCCTATTTGCAATTTGAAGATATTATTGTCTGCGCTGGGTTTCTTATGATAATCCGCCAATTTCATGAATAATTCAGACTTTTTCGGGTGTCAGAAAAATTCGGATGTTGATAATTAACCCCGTTAACAACCCCTGTGTAGAACACTGGACCAACAGAGTACTTGTGTTTGTTTTTAAAAAAGGGGGGGGGTGCTGGTACATGGTAAAAGCAATAATAATACAGCATCTAACTAACTTACTCCCATTACAAGATGAACCCAGGTGTAATAACTGTAGACAAATTAATCTTTCATCCTTAATACAAACATTATTAAGCCCCGGTGTGCCAGTGGTCTTACCTATTGGCTACTTTTGTTCATTCATTTGAGTAGGGCTGCCATGCTGAAAAGACTTTGTATTACTCAACAGGAACCCAATATAAAATGCATTCATAGCTGTTGTAAACTCAGTTAAAAATCTCAGCTGTCAATCAAATATTGTCTGCCCCTTACCCCCTAGAGGCGGGGCAAGCAATTACTTTCACTTTCCATTCAGCACTTCCTAGATGTCCCTGCTCTCCCCACATTCCCCCCGTTCTCTTCAACATTTAATTGTGTAACCAGGACATGGGGATGGACATCAGGTCTCCCATTCTGGTGAACAAACAAGATTCTGAGATGATACAAGGCTTGTCTTAATAACAGTGTCCACAAAATGGCTCCTGCCTGCTCGCTATAATTATGAATTCCCAGACTGAAGGAAACAAGATTCAAATTATTTATATAGTGTAATTAAAGTTCATTTTGCTTGACTGTGATAAAATAGGATTTGGAATATTTTTTTTTGGGTGACGAATCCCCTTTAATCAGTACTGTCATGATCAGTTAACACAAAATATAGGAACAAAACGGAATTCAAGTTTTCAACCTGCAAACCTAGGGCTAAAGACAATGGGATCCATTATCCAGAAAGCTCTGAATTATGGAAAGGATGTCTCCCATAGACTCAATTTTATCAAAATAAAAAAAACGATTCCCTTTTTCTCTGTAATAATAAAACAGTAGCTTGTACTTGATCCCAACTAAGATATAATTAATCGTTATTGGAAGCAAGACCAGCCTTTTGGGTTTATTTCATGTTTATATGATTTTATAGTAGACTTAAAGGAGAACTAAAGCTGATAATTAGTGACGAGCCCTAAGCTTAGCTTCTCAACAGCCGCTCAGAGCCCACTGAGCATGTGAGTGTCACAGACACTTTCCAAGATGGTGACCCCCTGTAACAAGTTTGAAGTCCTGGATCATTGCTGCTATTGACAAGCTGAAACTTTAGGCTGGTGGAATAAATTCAGTATATAAAATATGGCATTTTTAGCCATATTCATTTTTAGGGTTTAGTTCTCCTTTAAGGTAGGAAGATCCAAATTACAGAAAGATCCCATACCTGTACAACCATACAATTTCAAGTGCAAATACATTAAAATGATAGATTTTAATAGATAGCAAATGGTGAGATTACAGCCTCCCAGTGCAGCCTGGGACATATAGTTCAGAAAAAACTTTAGGCAGATATTGTGTATGGTTACTATAAGAAAAACTATACATTATTGGGCAGATTTACTAAGTTTGCGTGAATTTTCGAAGCACAAAAAGTTAATTTTTTGGATACTTCGACCATCGAATAGGATACTACGACTTCAAATTTACTTCAGCTTCGATTCAAATCGTACGATTCGAAGTACGATCGTACTACTATCGGAATACATTCGTACGATGCTAAAAATCCTACGAATTCCGTAGGATTCAATTCGATGGTTGAATTTCGAAGTATTTTACACTTCGAAATTCGACCCTTGATAAATCTGCCCCTTACAGTTAAAAATAATGGACTTGAAACAAGGGCTGCATTTTGTGTGTTACTGTAGCTTTAAGTTTCAGTGTTATTCTTTGGATTGGTAATTTACATAATGGAGATCCGCCTCCAAACAAAAGGCATTGCCTTATAACAGGCAGAACCAGATTCCTTGTGCAGCGTGTGCTCTCGGAGCATTGTGCTTTCTGTTGGATCTGAATAAGGAGCAATGAAGGGAGGACTGCAAATGGGACTGCTGAACTACAACTGCCATATAATATTAGATCTCAGTCTGTACCAACGGCACCAACAAACCTGTACGGACAGACTGCACCCCATTAGTCCAAAGACTACAAGACAGACACTGGCAAGGTATGTTGTACCTAATCTATAGACCGAATCTCCAACATACAGAAATGTTATAGTTCAGGTATGGGACCTGTTATCCAGAATGCTCGAGACCTGGGGTTTTCCGGACAATGTAAGTTTCCGTAATTTGGGTCTTCATACCTTAAGTCTATTAGAAAATCATGTAAACATTAAATAAACCCAATAGGCTGGTTCTGCTTCCAATAAGGATTAATTATCTCTTAGTTGGGATCAAGTACAGGTATGGGACCGGTTATCCAGAATGCTCGGGACCTGGGGTTTTCCGGATATCGGATCTTTCCATAATTTGGGTCTTCATGCCTTAAGTCTACTAGAAATTCATTTTAACATTAAATAAACCCAATAGGCTGGTTTTGCTTCCAATAAGGATTAATTATCTCTTAGTTGGGATCAAGTACAAGCTACTGTTTTATTATTACAGAGAGAAAGGAAATCATTTTTAAAAATTTGGATTATTTGAATAAAATGGAGTCTATTGGAGACAGCCATTCCATAATTCTGAGCTTTCTGGATATCGGGTTTCTGGATAAGGGATCCTATACCTGTACAAGCTACTGTTTTATTATTACAGAGAAAAGGGAAATCACTTTTTAAAATGTAGATTATTTGAATAAAATGGAGTCTGGGAAAACTGACCAATTTATGAACTAATTTGCACATGTTGCTATAGGTTACGTCTCAGTTGCTGGTGCAAGACAATAAAAATAGTTTCAGTTAAGTTTACATTAGAGGCTTGGCCAGGTAGATAGGACAGGTGTGTTTTATTACCTTTGTAATATAGTTTGGTGTGAAATGTAGGAGTAGAACATTCTCGATAATCTCCAACTAGTTATTGCATTGTTTTGTACAACAATGTTGTTCCATAAAAAGTAAAAGAACGTGGTTTGAACTACATATCTCAGAAACCCTCCCTGATTTGGCAATGGAGTTGTTCAGCTTTAAATTAACTTTTCTTACGATGTAGAGAGCGATATTGTGAGACAATTTGCAATTGGTTTTCATTTTTTATTATTTGTGGTTTTTGAGTTATTCAGCGCTTTATTTCAGCAATCTGGTTGCTAGGGTCCAAATTACCCGAGCAACCTTGCACCGATTTGAATAAGACCCTGGAATATGAATAGGACAGTGCATGAATAGAAAGAGGAGTAACAACAAGTAGCAATAACAATAAATGTGTAGCCTTACAGAGCATTTGTATTTAGATGGGATCAGTGACCCCCATTTGAAAGCTGGAAAGGCAAATAACTAAAAAAAGTAAAACATATAAGACCAATTGCAAACTTGCTAAGAATTGGACATTCTATAACATAATAAAATGTATCTCAAAGGTGAACTACTCCTTTAAGGGCAGAGACATGCTCAGATTGGGGGAGATTTAGTCGCCTGGCAATAAATCGCCTCTTCTTCGGGCGACTAAGCTCCCTGAACTGCCTCCCTGCGGCTGGAATCTAAATCGTCCGGCGGGATGGCACTCGGAAAGCTTTGTTTTCCAAAGTCTCCCGAATTTTTAAAAAAATAATTATATATATATATATATTTATATATATTTATATATATATATATATATATATATATATATATATATATATATATATATATATATATATATATAACGTAGACACCACTAACTATAGATTTGAGCAAGGGCAACCAGACTTGTTCAATCTGGGTTTTACTTTCAGTAATGCTCCCTCATCCAGGTCTAACCTGATACAGAATAGCATTCTGTGCATATTGTGGTTATTAGATGAATACCACCTCCAGTTTCTCCAGTAGGCCAGGACCTGTCTGTAGACAATGCTCTGCTTGAGATCTAATCAACAACTGAAAACCTGGTTGATCACAATCTTCCTTTTGTGCACCACTAGGCTAGGGTGTGTGCTTTTTGTGCATACCAATATGAAGACAATAAAAGTGTAAGAATATAATCTTTTGTGTGCCCAGTGCATTCCTTTTGTAGAAACAAGAAAGTGAAAAGCATTCACAAAGCTGTTGCTCCTCTTCATATTCTTGCAGTCAACCAAAAGCATTTTTTCTTTCAGGACCAATGATTATGATCCACCTGGATATAGCTATTAAAGATATTAGCCCCCCCCCCCCCACACACACACACACTTTCCATTCATGCTTAGGCAGCACAATTTAAATGGCAAATCTGGGCACGTATGGCCAGCTTACTACTGTTTTAAAGTAGAACTAAACCCTAAAAATGTATGTGGCTAAAAATGCCATATTTTACATATTGAATTTATTGCACCAGCCTAAAGTTTGAGCTTGTCAATAGCAGCAATGATCCAGGACTTCAAACTTGTCACAGGGGGTCACCATCTTGGAAAGTGTCTGTGACACTCACATGCTCAGTGGGCTCTGATTGGCTGTTGAGAAGCAAAGCTTAGGGGTCATCACTAATTATCCAGCAGAAAATGAGCTTCCCTGTCTGTAATATAAGCTGATGCTACAGGTTTGCTGATTATTAAATTCTGATGCTAATTGCACTGGTTTCTGTGCTGCCATGTAGTAATTATCTGTATTAATTACTAATCAGCCTTATATTGTGACATTTCTATTCTATGTGTACTGTATATTGTGAGTGGGTCCCTAAGCTCAGTAAGTGACAGCAGCACAGAACATGTGCAGTGAATCAGCAGAAAAGAAGTTGGGGAGCTACTGGGGCATCTTTGAGACATAGGGGCAAATTCACTAAGCGCCGAAGCGCCTAACGTTTTACGCTAGACTTCCTTCGCTACCTCAGACCAGGCGAAGCGCAATAGAGTAGATAGGGATTGCTTCAAAAAAAGTTCACATTTTTTCTGCTGGCGTTTTTTCTATATTATGGGTGATAGGCTGAAAAAGATCGAAAAAAATTTTTGGTGCTCCCCTCCTTCCCCCCTACATTTCCTAACTCATGGCAACTTAACTATACAGTGGGCAAATGTGTAGGGCAAAAAAAAAATTGTATTTGATGTTTTGAAGGTTTCCCAGGCATTTGTAGTGATTGTACGTATTTCTCCATTGAAATTTGAATTTGGTGCCGTATGCAAATTAACCATCGCTAGCGTAGCTTCGCTTAGCGAATCAACGCTAGCGCAACTTCGCAACCGTACGCTACCCCTGTGTGCAACTTCGGATTTTAGTGCATTTGCCCCATAGATCTTTACTGCTAAAGGGCTGTGGTTGCCTTGGGCATGTGTAGAAGCCAAAAACATAATGTACAACATTTCTACCCTACATCTTTAGTTATGCTTTAGTTCTCCTTTATATAGCCATAATACACAGACTTCCACCCTAAGAATGAAATGCACATTAGCATTATAGACTTCACGAAAGCTGAACTCATTTTTATTTAAGTGTAGAAATTAAAAGAATGTGGTTAATGACCTATAGGTGTTTTGTATTGTTTTTATTAAAGGAAAGTTGTTAACCACTTGGGGGTGCCAAATGTTAGGCACCCCCAAGTGAATGTATTTTCTTACCTGAAACCCCGGACGGGTGCTCCTATCAGCAGAAAACTGCACTAGCCCGGGGTGAGCACCCCAGAGCACGTCTCTTGCAGCTTTTCTGTCTTCTCGCGGCTGCACCTGCGCATTAGAGTGAAAAGCCGAACTAAAAATACGGCTTTTTCATTCTACTGCGCATGCGTCTGCCCCGAGAAATTTGAAGACAGAAGAAGCTGGAAGAGGATCACTCCATGGTGCTCGCTGATATAACCCCGGGCCGGTGCAGTTTTCTGCTGATAGGAGCACCCGTCCGGGGTTTCAGGTAAGTAAATACATTCAGTTGGGGGTGCCTAACATTTGGCAAGTGGTTAACTACTTTCCTTCTCCTTTAAAGGATAAGTAAACCTTTAAAATAAGTGAATGTAAAATTGATCAGAGTGCTATTCTACATTCACATTCATTATTTATTCTTTTTTCATTTCAAGATATTAAGGGATACATGTACTGTTAATATGAATGAATTTTGTTACAACAGCGCCACCTGCTGGTCAGTCTCCAGCCAGTCTGACCACCAAGTAGTCAAGGAAGTTGTCAGTCGAAAGAAAGAAGCTGCTCTAAAGTTCTTCTGCTTAGGAAAGATTTGAGAGAGGTTTCTAATTATTTTCCTAAGCAGTAGAACATCACAGCAGCCTCTTTCTTTCTCCTTTCTTCCTTGACTACTTGGTGGGAAACTGACCAGCAGGAGACGCTGTTATAACAAAATTCATTCATATTAACAGTACCTGTATCCCTTAATATCTTGAAATGAAAAAAGAATAAATAATGAATGTGAATTACAAAAGTGCTTAGAATAGCTCCCTCGTCAATTTTACATTCACTTGTTTTAAAGGTTTACTTATTCTCTAATGAATCTGGCGAGTCATTAGTAGATTGGAACACCAGTGCCTTGGAAGTCGAGGGAGCCATTTTCCACTGAGATTTTCTCAAATTCACTTTTTTTACTGTACTCATATTCCAGGTGCCAAGCTTTCAGCCCTTCACTCATGTTCACAACAGAGGGCCCTAAAGTCCGACATCTCCTTTATAATTCATAATTATTTATTACTGTATGTTCATGAGTGTTTACTATAACTTACAACCTATGTGCACCTGGTTTATTTCTCTTTTATTCCTTCTCTAGGTATTTCTAGAACATATTATCTGTTCTTTCCCACTCCATAAAGTGCCAAAATGAGGGATCGCCTTGAGGAGTTCCTGCAGAAATCCAAAGAACTGGAAATGTGCAAGGAGACACAATCCCCTTCAGTGGACCAAAAGGAACCAGATGAGCTACAGCAGCAAGCTGTGATTTTCGAAAGAGAGCCAGTTGTTGACAGTTTTTTACATGAAATACAGAAACTGAAAAATGAGATCAGTGAACTTTCTGATTCTGTGAGCAGGTTTGGCCAGGAGCAAAAGGTCCTGGTATCGAGCATGCGAAGGTTTAGCGTCATGAAGAGGGAGGACAATATTACGAAGGTTATCAGAGTCCAAGCAGAGAACATTAAAAAACATCTGGATTCTTTATCCCAGGTTGCTAAAAAAGTGGAAGCGGATCATGGGCCATCATCAGGAGTTACCAGGATAATCAAGGGTCAGCACTTGGCTCTGTTCAGAAAGTTCCAGAATATCATGCTCCGGTACAATGAGACCATTGCCTCTAAACAGTCCAAATGTAAAACCTTCATCATAAGACAGTTAGAGGTAGCCGGGAAAGAGGTCTCTGAGGAGGAGGTGAACAAAATGATGGAGCAAGGAAAATGGGACATATTCAACGAGAACTTGCTCACCGAAGTCAAAATCACCAGATCGCAGTTGACAGAAATCGAGCAGAGACACAAGGAGCTTGTTCATTTAGAAAATCAAATGAATGATTTAAAAGACATTTTCCTCCAGATTTCTCTTTTGGTGGAAGAACAAGGGGGAATGATAAATAACATTGAACTTTCTACACAAAACACAGAAAACTATGTTCAAGAGACAACAGAAAAATTCAAACTGGCGGCAAAATACAAAAGGAAAAACCCTTGCAGAGTACTCTGTTGCTGTTGTTTCCCCTGCTGTAAATGAGTATAAATAATAAGTATAGGTTTTATTAAAAGGAACACTGGAGCGGTTCAGCAGATATACTACCTGGGATTGTTTTTTTTATTTTCTAGAGTGACTGGGAATTATCATGAAGGTGGACAGTTGCTTGGCAAGTCCTCCTATTACTTGTGAAAGTGATGACTAAATAGAGCCCTTTTAAGCATTGCCAAACCAAACCTTCTAAAATTCCATTTCCAAATGGTGAGGCTGGCCCACATATCCCAGAAATACAAATCCTAGGGGCTTAGGGGCTCCCAGACTAAAGGCCAGTTAGAATTTGGAAAGAATAAGAATTACTGCTTAGGAAAGATTTGAGAAAGGTTTCTCATTTTTTTCCTAAGCAGAAGAACATCAGAGCAGCCTCTTTCTTTCTCCTGACAACTTCCTTGACTACTTGGTGGTCAGTCTGGTTGGGAAATGACCAGCAGGTGGTGCTGTTGTAACAAAATTCTTTCATATTAACAGTACACGTATCCCTTAATATCTTGGAATAAAAACAAAATAAATAATAAATGTACATTGCAAAATTTCATAGAACAGCGCCCTCATCAATTTTACATTAACTTATGTTAAAGGTTTACTTATCCTTTAATCAGCTGGTTCAGCCCTAAATGATTATGTAAAAAAACTCCACTAAACCAAGCAATCTTCAGGATTGTAACTCTATGGTGAGACCATGGGAGTGAGCAGCCCACCAAAAACAATGGCAACTTGATAAATCTGGAAGCGGACGTAGTTAAAACCTTTATTAAAAGCAAGCTGAAAATAATTATAGAATTCCCTTATAATATTTCCATTAGCGTAGGAAAACGAATACACTAATGTTAATAACACGAAGGAATAAGGTGCAATTTTTATATTATTATCACAAACACATTGCAACAACTGTACAATAAACGGGTGTATATATGGAGCATACAGAGTTACATGCAAAGACAACCAATAACAGATATAAGGGTAAAGAGGGCCCTGTTCAAGCAAACTTCAAAAACATCTTAGTTTTAAAAGATCAGAAAAAGCATCTATATATATATATATATATATATATATATGCTTTTTATATATATATATATATATATATGTGTGTGTGTTTAAACCTTATATAAATTACAGAAAAATATAGAGAAAGATATCATTACCCAACTTTGCCATAAGGGGGCGAAATAAACTCCTTCCTGATCCCAACAGGAGGGCATATTTAATGAAGGGGCGAAAGTTAAAATTTGGTGTCCCCCACTCCCCAAACAAAAAATAAAATAAAATTTGCCATAACATCAGCAGTAAAAAAAATAAAGCAAGTAAAATGGGAGTACAACCACTTTTGGTGTATTAAGTTTGCACTGGTGCACATTCACATCTTGTTGCCTGGTGAAATTTTGCCGCTGCAAAATTCAGCCACGTGATCCTTTCTCTATATATTAATTATATCTTAGTTGGGATCAAGTACAAGCTACTGTTTTATTACAGAGAAAAAGGAAAACAATATTGTGTTTCCAAACAGGTCACTCATACCTATACATCATCCTTATAAACAGAATACATTCCCTTAGGGCAGTTGCACACAGGAAGATTTGTCACCAGTGATTTTTTTATATGTGGCTGCAGGCGAAAAATCTCCCAAAAATGCCTCTCCATTGCCGGTAATTGAAATCACTGGTGGTATGTCCAACTGATCGCTAAATTGGGTGAAAATGCCTCCAGGCAAAGCTTTGGGTAATTTAGTGATCAGTTGAACATACTGCCAGCTATTCCTATTACCGGCAATGGAGAGGCATTTTCAGGAAATCTGCCGCCTGCAGCCGCATCTAAAAAATGGCGGATGACAAATCTTCCCGTGTGCCAAGGAGAACTAAACCCTAAAAATTAATATGATTAAAATGCCATATTTTATATACTAAACTTATTGCAGGGGGTCACCATCTTGGAAAGTGTCTGTGACACCCACATGCTCAGTGGGCTCTGATTGGCTGTTGAGAAGCTAAGCTTAGGGCTCATCACTAATTATCCAGCAGAAAATGAGCTTCCCCTGTAATATAAGCTGATGCTACAGGTTTGCTGATTATTAAATTCTGATGCTAATTGCACTGGTTTTACGTAGTAATTATCTGTATTAATTACTAACCAGCCTTATATTGACATTTCTATTCTATGGGACAGATTTATCAAAGGTTGAAGTCAAAATTCAATTTTAAAAAAAAATCGAATTTCAAGCTAATTTTTGTGTTCCTTGACTTGGGAATAGCCCAAATTAGATCCGAATTTGAAAAAAAATCGAAAATTCAAAATCATGTACTGTCTTTTTAAGTATTCAACTTCAACCATTCGCCATCTAAAACCTGCCAGATTGCTGTTTTAGCCTATGGGGGACCACCTAGAACTTTGGAGTCAATTGGTAAACTATAAAACAGAAAATGAAGACCAACTGAAGCATTGTTTAGAAGTAGCCATTCTGCAACATATTAAAGGTGAACCACTGGAGCCCTCCCATGGGGTCTGAGAGCCCAACCTGAGAGAATGAAAGGAGCTCAGGAATGTTCCACGTTCTAGAACACAGAAGATGTGATGCTGGTTGGGCAAATTACATAAATAATATGTACAATATACAACAGTCAGGGTTGCCAGGTTGGCGGTTTTCCAGCCAAATTGGACTACTAATTTAAAGCCCAGGCTGGTCTTGAAAGTACAAACTGGCTATTTTGGCTACTTTTTGGGCTTTTGGATGGTTTGTACTTTGGAAACCGGCCAAAGTTTTTTCTTGCCCTAATGTGCCAAGCCGGCGTCTCTCAATGCATGTTGGGTAATGTCGTTTTTTTTAACAATCGGTTGGGGATTCTGCCGTTTTCAGCAAGATTCGAAATCGGCCGAATTCTTCTGCCCGGCCGTACCATTTGCATATGCAAATTAGGGGCGAGGAGGGAAATCACATGATTTTTTGTGACAAAACAAGGAAGTTCTCCCCTTCCCACCCCTAATATGCATGTGCAAATTAGGATTTGGTTCGGTATTCGGCAGAATCTTTCACGAAGGATTCAGATAAATCCAAAATAGTGGATTCGGTGCATCCCTATTATTTTTTTAAAATTGTATATGTATAAGGGACTTGTGGGGCCCCTATACCTCCTGGGCCCCCCACTATAGTTACGCCCCTGTTGATGGGTGACTGTCCCATTTCGCGTCGTTGAAAATTTTGCTACAACGACTTTGCTACTACAAAAGGCGTATTTTCACATATTTATTTTTTCGTTTTTTCACTGCGAGTATTGGGCTATTTTTGGGCCACTTTTGAAGTGTCTCTGGCTAGTTTTGGGCTGGTTTTGTAGATGACTTTGGCTGGTTTTTGAAAATAAAACCTGGTAACCCATAGAATTATTATTTTTTTATTTGAAGCCACTTAATAGCTGCTCCCAAACAAGGACAGTAAGATACACACCCATTGACAACAAAGATAAAGATCTTCTTGCCGAACTACAACTCCCATAAACCCCAGCAGGGATTATCTGTAAACTGTAGTTCGGCAAAAGCCCATTCTCCTATTCTTGCAATGGGTTTCCGCCACACCACGGACCTAATTCACCTACCGACAGTCCTATTATCGCTGCCGCCCGCCACACTGTTCATCCGCTAAGTGAGCACCCTGCAAAACAGCGCGCCGCCATTGTATTGCCAAAGGCAACAACTGGGACGTCCCGGGCAGCCATGTGACCGCCTTACCGCGGCTCCTTATTGGCCCATGGTTTAAAGCGAGACCAGAGACGCGGTTACTATGGCTACAGAACAGCAGACATGTTTGGGTCGTAGAGAATGGTCACGTGATCGCGCTTTCCATAGCGAGTCTGCTCGTCTAGGGAAAAGGGGCGGCTTATCCAGACCCTCAAATCTCATGTCGCGAGATTGTGACGTCACTGATTCCCCCTTGCTTTAGAAGGGAAAAAGGAATAAAAAGTGTATTTTCCTGGTGTGGTTGCCTAAACTATGAAATGTGTGCTACTAGCAATAGTCAACTTAAAGTCATTCATCTTTGCCTTTCTGTTTGGAGCTACTACTTGTGCCAAGGAACAACTACAGAAAAATCTTAAAGGGCTGGTTCACCTTTAAGTTAACTTTTAGTAGGTTATAGAATGGCAAATTCTAAGCAACTTTTCAATTGTTTTTCATTATTTTTTATAGTTATTTGCCTTTTTTCTCTGCACTCTTCGTAGCTCTCAAATGGGGGGTCACTGACCCCGTCTAAAAAACAAATGCTCTGTAAGGCTACAAATCTATTGTTATTGCTACTTTTTATTACTCACCTTTCTAATCCGGCCTCGCCTATTCATATTCCAGCCTCTTATACAAATCAGAGCATGGTTGCTAGGGTGATTTGGACCCTAGCTACCAGATTGCTTAAAATGCATATTGAAGAGCTGTGGAATAACAAGCCAAATAACTCAAAAATCTTAAATAATAAAAAATGAAAACCAATTGCAAATTGTCTCAGAATATCGCTCTCTACGTCATATTAAAAGTTATCTGAAAGGTGAACCACCCCCTTTAAATATATCTAGTTTTTTTGTTGAACCCTGTGCAAACAAGGTTCAGGTTGGTCACAATTTAGAAACAGAGCAAGGGCTAATTTATTTTGGGTGAAAGTGACTGGTTCCAACGTCGACATGTGCAGGTTCAGTAGCCGCAGGACTGGCCATAGGGTTGCCACCTGGCCAGTATTTTATCGGCCTAACTGGTAAAAATGATGCTTGACCCCAATGTTATTAATAGGGTAAAAAATCTAAATATACAGGAAGGCCGGTATTTTTTTACCAAAAAGGTGGCAACCCTATGTGGACATTTAGGGGTTTATTCAGTGACTGGGTGAAAGGGGTTTTTCACCTTTAAATTAACCTTTAATATGATGTCAGGAATGATATTCCGGGACAGTTTGCCATTGGTTTTCCTTATTTATTATTTGTGGTTTCTGAGTTAAATAGCTTTTTAATTAGCAGCTCTTCAGTTTGTCGTTTCAGCAATCTGGTTGCTATGGGTTCAGATTACCTTAGTAACCATGCACGGATTTGAATGAGAGACTGGAATATGAATAGAAGAGGGCCTGACTAGAAAGATGAATGATAAACAGTAGCAATAACAATACATTTGTAACTCTATAGAGCATTTGTTTTGTAGATGGGGTCAGTGACCCCCATTTGAAAGCTGGAAAGAGCCAAATAGGGTTGCCACTAGGGTTTCCACCTGGCCGGCATTTTACCGGCCTGGGCGGTAAAAATGATGGTTGATCCCAATGTTATTAATAGGGAAAAAAGATAAAGATATAGGAAGGCCGGTTTGTTTCCAGAAAAGGTGGCAACCCTAGTTGCCACCAGTCCAGTTTTCACCCGGACAGCCCGGTATTTTGAAAGGCTGCCCTGGTCAAAGCTTGCTGCCCAGGTTTTCCAAATAAGGAATTCCCCATGAATGACACGGTGATCAGCCAATCGCCACATCATAGCCCCACCCCTTGATGTCTCGCCCCTCCATGTCACGGCTCTGCCCCCTGCCGGTCTCCACTGGGGGAAAAGGTGGCAACCCTAGAGACTGAAGAAGAAGGCAAATAATTCAATAACTATAAAAAAAGGAAAGAATTAAGTCCATTTAAAAAGTTGCTTAGAACTGGCCATGCTGTAACATGTTAACTTAAAGGCGAACCACCTCTTTAAAGGGACAGATTAGGGTAGAAAGTCACCATCTTGTAGAGCAGAAGGTTGGCTGTGGGCTACCTACAGTGGGTGTGCATGAATATTCTCATGTGTGGCCAGTACACTGGTGCATAAAGCTGAGGTTACAATTTACAAATGGTCAAAATCAGTTTGATATCAGTGGATGGCAGTTTTATTTATGCATTTATTATCTTGGGCACACTTTGTTTTGTTGGAAAATGCATGTTATGTACCATGGCTCTTAGTTGAGCAAACACCAACAAATAAGCAATTGTTTGCAACCTTGGTGACCTGGAAACAATCTGATTGCTGCTGTGTGTCCAGCATTTCTCTTGTATAATATTTCGGCAGCAACGGCACCGCTGAGTTCAGATAGAGTCACAATTGGCTTTTTTTTTGGCATGTAAATTTAAGTCGAGCAGGCAGATAGCACGGTTGGTAAATAGAGAAGATTGCTTCAAAAAAAGTTTAAATTGTTTCTAAGTCCCAAAAAATGATGGCGTCTTTTTCCTTTTTTGAGGGTGATAGGCTGAAAAAGATCGTAAATTTTTTTGGGGGCACCCTCCTTCCCCCCCTACATTTCCTAACATATGGCACCTAAACTATACAGTGGGCACATGTGTAGGGCAAAATAACAACTCTATTTTATTTTATGAAGGTTTCCCGGGCTTGTGTAGTGTAATGTATTTGCTGCTACATATACGTCCATTGTATTTTTAACTTGGTGCCGTATGCAAATTAGACACCGCTAGCGTAACTTTGCTTTGCTTGACGAATTAACGCTAGCACAACTTAGCTACCGTTCGTCCCCATGAGCGCAAATTCGCATTTTAGTGAATTTGTGTAGCGCTGTCAAAACTACGCTTGGAGAAGTGCGGCGAAGCTGTCGCTGGCGCAACTTCGGATGTTAGTGAATTTGAATTCTCTTCCGGTACCCTTTACAGATCAAATATCAATGACCCTCTACACAACTGTTTATAGGAAAAAAAGAGCTGATATGGACGAAATAATACAATAATAAAAATAATACAATATTGTATTGCAAATGTGATCTAGACAATATTGCTGCCTATGATGGGGTTTAGATTCCCCATGCTATCCTCTTTATCCCATGGAGGAGAGATTTTGTGTGCTGAAGAACACATCATTTTCAAACCCAATCAAAGGCAGAAGTAACTCTTTAAAGGAACAGTAAAACCAAAAAATGAAAGTGTTTTCAAGTACCGTATATACTCGAGTATAAGCCGAGTTTTTCAGCATCCAAAATGTGCTGAAAAAAGTCTACCTCGGCGTATACTCGAGTCAGTGGGCAGTAGCTGAGATTGCAGTCACTTTTAATCATTCCTATACCAACAGTTCGCTTGGGGAGAGACTGCAATATCACACAGCGCCCTCTGTTGGTTATATGAAAGAATAACAGTGCGCCCTCTGTTGGTTATATGAAAGAATAACAGTGCGCCATCTGTTGGTTATATGAAAGATTAACAGTGACTGCAATATCACACAGCGCCCTCTGTTGGTTAAACTAAAGATTAACAGTGATGGCAATATCACACAGCACCCTCTGCACATAGTAGTGGGACAGTGGAACAGTGGGACAATCCACAGTAATCCGTTTGGCAATTCTCTGTCACCATCAACTTTGCAAAGAAGTCCGGTTGATTGCTGGGGGGGTCGCTTTGGCGGAATGTGCGCTGCTGGGAGACAGGGCTGTAGTTGTGTCTAGGCTTATACTCGAGTCAATAAGTTTTTCCAGTTTTGTAGGTAAAATTAGGTACCTCGGCTTATACTCGGGTCGGCTTATACTCGAGTATATACGGTAATGAAAATATTATGCACTGGTAAAACTAACCTGTTTGCTTCAGAAACACTATTATAGTTTATATAAACAAGCTGCTGTGTAGCAATGGCAGAAATGGAAAAAAAGCTGTATGGCACAGGTTAAATAGTGGATAACAGATAACACCATTATGTTCTACAGAGCTTATCTGCTGTGTAACCTGAGCCTTTTCTCCTTTGAGTGACTGCCCCCATTGTTACACAGCAGCTTGTTAATATAAACTATAGTAGTGTTTCTGAAGCAGACACAGCAGTTTTACCAGTGCAGGGCAACACTACATTATATTTTTATTACTTTAAAACACATTTTTGATGTTACTGTTCATTTCAATGACTTGCCACGTGGACATCTATCTGATATCCACTTATCACACTGGGACAAATACAAGATAGTGATGAAAATCAAGAAAAGTCCCAGAAATCTTAGTAATCAAAGGCTCCTTGCAATTGTTCCCTTGATATCTACCTTGGTTCCAACTATGCCTCATCTTGTCTCATGGTTGTCAAATGTATATAAAGTGCATTCACTTTATCTTGTTACTTTCCTTTTAGTAGAAATTGTAATTTTCTATCTAAGTTGTTCTCTTTTGGAATGTTAATTTCCTCCAGCATCCCATCTGTCTACTCAGTATGATCCTTTCTTATACAAACCCCCCAGGCCCTATGTTCAGATTCCTTATGGCTGCTGAGAGTGTATCCCGTGCATAGCTGATCTCACAGGCCTTTCATCTCTTCGACAGAATAATAATGTATGTGTTCTGCTGTGCTAACATAGAAATCTACCGTTGGCTAACGTCCTGATGAACTGAATATTTCCAGTTGATAAGTGGTCCATGGCAACTTGTTTGTATACTGGCTAGTTTGCAGGAGAGAGATGTTACTAAGAAATGCCTTGGGATCACAGGGTCTGTGTTCAGCCATGTTTATCTCCCTAGTCCCCTGAACATGAAGCTGTCTTGACAATCTCATATTCACACTGTACTGTGCACTGGTCTGGCTGCTGGAACCAGTGACCTACCAATGAAGCTCCATCTTTGCATGTCCCAGCTGAGAAAGAATATATTAGATAAAGTAAGCTTAACCTGGCCATACAAATACAGATACATTTGTATGAAACAAAGTTTCGAACAACTTTTGGTACTTGTGTGATGGCCCCATATACCAACCCCCAAACACGCAAAACAATATGACGACTGCCATACTGTTATACCCCCTCATAGGGTATCAATCCATTCAGCCTGTGCATGGGCATCCAATGTACGGTAGTACCCCCTCATAGGGTATCAATTCATTCAGCCTGTGCATGGGTATCCAATGTACGGTAGTCCATATGAAGTAGCATAGTATAAAACCATTTGAGTCAGTGGGTTGGCTAGCTCTTGGGCCCAGTCTGTGTTTGACCACCTTAAGCATGTCCCACTGCTCTGGCCCCTTCAATCCAGCTGTTTCAAATGATAACCATTGTTCATTTAAATATTACCGTAGACCGCTGCGTGTTTTGCTGGTGCTGTTTAATTATTTGATGATGATGCTAACCAACCTTGTCCTTGCAGTACATTGAATGCAGGGCTTAATTGCTGCTCTGTTCTCCTTTTGTTCTCATAATACTGTATATAATGGAAAAGGCCAGTGGTATAACTGGCAGTTAATGGACCTGAAAGCGCTCACCTGGGACCTCAAACCAGTGCTATTTTCTGAAAATTGCCCAGCTGGGTGCACATGCACAGTGAAAAAACGGACCTTGCATTCTACTGCACATGTATGATTATGCCATTTCTTCTCCTTTAATAGCAACAAATTCTCAAGTTCAAATAATGACATGGAGACAGTACTATGGCAAAATCTGTGAAGGTCACTGGCTTTATTTAATTAACAAAACCAAAAGGCACACCATTACCTCTTTCTGTGGCTCCATAATAAGAAAAAAAAAAGGGAAAGATGAGGGAATGGAACATGCTGAAGTAAGAAAAACTGTGACCTTGCTTTTTTCCAGTGGCACACCCTTTAAACCAGAGATTTTGATTATTTCTTGAAGAAACTTTAGATTACTTATGTGTATTTCAGGTCCTTCATCAAATAAGTCAGTGATCCCTAACCAGTGGCTCATGAGCAACATGTTGCTTGCCAAGACCTTGGATATTAACGATAACACTAGTTAAATGAACATCCAAATCCCAACCAAATGGTTCTTTTCTGCCAAATTTTGTCTTATATTTTAAGCCACTGACAAACATCCTGACCTTGTAAGTCATTCCTTATTATAGCGTAAGTAGTTTAGTATATATGCCTTTTATATTTCATCTCTGCTACAGCTATATTGAAAGCAGACCTTTACCCCATTCTTGAATGTTACAAACCGCAAAGCCCAGTAGTATTTGAATTGCACAATATAAACAAATATAAAGTCCGTTTTTTTTTGGGCCAGTAGATAAAATACGTTTGGGCATTCACATGTTGCAGATACAGCAAACATTATACACAATGTGCCGAGGTACAAACTATTGGAGAAAAGTAAGTTATCTGTCCATCTACTCCTCCTCTTTCTTATGCAACTGTCATATGTGAGGCACAAAGTGGAACAGAGCTTCAGATTCTCTAAAGAAGCCTAACGTGAATGATGGAATATGGTTCAACCTCCTTGGAATTATGCAAACTTTCGCCCCAAATCTAAATCTTCCCCTTCACAGAACACAGAAAGAACTTTGTTTTTAGTTTGGTGTTGACTAAGTACTGGTGAGCTCTGGCACTAAACAGACTTCACCTTTTGTACATTTGCCGTCCACTGAAAAAACAAATCCATCTGGACCATAGCTCACCCCCATTAGACCCATTGCCTTCATTTTTTTGTTTCCTCTGGCAGCCCCCAGTTCTTCCACCTTTTGTTGTTCCGCCTGAGAAGGGGGGGGGGTTTCTCATGACTACAGTGTTGTCCCTGAGGGTGGGGGGAGGCTGCTGTCTAACAGCATGTCAGCCCCATGTGCAGGCTTCATTCAAAGTAATCTTCTCAGCAGGAACACAATGACTCTCATCCATGATGTTTACACTGAAAGCTCCAGTTGTGCAATGTCCTAATAAACCCAAAGCATTCCCACCGGATACCTGATCCCAAGCTGTCCTGTTTGTTTACTGGCCAGTTTGCAGGGGGGGGGATGTTTCCTGCAAATGCCCTGGGATCATTGGGCCTGTGTCCAGCCAAGCTCTGCTCCCCCCCAAAAGACTGGCTGCTGAACAGGAGGCTGGACTGAGCCGCCTTACATCCACACTTCCCTGTGTACAGGCCTGGCTGCTGGAGCAGAGGAACTAGCGATCAACTTCCAGCTTTGTGCCCGAGGATGGGGTTACTAGACAAAGTGTGCCTTGTGCTGCTCGCTTCCACCCTATTGGCAGTCACCCTTGCTGAGGGACTCACATGTAAGTACTGATCTGGGCATCTTTCTGCTGCAGGTTTAAACACAGCTTTCATTTTGCTTAATAGCCATACATATTTATTTGTACTTAAATATTTCATGCACAAAAGAACACGTCAATCATTAATAATAAACCCCTTTTTGCCTGTTGTGCTCTTTGTGGTTAGGGTTGCCACCTGGCTGGTATTTTACCGCCCTGGCCGGTAAAAATGATGCTTGATCTCAATGTTATTAATAGGTAAAAAAGATAAATATATAGGAAGGCCGGTATTTTTTTCCAATAAAGGTGGCAACCCTTTTTGTGGGTAATTCTGATCCTAAGGGAAAAAGTACTGTTAATTTGGATAAACCAAGGATATATAATTGAAGCAGTAGTCCTATAGAGTCCCAGAAGTTTAGGGATCTATCTCACCACACACAATATTGGATTAGAGGGCCCTGCTTTTTATGTAACCCAGTGTCAGGGGAACAGGCTTGCAATAGTCAATCATAACTCAGGGTGACTGACCCTTACAACCATTTGGATAATATGCAACTTGGCCATCCATGTGACTGGCCAGAAAATTAAGTGGAGACGATCTGCGCCACTTCCTGCTTTTGAATATACTTGTGCCCGTTTTATCCTGACAGTCTGTGAAAACTGCCACTTGAGATACCATATATCCTCAGTTGGTAAAGCAAAATTGACCAAGTCTGGGCCCGCGTAGCTGTTTTAGGATTTAGGTTCATTGCAGGTAGGGAACAATCTTTTTACTAAATTCTTGGAAGGTTGGTTGCTGCCTCTATATCAATAGTCAGATATGTTTATTTATATGTATGCACGTATACACATATATTTTTAGCACTTGTATACATGGTGCTGTACATTAAAGGAATATATTCATCGAACAAAGAGAAAACAATACAATAACAATGCATATATATATATATATAGATATATATAGATATATATATAGATATAGCATTATACATATTCTGCATATATATATATATACAAGATTTTGTGTAAATGTAAAAAATGTTGCTTCTGGTCTTATCACATATAGCAACCAATTAGCAGGAAGCATTTGCTGATCATATTGGTTGCTATGAGTTATTGCACCTGTGCAGACTTAACTAAGCAACTTTTTTTGGGGGGTTCATGTGTTAATTAAGAGATCCACTAGGAAGGTAGTTTGTGATATAACTTATCCATAAAGTTCTAGGCCACCAGGGCTGGTGTTTTGTCCAGTGAATGCCACTTGGTATTCATCAGGCTATTGGCAAATAAGTGCGAAGAAATGTGAATAGAGATATGAAGCCATGGAGTCTAGATATAGTAGCATTGTTGGCAGTTTGTATCTGTCATACAGTTGTACTGTGTATTCTGCACTGATCTAGCAAGTGCAGGTTTTTACAGATCAGGGCCTCAGCTTGTTTACCTTCTCTCAGCACATCCTGTTGTTTCCCTGCTCTTGCCAAGGTTTACATTTGCTTGAACGACCATTATCTCTGTACTTTAATATGTTCCTCTGTTATCTGTGTAATATTCAGTGATGTTGCACTTTTTAGAATCCCGAGCTATTGTCCTTGGAGTAACTCCGAATTGCAAAAAAAAAATGCACAGCCTAGATCACAGACACGAGAGATGCATATATATGTTGTGGGCAGGGGTGCAAGTGCTGGAGGCAAAGCCCCTACACTAAACACCTGCATCACAGTTACTACTCCTGTGCTCTGCAGTGCTAACATGCTCAAGGAACCTTTGCTTTCCACAAGGGCTACCTTACACCTTGCTTATCCTGGTGCACATGCCAACCTCACAAGGTAGGTACATGTCAGACGCCTACTATACACTGCCCCTCTGACATGCAGAACTGCCCAAAGGCACCAGTTACAGCAGGGGGTGTCAAGGTACATTACTGGTAAAACCATAGCATTTGTGCCGAATAAGTCTCGGATATTTTCCCTACTTTGAGTAGTCGCCAATCACTTACCATTATGAAAATGAGAAGTGCTTGGAGTAACAGGAGAGCCTGCTCACAAAGAGACAGGTTGTTGCACATACTGATTCTATTTGTACTTGTGTCGAAACACACTCCTTGCACTTCTTATAGTTGTGTCATTACAACCGTGTTGCTTGAATAACATGCAAGTTAAAGCAAGCGAAACCTACAGCTAGTGCCATCCTGAATGTGGCAGTCATTAAAGGGTAATTTCCACAGGGAGCTGCATCAGAAGTTGCAATTGACAAAAAGAATCCAATGCCGATGTCACAAATGTATTTTTTTAACCTGGAATGCCAAGGGTGATGCGGTCCCAACTCTAAGGGTAGGACTACATGGATGTTTTTGGCGTGATCCGACATGTTGCGACAAAATGCCTGCGACTAGTGGCATGCAACAGAAATAAGGTAAGTGATAGAAATGTCGGATGAAGTCGCAGCTGTGATCCGGCGCGACACAACTGTCAGATGCAGCCGCTGCACTTGCATCCAACAGTCGCGTCGGATCAATGCTGCAACCTCATCCGACATTTATCTCTTACCTTATTTCTGTCGCATGCGCTTTGTCGCAGCACGTCGGATCGCGCCGAAAACGTCATGTAATCCTACCTTAAAAATGTTAGCTGCAACTTGCATCCCATTTGATATCACATGCACACTCAGTTGCATTCGTTTTGATATTTCGGGCACAATTGCTGTGGGCACAACTCCCTGCACTCTCCACTCCAGGTGTAGAAGGGAACAGGAGTAACTGCACTGTATCTGCTGGTCAGTCAAGGAAAGTGGTTACAGCAGCAACTGCACTGTATACTCTGATCACATGGTCATGTGACTGCCAATCCACATGCACGATCAACTAACTGGTCAGTAGACTTAGGGCTAGGTCATACATCGTTTTTACTTTGCATTTTTAAAAATGTGCATAAATACGCCAATTAAACCACACGTGCATGATAATGTGCCTTTTTCAGCCCGTGGTTTTCTTTTCCCAACATGCATGCATCTCATTCCCCACTATTCTGCTCGTAAGAATTCTACTAAAGTTTTGTGAAAAAAAAAAGCCAAGCGGAAAAGCAAACATAAAATGCAAAATGTAGCCGATCGTGAGTACGCAACGCAATTACGCCACCAGCAGACAACTCCGCAAATACATACGTATATACACAATCCAAGAGTTTGCCCGCCATATTGAAAATACACAGTGTATTTCAGCGAGGTGTATTTACAAACCTGCAGATCCCATAGAGTTCAATAATATGCCGTTTCCTTGGGGTATTGGTGTTTCTGCTGAAAAACGCAAATACTGGCGTCTCGTGGCGGATGTTGGCTTGCAAATGCCCAGTGGGAATTGCTATAGTGCGTATTCCAATATCTTCAGTAGGGCTTCATTTTGTGCGTATTTACTCTCGTCCACGTGTTTTTAAAAACGCCCCGTGTGACCTTTCCCATAGGCGCTACATGTATAAAGTGGGTCAGCACAGAGTTTTCTGATACAGGCACCGAACACCAGCAAATGGCCACTTACTGGTCAGACTCAGATTACTAACCTTTTTATGGATAACCTTAATGGTACCTGGACCCCATTTTTTGGCAGGACACCCTGATGTTCTCATTCGCTATATCTGGTACAGAGATTAGTGCAATCATTTTCTGTTTAGATATCTTTACATTGATTTAAATACATTATGGTAAGTAGCTATGTTTTCTAGTCATCGGGGCAAATTTATTAACCTCCAAAAATTCGGCAGTGATGACTTCGCTCACAGGGCAACACTTTGCCAGGCGTAGATTCGCTAGGACAACGCTAATTTACTAAAATCCGAAGTTGCGTCCAGGGCGTCGAATGCTGGCGAAGTTGCGCAAGCGTTACTGCGCCAAGCAAAGCCAAGTTGCTCTCGAGTTGCCTAATTTGCAAAAGGCGGGAGGTTAAAGTTGAATGGACGTATATGTTGCAGCAAATACATTACATTACAGAAGTCCAGGGAACCTTAGTAAAGAAAATAGAGTTGTTATATTGCCCTACACATGAGCCCAGTGTATAGTTTATGTTGCATATGTTAGGAAATGTAGGGGGGAAGCCGGTTACCCCCCCAAAAAATTACGCTCTTTTGCAGCCTATTACCTTGAAAAAAGGAAAAGACACCAGGACTTAGAAAATTTTTCAACTAAATTTTGAGGAAATCCTACTCTTGCATTTTGCCTGGTCCGAGGTGGCGAAGGCAAGTCTGGCGCAAGAGGCAACGTTCAGTAAATGCGCAAGTTAGTGAATTAGCGTAGTTACGTCCCTTCGCCAGATCGCAAATTCGCCAGGCGTTAGGGAGTGAAGTACCCTTAGAGTCTATCGCATTTGCTAGCGAAGTTATGCCAGCGAGCGCTAGTAAATCAGCGAAGTACCAAAATGATGTCACGCTGGCGAATTTTCACCAGCGTTAGTCACTTCGCCCTTTAGTAAAATTAATGTCAAGGATCAGGGATGACCCTAATGTTGGTCATACACGTATAGGCATTAAAATGAGTTAATTTCCTATGGTTCAGTAAATGAAAGCAGCCATTTTAGCAGATAACTTTAATGGAGCTAATGAACTAATAGAATAATGAAGGCAAATATCTGTTTGGTTGTTCTGGCTCACCAACATAGGGACATTTGTGGCCTGTGATATATCACCCTAAAACTCTTTCGGCACTGGATGTACAAAGACTAACTTGTTTTTATGTTTATAAAGTTTTATCCCCTCAGCATGCCTCCCAGTTCCTCAGTCGGAGACGCCGGGCCAATTCATTTCTGGAAGAGAGCAAAGGAGGGAACTTAGAAAGGGAATGCATAGAGGAATTGTGTAATAAAGAAGAAGCCAGAGAGATCTTTGAAAATGTACCTGAAACGGTAAGTATATTTCTATTAAAGGACAAGGGAAGACAAATTTCACTGCGGGGGGGGGGGGGGGGTAGGCAGGTACTGTCTCTCCATACTATACCTGCTATCCCACAGTTAGGGATGTAGCGAACGTCGGAAAAAAAGTTCGCGAACATATTCGCGAACTTGCGCAAAAATGCGAGCGGTTCGCGAACGGTTCGCGAACCCCATAGACTTCAATGGGAAGGCGAACTTTAACATCTAAAAAAGACATTTCTGGCCAGAAAAATGATTTTAAAGTTGTTTAAAGGGTGCAACGACCTGGACAGTGGCATGCCAGAGGGGGATCAAGGGCAAAAATGTATCTGAAAAATCTGCCTGTGTGTGCTTGGAAGAGATAGTGTAGGGGGAGAGCTGTTAGTGATTTCAGGGACAGATGATAGTAAGTTTGCTGGCTAGTAATCTGCTTGATACTGCTCTGTATTGGAGGGACAGAAGTCTGCAGGGATTTGAGGGACATTTTAGCTTAGGTAGCTTTGCTGGCTAGTAATCTACTGTTCTCTTTAAACAACTGCCATACGTTGACCTTGTAGGCATTGTTTGCCCAGTTTTTTTGGACGCAGCCACTGAAGCACAGTTGCCAGAAAAAATATGCCATATAAATGCTGAAAATAGTCATTTTTCGCCATACGTTGACCTTGTAGACATTGTTTGCCCAGTTTTTTTTGGACGCAGCCACTGAAGCACAGTTGCCAGAAAAAATATGCCATATAAATGCTGAAAATAGTAATTTTTCGCCATACGTTGACCTTGTAGACATTGTTTGCCCAGTTTTTTTGGACGCAGCCACTGAAGCACAGTTGCCAGAAAAAATATGCCATATAAATGCTGAAAATAGTCATTTTTTGCCATATACGTTGAGTCAACGTATGGCAAAAAATGACTATTTTCAGCATTTATGTGGCATATTTTTTCTGGCCTCTGTGCTTCAGTGGCTGCGGCCAAAAAAACTGGGCAAACAATGCCTACAAGGTCAACGTCGTTGACCTTGTAGGCATTGTTTGCCCAGTTTTTTTGGCCGCAGCCACTGAAGCACAGAGGCCAGAAAAAATATGCCATATAAATGCTGAAAATAGTCATTTTTTTGGTCGCAGCCACTGAAGCACAGTTGCCAGAAAAATTATGCCATATAAATGCTGAAAATATAAATTTTTTTGGTTGCAGCCACTGAAGCACAGAGGCCAGAAAAATTATGCCATATAAATGCAGAAAATATGCATTTTTTTGGTCGCAGCCACTGAAGCACAGTTGACAGAAAAATTATGCCATATAAATGCTGAAAATATAAATTTTTTTGGTTGCAGCCACTGAAGCACAGAGGCCAGAAAAATTATGCCATATAAATGGAGAAAATATGCATTTTTTTGGTTGCAGCCACTGAAGCACAGAGGCTAGAAAAATTATGCCATATAAATGGAGAAAATATGCATTTTTTTGGTTGCAGCCACTGAAGCACAGAGGCTAGAAAAATTATGCCATATAAATGGACAAAATATGCATTTTTTTGGTTGCAGCCACTGAAGCACAGAGGCCAGAAAAATTATGCCATATAAATGCAGAAAATATGCATTTTTTTGGTTGCAGCCACTGAAGCACAGAGGCTAGAAAAATTCTGCCATATAAATGGACAAAATATGCATTTTTTTGGTTGCAGCCACTGAAGCACAGAGGCCAGAAAAATTATGCCATATAAATGCAGAAAATATGCATTTGTTTGGACGCAGCCACTGAAGCACAGTTGCCAGAAAAAATATGCCATATAAATGCTGAAAATAGTAATTTTTCGCCATACGTTGACCTTGTAGACATTGTTTGCCCCGTTTTTTTGGACGCAGCCACTGAAGCACAGAGGCCAGAAAAAATTAAACCAGTAGGGTTTGCACCCTAGTTTGTAACGGTGGCGGAGGGAGGAGGACGCTAAAGGACAGCTGTGTGTGGAGTCATGAGGCTTGAAGAGAAGGACAGCTGCATAGAAGTCAGAACAAGTCTTCCGGCGTGCAGTAACCCTCCGAGATCCACCCCTCATTCATTTTAATAAAGGTCAGGTAATCGACACTTTTGTGACCTAGGCGAGTTCTCTTCTCAGTTACAATCCCTCCTGCTGCACTGAAGGTCCTTTCTGAGAGCACACTTGAGGCTGGGCAAGACAAGAGGTTCATGGCAAATTGTGACAGCTCTGGCCACAGATCAAGCCTGCGCACCCAGTAGTCCAGGGGTTCATCGCTCCTCAGAGTGTCGATATCTGCAGTTAATGCCAGGTAGTCCGCTACCTGCCGGTCGAGGCGTTCTTTGAGGGTGGATCCAGAAGGGTTGTGGCGCTGCCTTGGACAGAAAAACATTTGCATGTCTGATGTTACAGACCGGCCAAAGGGCTTTGTCCTTGCAGGTGTGCTCGTGGCAGGATTACTGGCACCTCTGCCCCTGGAATGTTGATGAGTTCCTGAAGTGACATCACCCTTAAAAGCATTGTACAACATGTTTTGCAGGCTGGTTTGTAAATGCCGCATCTTTTCGGACTTGTGGTATGTTGGTAACATTTCTGCCACTTTATGCTTATACCGAGGGTCTAGTAGCGTTGCGACCCAGTACAGGTCCTTCTCCTTAAGCCTCTTGATACGGGGGTCCTTCAACAGGCATGACAGCATGAAAGACCCCATTCTCACAAGGTTGGATGCAGAGCTATCCATCTCCGCTTCCTCATTATCAAGGACTGCATCATCCACGGTCTCCTCCCCCCAGCCACGTACAAGACCAGGGGTCCCCAAAAGGTCACCACTAGCCCCCTGGGAAGCCTGCTCCTGTTGGTCCTCCTCCTCCTCCTCCACAAAGCCACCTTCCTCCTCTGACTCCACTTCTGGCACCTCTCCCTGCATTGCAGCAGGTGCCTGGGTTCGTTCTGGTGATTCCGACCATAAATCGTGCGCTTCCAGCTCCTCGTCACGCTGGTCTACAGCCTCATCTGTCACTCGTCGCACGGCACGCTCCAGGAAGAAAGCGAAGGGTATTAGGTCGCTGATGGTGCCTTCGGTGCGACTGACCATATTTGTCACCTCTTCAAAAGGTCGCATGAGCCTGCAGGCATCGCGCATAAGCACCCAGTAACGGGGGAAAAAAATCCCCAGCTCTGCAGATCCAGTCCTACCACCCAGTTCAAAAAGGTACTCGTTGACGGCCCTTTGTTGTTGCAGCAGACGTTCCAACATAAGGAGCGTTGAATTCCAGCGAGTCTGGCTGTCAGAAATCAAACGCCTGACTGGCATGTTGTAGCGCTGCTGAATGTCAGCAAGGCGTGCCATGGCTGTGTAGGAACGTCTGAAATGGGCCGACACCTTTCTGGACTGGGTGAGAACGTCCTGGAATCCTGGGTACTTGGAGACAAAACGTTGGACTATTAAATTTAACACATGTGCCATGCAGGGCACATGTGTTAAATTTCCCAGTCTCAACGCTGCCAACAGATTGCTTCCATTGTCACACACCACTTTTCCGATCTGCAGTTGGTGTGGGGTCAGCCACCGATCGGCCTGTGACTGCAGAGATGACAGGAGTACAGATCCGGTATGGTTTTTGCTTTCCAGGCACGTCATCCCCAAGACAGCGTGACAACGGCGTACCTGGCACGTCGAATAGCCTAGGGGGAGCTGGGGGTGCACAGGTGTGGAGGAGGAGAAGGAGGACCCAGCAGCAGAGTAAGAAGAAGAAGAGGAAGAAGACGAGGTAGAGAGCGATGGAGGAGTAGAGGTGGTGGCAGAACCGCGTGCAATCCGTGGCGGTGACACCAACTCCACTGTTGTTGTTGTTGTTGAGCTACCCATTCCCTGCTTCCCATTCCCAGCCATTACCAAGTTCACCCAGTGGGCAGTGTAGGTGACATACCTGCCCTGACCATGCTTGGAGGACCATGCGTCAGTAGTCATATGGACCTTTGGCCCAACACTAAGTGACAGAGATGCAGTAACTTGGCTCTGCACATGTTGGTACAGGTGTGGTATTCCCTTTTTAGAAAAAAAATTGCGGCTGGGTACCTTCCACTGCGGTGTCCCAATTGCTACAAATTTGCGGAAGGCCTCAGAGTCCACCAGCTGGTATGGTAAAAGCTGGCGGGCTAAGAATGCAGACAAGCCAGCTGTCAGACGCCGGGCAAGGGGGTGACAGTCAGACATTGGCTTCTTACGCTCAAACATGGCCTTCACAGAAACTTGGCTGGTGGCAGATGACTGGGAATGGGAACAGGTGGTCAAGGTGGAAGGCGGAGTGGAGGGTGGTTCAGATGGGTCAAGGAGAGCAGAGGTAGAGCAGTAAGATGCTGGACCAGAAGGAGTGTGGCTTTTAGTTTGCCTGTTGCCTTTGAGGTGTTGCTCCCAAAGTGCTTTGTGCTTGCCGCTCATGTGCCTTCGCATAGAAGTTGTACCTATGTGGCTGTTGGGCTTACCAAGGCTCAGTTTCTGACTGCACTCATTGCAAATTACAATGCTTTTGTCAGAGGCACACACATTAAAAAAATCCCACACTGCTGACTTTTTGGAAGTGTGCGATCTGGCGGTAACAGTAGAAGTTGGCGGCATTGGCGGCAATGGCGGGTGCGTTGGCTGGCTGAACACAGGTGCCGATACATGTTGTTGCCCTACTGATCCCTGCGGGCTGTCCTCCCTGCTTCTTCTAAGTCTTATTCTCCTACTGCCTCTCTGACTCTCCGTCTCTCCATCTGAACTACCCTCCTCTTGCTCTCTTCTACTAGGCACCCACAAAACATCAATCTCCTCATCATCATTCTCCTCAGATGCATCAATTTCTTCTGACACATCACAGAAGGAAGCAGCAGCGGGGACCTCCTCCTCATCACTCATCATTATGTCCATCTCTGTCGTGTTCTCTGCCAGAATTAAATCTGGTGTAACGTCCTCATCTCCTTCATCTTCTTCTGCCAATAATGGTTGCGCATTACTCAGTTCAAGAAACTCATGGGAAAATAACTCCTCTGACTCCAGTGAAGAAGGGGCACCGGTGGTGGAGGAAGTGTTACGTGGGGTGGCCATAGCAGTGGAGGATGAGGAGGATGTTGTGGTAAAGTTAGAAACGGTAGAGGATGGGGTGTGCTGTGTAAGCCAGTCAACTACCTCTTCAGCATTTTGGGAGTTCAGGGTCATTGGCTTTTTAAAACTGGGCAATTTGCTAGGGCCACAGGATTGCATAGCAGCACGGCCCCTAGCACGGCCTCTGCGTGGCGGCCTGCCTTTGCCTGGCATTATTTTTAAAAAAACAACAACAACAAAAACTCAGTTGGTTTTTCTGGAAACGATAATACACACAGCTAGATGGCGGTTTGAAGAAAACACTGTGCAAATAATGCCTACAAGGTCAACGTATACACAGCGGTGGATACGGATTACGTAAAATATCAGAATGCTGCTTGAAAAAAAGTAACTCAAGTGGTTTTTCTAGAGACGATAATATTATCAATATTTAGACAAAATGTGAACAAGCTCACACAGCTAGATGGCGGTTTGAAGAAAACACTGTGCAAATAATGCCTACAAGGTCAACGTATACACAGCGGTGGATACGGATTACGTAAAATATCAGAATGCTGCTTGAAAAAAAGTAACTCAAGTGGTTTTTCTAGAGACGATAATATTATCAATATTTAGACAAAATGTGAACAAGCTCACACAGCTAGATGGCGGTTTGAAGAAAACACTGTGCAAATAATGCCCACAAGGTCAACGTATACACAGCGGTGGATACGGATTACGTAAAATATCAGAATGCTGCTTGAAAAAAAGTAACTCAAGTGGTTTTTCTAGAGACGATAATATTATCAATATTTAGACAAAATGTGAACAAGCTCACACAGCTAGATGGCGGTTTGAAGAAAACACTGTGCAAATAATGCCCACAAGGTCAACGTATACACAGCGGTGGATACGGATTACGTAAAATATAAGAATGCTGCTTGAAAAAAAGTAACTCAAGTGGTTTTTCTAGAGACGATAATATTATCAATATTTAGACAAAATGTGAACAAGCTCACACAGCTAGATGGCGGTTTGAAGAAAACACTGTGCAAATAATGCCCACAAGATCAACGTATACACTACTACAGCGGTGGATACGGATTACGTAAAATATATTATGGCTGCTTGAAAAAAGTCACTCCGGTGTTTTTTCTGGAGACGGTAATATTATGGATATTTAGACAGAATGTGAACAAGGTCACACAGCTAGATGGCTGTTGGTTGAATAACACACTGGGCAAAAAATGCCTACAGGGCAAATAATGCCTAAAAGGTCAACTTATACACTACTACAGCGATGGATACGGATTACGTAAAATTTATTATGGCTGCTTGAAAAAAGTCACTCCGGTGTTTTTTCTGGAGACGGTAATATTATGGATATTTAGACAGAATGTGAACAAGGTCACACAGCTAGATGGCTGTTGGTTGAATAACACACTGGGCAAAAAATGCCTACAGGGCAAATATTGCCTAAAAGGTCAACTTATACACTACTACAGTGATGGATACGGATTACGTAAAATTTATTATGGCTGCTTGAAAAAAGTCACTCCGGTGTTTTTTCTGGAGACGGTAATATTATGGATATTTAGACAGAATGTGAACAAGGTCACACAGCTAGATGGCTGTTGGTTGAATAACACACTGGGCAAAAAATGCCTACAGGGCAAATAATGCCTAAAAGGTCAACTTATACACTACTACAGCGATGGATACGGATTACGTAAAATTTATTATGGCTGCTTGAAAAAAGTCACTCCGGTGTTTTTTCTGGAGACGGTAATATTATGGATATTTAGACAGAATGTGAACAAGGTCACACAGCTAGATGGCTGTTGGTTGAATAACACACTGGGCAAAAAATGCCTACAGGGCAAATAATGCCTAAAAGGTCAACTTATACACTACTACAGCGATGGATACGGATTACGTAAAATTTATTATGGCTGCTTGAAAAGTCACTCCGGTGTTTTTTCTGGAGACGGTAATATTATGGATATTTAGACAGAATGTGAACAAGGTCACACAGCTAGATGGCTGTTGGTTGAATAACACACTGGGCAAAAAATGCCTACAGGGCAAATAATGCCTAAAAGGTCAACTTATACACTACTACAGCGATGGATACGGATTACGTAAAATTTATTATGGCTGCTTGAAAAAAGTCACTCCGGTGTTTTTTCTGGAGACGGTAATATTATGGATATTTAGACAGAATGTGAACAAGGTCACACAGCTAGATGGCTGTTGGTTGAATAACACACTGGGCAAAAAATGCCTACAGGGCAAATAATGCCTAAAAGGTCAACTTATACACTACTACAGCGATAGTAAAATAAAAAAAAGTAAAATAAAAAAAAAATGAATATTAAAAAAAAAAAATTACAGTTGGTGCTGCTGAACTACTAGGAGCAGCAGATTAGCACACCAGTCCCACTCCCCAACACTGCTAGACTAATAGCACTGGGCTCTTATAGTAGTAGTAGTAGTAGTAGTAGTAGTAGTAGTAGTAGTAGTAAAACAACAAAAAAATAAATAAAAGCAGTCCTTACAAGGACTACTGTTATTGCAGCAGTCAGCAGATGAGATCAGAAGCAGGACAGCTGCCCACTGCAGCTACATACAGAGCACTGCAGTAGAAGGTAGATTACTAGCCAGCAAAGCTACCTAAGCTTAAATGTCCCTCAAACCCCTGCAGACTTCTGTCCCTCCAATAACAGAGCAGTATCAAAACGATTACTAGCCAGCAAACTTTCAACTGTCCCTGAAATCACTAACAGGCAGCAGCTCTCTCCCTACACTATCTCTTCAGCACACACAGGCAGAGTGAAAAAACGCTGCAGGGCTTCGGTTTTTATAGGGAAGGGGAGTGGTCCAGGGGAGAGCTTCCTGATTGGCTGCCATGTACCTGCTGGTCTGGGGTGAGAGGGCAAAAAAAAGCGCCAACAATGGCGAACCCAAAATGGCGAACGTCGCGCGACGTTCGCGAACTTCCGGCGAGCGCGAACACCCGATGTTCGCGCGAACAAGTTCGCCGGCGAACAGTTCGCGCCATCTCTACCCACAGTCACACTCCCTTCCCAGAGACTATTATCCACTGTTACTATAGGCACCATCTCTCCCTACTATACCTGCTATCCCACAGTCACACTCCCTTCCCAGAGACTATTATCCACTGTTACTATCGACACCATCTCTCCCTACTATACCTGCTATCCCACAGTCACACTCCCTTCCCAGAGACTATTATCCACTGTTACTATAGGCACCATCTCTCCCTACTATACCTGCTATCCCACAGTCACACTCCCTTCCCAGAGACTATTATCCCACTGTTACTATATACACCATCTCTCCCTACTATACCTGCTATCCCACAGTCACACTCCCTTCCCAGAGACTATTATCCACTGTTACTATAGGCACCATCTCTCCCTACTATACCTGCTATCCCACAGTCACACTCCCTTCCCAGAGACTATTATCCACTGTTACTATCGACACCATCTCTCCCTACTATACCTGCTATCCCACAGTCACACTCCCTTCCCAGAGACTATTAATTCCACTGTTACTATAGGCAACATCTCTCCCTACGCATCTGCCAGGAGTTTTATACTGACAACTAAGGATAGTCAGTTTGACATCTCATTCTACTTAACAAGTGCCAGTATATACTGCAGTACTGTACTAGCCTTCTTTTGTAGGCTAAAGCTATTGTAAGTACATTTCTGGCAGAAGTGTGAAGGACACTGATCTGGACACTATATTTATCGGGTAGCTCTCTATGTATGATTTTTATTACCTTATTATCTTCAGTGCCACGACTACAGCACCACACCTAGAATCTCGGCTATTCAACCTTTTAGGCTCTCTCTCCCTTTTAGCAGTTTTCACTTAATGTGACGTTAATGTCTATTTTTTTTTATTGTTTTGTAGGAATATTTTTTCCCAAAATATTTAGGTAAGTTAACTCTTGATTCTTTTATATGTGTGCAACTTTAAAATGTTTAAAAAAAAAATCCCCCAAGGTGCTGTTTCAAGACACTTTAAGTGCTGCGTGTTTAAGAAACCCAAAAACGCAACGTTAAATCTTCCGAAATCCCATAGAGTAACACTGCAGTCACCTGATAAGTGGTCCTGTGATTGTTCAGGTAACTGTTACCTGAAAAGAACTGGTACAGGTATGGGACCTGTTATCCAGAATGCTTGGGACCTGTGATTTTCCAGATAAGGAGTCTTTCCATGATTTGGATTGCCATACCTTAAATCTACAAAAAAAAAATAGCTTAGTTGGAATCAAGTACAAGGTACTGTTTTATTATTATAGAGAAAAAGGAAATAATTTTTAAAAAATTATAATTATTTTATAAAATGGAGTCTATGGTAGATGGTCTTCAGAGCTTTCTGGATAACAGATCCCATATTTGCACCTGGGCAAGTGACTGCAATACCAACCTATAGGGGGCTCTTTTGGTTACTTTAACCTTGCATTTTTTGACACATAAAACACTATAAACAGCCTCATGTGCTATTGCAGTTCCCTATTACAGGTATGGGATGCGTTATCTAGAAACCTGTTATCCAGAATGTTCCAAATTACGGAAAGGCCGTCTCCCATAGACTCCATTTTATCCCAATCATCAAAATTTTTAAAAATTATTTCCTTTTTCTCTGTAATAATAAAACAGTACAGATCCCAACTAAGATATAATTAATCCTTATTGGAAGCAAAACCAGCCTATTGGGTTTATTTAATGTTTACATGATTTTCAAGTAGACTTAACAGGGACCCGTCACCCAAAAAATTCTTCCAAATCCTTTTTTATCATGTTAGTCAAGCAAAATGAACTTTACTTACACTGTATAAATTATTTGAATCTTGTTTCCATCAGTCTGGGAATTCATAATTATAACAAGCAGGCAGGAGCCTTTTTGTGGACAATGTTATTAAGACAAGTCTTGTATCATCTCAGAATCTTGTTTGTGCTCCTGAATGGGGGACCTGATGTCCATCCCCATGTACTGGTTATACAATTAAATGGTTAAGAGACCTGGGGGAATGTGGGGAGAGCAGTGACATCTAGGAAGTGCTGAATGGAAAGTGAAAGTAATTGCTTGCCCCACCTCTATGCATAAGGCATAGAGGAGGGGCAGAAAATATTTGATTGACAGTTGAGATTTTTAAATGAGTTAAAAACAGCTATGAATGCTTTAAGAAAAAAAAAAAAGAATATGGATTTCATGTTTAATTTGAAAAGGACTTTTATTATACAGCTTTTTATGTCTGGGTGACAGGTCCACTTTAAGGTACGATGATCCAAATTTCGGAAAGACCCGTTATCCTGAAAACCCCAGGTTCCAAGCATTCTGGATAACAGGTCCCATACCTGTATTGTGTTTTTTTAATAGTTATTTACTGTTAAAAGTTACTAGTATCAGCAAATATACTGTTGTCTGTATCATCCCCAAATAACACTGCCCAAAGTATATATCATTATGTGGCACAATTGCTACAGCTACAAACATTAGTTAAATAATGCCTGAAGGGAGAAGTCAAGTTTAAATCATAGATTTGGGGGTATCAGGTAAGTGACTATAATCACTGGAGGATGCAAACATTTGGCACCTCCCTCCCCCAGTGATTACCACTTTCTGTCACCTTTAGGGCATAGACACACACTAAGATTCAGGGAGATTAGTTTCCAAGTGACAAATCTCCTCTTCTTCGGATCGACTAATCCGGCAGGATAGCACTCGGATTGCTTCATAAGGAAATTTTGGGCGATTTAGGAAAACTAAGCGCCATCCCACCGGCAATTTAGATTCTAGCAGACGGGAGGCAGTTCAGGGAGATTAGTTGCCCCGAAGAAGAGGTGATTTATCGCCGGGCAACTAAATCACCCCGAATCTTTCGCGTGTGCGCTTACCCTAAGGGCAGAGACAAACACTCAGATTCGGGGAGATTAGTCGCCCAGCTACAAATCTCCTTTTCTTGGGGGCAACTAATGCCCCCGAACTGCCTCCTGCCGGCTACAATGCAAATCACGGCGGGATGGCAATCAGTGCACTTCGTTTTCCAAAGTCGCCCGAAGTTGCCTCATGAAAACAAAGCGATTCGAGTACCATCCCGCCAGTGATTTACATTCTAGCCGGCAGGAGGCAGTTCGGGGAGATTAGTCGCCCCGAAGACTAATCACCGGGTGACTAGATCTCCCTGAATCTTCGCGTGGGCCCTTACTCTTAAGTTGTAAAAATGATCTATATGAGCTATGCAAGCCAAGTAGTAAGATAGGAATTCATTGACTGCGTTCCTAATGTTGTAGTAGAAGAATGTATGACACTGGGGATCATTTATAAACATTGGGCAAATTTGCTCCTGGGCAGTAAACCATAGCAACCAATCAGATGATTGCATTCACTGTTCAACCTGCAACTGGCTGAAAAGAGCTAATCACTGATTGGATGCTACTGATAGTATACTGCCTAGGAGCAAATTTACCCAGTGTTTACAAATGACCCTAATTTGTATGTTACCAAAGTGCTTATAATCTGACTTTATGTTTTTGCAGCCTGCCTCGGTGCCCACCGCAGTGGTACGCTTAGCAAGCTGAGTTATTTGAATTTCGATGGTCCAGTAGATCTGAGAGCCTGTGTTAATGGTTTGTATTAAATGCATTTATCATCACTGTGCCATGTTTAATGCTGGGAGCTGCTGTAACTTTTAGAGTGGCAGTCACTGTACCAATTAATGCGTCACTACAATTTTATGCTGTGAGACACAGTGACATATATATGTCCCCAAGTAGTATGATCGAAATTATATTTTGAGCAGGATCCCTGTGTTTTTCCTCCCTATAATACATAGATTTTTCAGATTTCCTTGTTGTTGCAATGGGGCGTTGAGCCTGACGCAATTGCGACTGATGCTCTCACACTTTACTGTAAATTGGATGCACTTGCGCACAACTTTTTCCAGGTCTGATTGATGCCATTTCTGATGTTTGTCATGAGAATGCTGCACGTCTCTGAATCTGTAGACGCCAGTGTTCTGCCATTTGATGCATGACACTGAGGAACCCTGGAGCTACCACCTGAGGTGGTCGTATCCAGGATTTTTCTGTGTCAATACATGGAACTGTGCTCAAAGAAAGGAACACTAATGTAGTATTGCCCTGCACCGATACAGCTGGTGTGTTTGCTTCAGAATCTCTACTATAGTTTATATAAACAAGCTGCTGTGTAGCCATGGGGGCAGCCATTCAAGCACAGGATACACAGTAGATAACAGATAAGTACTACTATAGTTTATATAAACAAGCTGCTGTGTAGCCGTGGGGGCAGCCATTCAAGCACAGGATACACAGTAGATAACAGATAAGTACTACTATAGTTTATATAAACAAGCTGCTGTGTAGCCATGGGGGCAGCCATTCAAGCACAGGATACACAGTAGATAACAGATAAGTACTACTATAGTTTATATAAACAAGCTGCTGTGTAGCCATGGGGGCAGTCATTCCAGCTAGGGATGCACCGAATCCAGGATTCGGTTCGGGATTCGGCCAGGATTCAGACTTTTTCAGCAGGATTCGGCGGAATCCTTCTGCCCAGCCGAACCGAATCCTAATTTGCATATGCAAATTAGGGGTGGGGAGGGAAATCCTGTGACTTTTTATCAAAAAACAAGAAGTAAAAAATGTTTCCCCCTTCCCAGCCCTAATTTGCATATGCAAATTAGGGTTTGGATTCGGTTCGGTATTTGGCTGAATCTTTCACAAAGGATTCGGGGGTTCGGCCGAATCCAAAATAGTGGATTTGGTGCATCCCTAATTCAAGCACAGGATACGCAGTAGATAACAGATAAGTACTACTATAGTTTATATAAACAAGCTGCTGTGTAGCCATATATATATATATATATATATATATATATATATATATATATATATATATATATATATATATATATATATATATTTATTTATTTATAAAAATATATATATATATATATATATATATATATATATATATATATATATATATATATATATATATATATATATATACCGGTATGTATTAAGGCTCAGAAAAGATTGCATATAGTGTGTACAATAAAAGTCTTCAAAAATAGGGGGAGGGTTTATGTGGATTACTGTGGCAAATTTACTTGCTATAAAGCTAGATATATAATGAAATTTACATTGTGGTTTCCAAAATGGAAAAAACAACTTATGAGCATATGCTAAAATATGAGCATATAAAAACTCATGTACAAACTCATTACTAATACTCTTGTAGATGAAGCCAGTTTGCCTAATTTCTAGTGCAATATATCATGCTGCAAATTATATATCTGGACCTGAACGTTATATTTCAGAAACAATCTTGTTTATTTTCATATTTGTGCAGCAATTCCAGATCAGTGCACACCCTTACCATGTAATAAGGAACGATCCAAAGAATGCATAGATGGGAAAGGAAATTTTACTTGTATTTGTAAACCAGGATTTCAAGGGCCACTATGTGATGAAGGTAAGGGGTCACATGTGTTTCTTTGTGCTAAAATAATGTTGGGTCAGGTATAGGGATGTAGCGAACGTCGGAAAAAAAGTTCGCGAACATATTCGCGAACTTGCGCAAAAATGCGAGCGGTTCGCGAACCCCATAGACTTCAATGGGAAGGCGAACTTTAACATCTAAAAAAGACATTTCTGGCCAGAAAAATGATTTTAAAGTTGTTTAAAGGGTGCAACGACCTGGACAGTGGCATGCCAGAGGGGGATCAAGGGCAAAAATGTATCTGAAAAATCTGCCTGTGTGTGCTTGGAAGAGATAGTGTAGGGGGAGAGCTGTTAGTGATTTCAGGGACAGATGATAGTAAGTTTGCTGGCTAGTAATCTGCTTGATACTGCTCTGTATTGGAACAAAAAAATAAATAAAAGCAGTCCTTACAAGGACTACTGTTATTGCAGCAGTCAGCAGATGAGATCAGAAGCAGGACAGCTGCCCACTGCAGCTACATACAGAGCACTGCAGTAGAAGGTAGATTACTAGCCAGCAAAGCTACCTAAGCTTAAATGTCCCTCAAACCCCTGCAGACTTCTGTCCCTCCAATAACAGAGCAGTATCAACACGATTACTAGCCAGCAAACTTTCAACTGTCCCTGAAATCACTAACAGGCAGCAGCTCTCTCCCTACACTATCTCTTCAGCACACACAGGCAGAGTGAAAAAACGCTGCAGGGCTTCGGTTTTTATAGGGAAGGGGAGTGGTCCAGGGGAGAGCTTCCTGATTGGCTGCCATGTACCTGCTGGTCTGGGGTGAGAGGGCAAAAAAAAGCGCCAACAATGGCGAACCCAAAATGGCGAACGTCGCGCGACGTTCGCGAACTTCCGGCGAGCGCGAACACCCGATGTTCGCGCGAACAAGTTCGCCGGCGAACAGTTCGCGCCATCTCTAGTCAGGTATGGGACCTGTTATCCAGAATTCTAGGGATCTGAGGTTTTCCGGATAAGGGATCTTTCTGTAATTCCAGTCTCTATACAATAAGGGGCCGATTCACTAAGGGTCGAATATCGAGGGTTAATTAACCCTCGATATTCGACTAGGAACTAAAATCCTTTGACTTCGAATATCGAAGTCGAAGGATTTAGCCCAGATGGTTCGATCGAACGATCGATGGATAATTCCTTCGATCGAACGATTAAATCCTTCGAATCGAACGATTCGAAGGATTTAAATCCAACGATCGAAGGAATATCCTTCAATCAAAAAAAGTTAGCCAAGCCTATGGGGACCTTCCCCATAGGCTAACATTGACTTCGGTAGCTTTTAGATGGCGAACTAGGGGGTCGAAGTTTTTTTTAAAGAGACAGTACTTCGACTATCCAATGGTCGAATAGTCGAACGATTTTTACTTCGAATCCTTCGATAGTCGTAGTCGAAGTAGCCCATTCGATGGTCGAAGTAGCCCAAAAAAAACATCGAAATTCGAAGTTAGTGAATCGGCCCCTACGGGGTTATTTATTAAAATCAGATTTTTTAAATAAAAAAAAGTCTGACCAAACTAGAATCCACAATTTGGCATTATTTATCAATAAAAAAAAACTGGAAAAAAGAAGATCGAGGAAAAACACAACTTTTTGGATTGTCACGCGGAAAACCCGTATTTTTCACGTTTGAAGTCTGAAAAGCACAAAAAGTTTGAGTTTGAGTTGAGTGGGTGCAGAAAAACCATCGTCAAACTGGACTTTTCAGGCGTGAAACTTTTCAGGATGATGCCATTGAAAAGTATCAAAAATGTGTTGATAATAGAAAACTTTTAATGAAATAGGAGTTTTATAGTTAAGTTGGTAAAATCAATTTCAACATTTTAGAAATAATGACTAGTGGGCGAAAATTTGTGGCGTTTCGCTTAACCGAAAAATTCGCGAATTTACCGCGAAACAGCGAAAAATTCGCGAACCACATTCACGTCAATGGGAGTCAAAATAATTTTGACGCGCAACATTTTTGACACGAGGGACAATTTTTATACGCACAAATATTTGATCCAAATGCATTAAAGTCAATGGGTGTCCGAATAATTTTATGTGCGTGACAATTCAGACGCGCAACAAATTTTTTTTTTTGCGGCCAGCAGTTTCGTGAGTTTATTCGCGGGTGGTGAAAAGTGGAGATTCGCTGCTAATCCCTGCCTGCCAAATTTCACCCATCACTAATAGTGAAAATGTCATTTTCTTTATAACCTGTTTTATTTGTAGATATCAATGAATGTGTGGACCCGGTAAATCCGAATGCAGGATGTAACCAAAAATGCCTCAACTTGCCTGGAAGTTATCGCTGCGCCTGTGAAGATGGTTATTACATGCTGCCCAACAAACACACATGCAGTGGTAAATTCTCTATGCTAACGCTGCACAATCATTGTGATTTGCATGAATTGTAATTAATCATTCTTGCGATTTCTCGTGGAAGAGCAAAACTGCACTTTGCGCTACCCCTTGTGTTGGTAGATCATCCCTAACCAGATTTTATTTTTTTAATGAATCCTATTTTTTCTTGAAAAATTTGTGTTAATTTTTAAAACCTCTCGGAAATGTGGTTTGTGGAGAAAATGGAAATTTAATTCAAAAGTATGAAATGAAATGAAATTCACAAAGAGAACAATTTGGTAACAAAAATGTGCATGTCACAATGTAATATTCTTCATTAGGTTTTTATTGCATTGTGAATCTTAATTTCCCTTGCCAACCTTTAACAACTGTTTGAAGGTGGCGTAAACTTTTGGAGCAAATGTAATAACTTTTTCATTAAGTAGTTTTATTATATAAACTGAGCACTATCACAAACTATAAAGGGGCAATATAACAGGATGACTGGGGAACTGGCAGCTATGCTCTCAATCTCAGCAAGGCACCCCCGCTCCAGGTGTAAGGTATATGCAAATCAACAAGAGGGCTGAGAGAAAGCAAACAAAGAGGCAGAGCTTGCTGCTAAGTGCTCTTTATTGCACACAACATGTTTCGGGCCCAAAGCCCTTTATCAAGTGTACAAATCATTATGTGAACAGACTTTTAAGGTGTAAAAACAGGAAGTGAGATCGAAAAACATCATATGTTAATCAGAAGTGACATAGTGCACATGTCATCATAATTTAAGTTAATAAAAATAATATAATACAATATCCTTTTTTGCATCGTTGTTATAGTTCAACCGTGATACAGTGTTGATATCATCACAATATGTGCTCATAAAATCAATAAAACATTGTAAAAATAGTACAAAAATAGTCCAGATGGTCTTTTGACTTCATTTCAAGGTAACGAAATTTACATAAGTATTGCACAAAGGTTGTATCTACATAGTGTTTCGCTAAAGTGCTGATATGCTAATGGACACAAAAGGAACTGCCCATTTCTGGGCCTACCACTAAAACAACAAGATCACATGTCTATTTTACAAAGAAGGAATCCTCAGTATTCTTACCACTAGTTGTACATATAATGTAACTATCTTGGGCTCAGTAATTCTGTTATCTGCAAGGAAACAAATCATATATAAGTTTCAAGGGAGAATAAATTACAAATGTATCAAAAAGAACGTCTCGCTAGGCTGTAAAAAAGTTAAAAAGTTATCAATCGTCGTTTTCACAAAATAGAGATAAGGGATGCAACAATGTAGTTATAGGAAACATTTTACACTCCAACTATCATTCATGCCTTTTGGATAGAGAGTATCCAATTTTTTAATCCAGTATGCCTCCCTCTGTGACAATTTTTTCCTCTGATTGCCTCCTCTTTGTAATGGGTTAACAACTTCAAGTATAGCCCATCTTAACTGGGACTGGTTATGATTGGCAGTATTAAAGTGTCTAGATACTGTCGTGTCGGTGGCAGCGCCTTTTTTAAAATTCCTTATATTCCCTTTATGCTCCTTTATGCGAGTCTTAACTGCTCTTATAGTTTGACCAATATATGCTAGCCCACAGGGACATTTTAGCATATAAATCACAAAGCTTGTGTCACATGTAGCAAAATGATTTAGCTTAACAGGAGTACCATTTGCTGGATGTCGCAAGGTTTCTCCTTTGATGATAGCAGAGCAGCAATTGCAGTTTAGACAGGCAAATGTTCCAACTTTCGGTTGGCCCAAAAATCTCTGGGTACCCAGTATACGGGGCGGGTTAACTTCCGGTGGGCACAGTATATCTCGAAGACACTTTCCTTGTGTTGTAGCTAAATATTGGAGGTTTCGTCAGGGAATTCCTCAGTGATTTTTCCTGTAACACCAGTGGCCAATATTTGTGAATTATACGTTCTATATCTTTACTCTTGGTACTGTATTGGCTTACAAATGGGAAGACTTCCTTTCTGTCTCTAGCTTTATATGTCAAAAGCTCTTTCCTGGGTATTGTGCCTACTTCCCTGACGCAATTTTCGATATTTCTAGGTTTATACCCTCGTTCGATAAATCTATGTTTAAGGGTATTTGCTGTGAGGGAATAGTTGGCCTCTTCAGAAGTAATTCTACGTGCCCTTATAAACTGGCCCTTAGGGATTGCTCTCATTACTTTAGGGGGAAAGGAAAGTGTCTTCGAGATATACTGTGCCCACCGGAAGTTAACCCGCCCCGTATACTGGGTACCCAGAGATTTTTGGGCCAACCGAAAGTTGGAACATTTGCCTGTCTAAACTGCAATTGCTGCTCTGCTATCATCAAAGGAGAAACCTTGCGACATCCAGCAAATGGTACTCCTGTTAAGCTAAATCATTTTGCTACATGTGACACAAGCTTTGTGATTTATATGCTAAAATGTCCCTGTGGGCTAGCATATATTGGTCAAACTATAAGAGCAGTTAAGACTCGCATAAAGGAGCATAAAGGGAATATAAGGAATTTTAAAAAAGGCGCTGCCACCGACACGACAGTATCTAGACACTTTAATACTGCCAATCATAACCAGTCCCAGTTAAGATGGGCTATACTTGAAGTTGTTAACCCATTACAAAGAGGAGGCAATCAGAGGAAAAAATTGTCACAGAGGGAGGCATACTGGATTAAAAAATTGGATACTCTCTATCCAAAAGGCATGAATGATAGTTGGAGTGTAAAATGTTTCCTATAACTACATTGTTGCATCCCTTATCTCTATTTTGTGAAAACGACGATTGATAACTTTTTAACTTTTTTACAGCCTAGCGAGACGTTCTTTTTGATACATTTGTAATTTATTCTCCCTTGAAACTTATATATGATTTGTTTCCTTGCAGATAACAGAATTACTGAGCCCAAGATAGTTACATTATATGTACAACTAGTGGTAAGAATACTGAGGATTCCTTCTTTGTAAAATAGACATGTGATCTTGTTGTTTTAGTGGTAGGCCCAGAAATGGGCAGTTCCTTTTGTGTCCATTAGCATATCAGCACTTTAGCGAAACACTATGTAGATACAACCTTTGTGCAATACTTATGTAAATTTCGTTACCTTGAAATGAAGTCAAAAGACCATCTGGACTATTTTTGTACTATTTTTACAATGTTTTATTGATTTTATGAGCACATATTGTGATGATATCAACACTGTATCACGGTTGAACTATAACAACGATGCAAAAAAGGATATTGTATTATATTATTTTTATTAACTTAAATTATGATGACATGTGCACTATGTCACTTCTGATTAACATATGATGTTTTTCGATCTCACTTCCTGTTTTTACACCTTAAAAGTCTGTTCACATAATGATTTGTACACTTGATAAAGGGCTTTGGGCCCGAAACATGTTGTGTGCAATAAAGAGCACTTAGCAGCAAGCTCTGCCTCTTTGTTTGCTTTCTCTCAGCCCTCTTGTTGATTTGCATAAACTATAAAGGGGGAGGGGTTTATCAGTTAAATTCTAATCAGGCTTGGTGTTCTTTGGTTTGATACCTCAATAAGTCTGTGACTGCACAGCGAGTGTGGGAGCTGCTAAGGAAGTGTTGCATGTGAATAATTATTTAGCAGTGTTAAAGGGATCCTGTCATCGGAAAACATGTTGTTTTCAAAACGCATCAGTTAATAGTGCTACTCCAGCAGAATTCTGCACTGAAATCCATTTCTCAAAAGAGCAAACAGATTTTTTTATATTCAATTTTAAAATCTGACATGGGGCTAGACATTTTGTCAATTCCCAGCTGCCCCCAGTCATGTGACTTGTGCCTGCACTTTAGGAGAGAAATGCTTTCTGGCAGGCTGCTGTTTTTCCTTCTCAACGTAACTGAATGTGTCTCAGTGAGACATGGGTTTTTACTATTGAGTGTTGTTCTTAGATCTACCAGGCAGCTGTTATCTTGTGTTAGGGAGCTGTTATCTGGTTACCTTCCCATTGTTATTTTGTTTGGCTGCTGGGGGGAAAAAGGGAGGGGGTTGATAGATATCACTCCAACTTGCAGTACAGCAGTAAAGAGTGATTGAAGTTTATCAGAGCACAAGTCACATGACTGGGGACAGCTGGGAAATTGACAATATGTCTAGCCCCATGTCAGATTTCAAAATTGAATATAAAAAAATCAGTTTGCTCTTTTGAGAAATGGATTTCAGTGCAGAATTCTGCTGGAGAAGCACTATTAACTGATTCATTTTGGATTTTTTTTTTTCCCATGACAGTATCCCTTTAAAAACCTTAAGGGGCAGATGTGTCAAGGGTCGAATATCGAGGGTTACTTAACCCTCGATATTCGACTGCCGAATTAAAATCCTTCGACTTCGAATATCTAAAGTCTAAAGATTTTGCGCAATTCGTTAGATCGAACGATTGAAGGAATAATCGTTCGATCGAACGATTAAATCCTTCGAATCGAACAATTAGAAAGATTTTAATCCATCGATCGAAGGATTATCCTTCGATCAGAAAAGTGTTAGCAAGCCTATGGGGACCTTCCCCATGGGCTAACATTGGCCTCGGTAGGTTTTAGGTGGTGAACTAGGGGGTCGAAGAAATTTTTAAAGAGACAGTACTTTGATTATCAAATGGTCGAAAATTCAAACGATTTTTAGTTTGAATCGTTCGATTCGAAGTCGATGGTCGTAGTTGAAGGTCGAAGTAGCCAATTCGATGGTTGAAGTAGCCAAAAAAAACATTCGAAATTCGAACTATTTTTCCTCTATTCCTTCACTCGAACTTAGTGAATGGGCCCCTCAGTGTTAGGCTTTTGCTGTGCATGCTGGGAGTGCTTGATGCAAGGAGGGAGTAAGTGCAAAAAGCAAAAAGCGAAAATCTGACACACCGCTTTTTCTTTTCTGTGTGTGTGGGGTAAGCTGGTAGATACATTAAGTGCATTTATTTTTTGTGTAATATAGGTGGTGGGGGAAGTGCGAGAAAGGAAAGACAGGTTTTAATTATAGGGGATTTAATTATTAGAAAGATGCATAGGGTAATCTGCCGTAAGGACCCCTCAAGCCGAACAGTCTGCTGCTTGCCTGGTGCTAGGGTTCGGCATGTGGGGGATCGAGTGGATTATTGGGAGGGGCTGGGGAAGACCCGGCGGTCTTGGTATATACCTCCCAACATTTGGAAGTAAAAAGTAAAATTTTTCCCACACGTAGTGCAGCAATTTTTTTGATCACACCCCTTTCTGTGGCCACACCCCCTAATTACCATGTTTGTTTTACAAAATTTGGCAGGTTATGAAAGTTTGAAAATATTTCTCCTTATCTAAACTGGAGAAAAGAGGTTCCGCCTAAATATTGGGAAGGGGTTTGTTACAGTGAGAGCTGTGAAGGTGTGGAATTCTCTCCCTGAATCAGTGGTACAGGCTGATACATTAGATAGCTTTAAGAAGGGGTTGGATGGTGTTTAGCAAGTGAGGGAATACAGGGTTATGGGAGATAGCTCATAGTACAAGTTGATCCAGGGACTGGTCCCATTTCCATCCTGGAGACAGGGAGGATTTTTTCCCCCCCTCTGAGGCAAATCGGAAAGACTTCAAATTGGGTTTTTTGCCTTCCTCTGGATCTACTGGCAGTTAGGCAGGTTATATATAGACCTAAAAGGTTGAACTTGATGGACGTGTGTCTTTTTTCAACCTTACTTACTATATTATTTGTGTTATTTATGCGCCTGTCACTTCCTATGGTACATGGTAGAAAGGGCTAATCTATCAATCACTTCTTTGTCTTTCACAGACAGAAATGAGTGCGAAATGTTTCCAACCATTTGCGGGAGTGCAGTCTGCAAAAACATCCCCGGGAAGTATGAGTGTGAGTGTGACAATGGCTATAGATACAACAGTTCAGCAAAAGCCTGTGAAGGTGAGTCAGATGTCATTATAGTCACGTTACTAAATACTTATATGACAGTTTCACATAAAAGGATCCTGATGACCCGCAACAACCCTTAAGAGACATTCTATAGCATCAGCTTCCTATTTTTGAATGATAATTACTATGGCCTTCATATTTTTAGGTTAAGTATCTAGTTGATGCCCTTTGAAGCTGTAATGATAGCGAGGCAATAGCGTGTTTCATCTTATAATTGAAGCAGTGACCTGGAAATGAATGCCTTATATCTCTCTAGACAAAGGCAAGTGGAATGTCAAGTAGAAACTGAATTGAAAGTCACCAATGATTTATGTGCTGTAAGGCTTCAGTATCCATAAAATCATCTATTTAGAACCATGTTGTAGGCACACCAGCTACAGTTTCCTGATAAAGGCATCAGTGTAAAGGGGAACTATCACATAAATGAAAATTTAATATAAGCTTTGTCTCACAAAAAATAAGGAACTCTCCACGAAGAGAGATATAGGGGCAGATCCACTAAAGGGTGAATTATCGCCTGCGACCGCTTCACACCAGTTCCCCAGGAGCAAATCCGATCCCCCTACAATAATTCATTAACATGCAAAGTTGCGCCCTGGGCGCCGATCACTGGCGACTTTTCGCTAGTGTTACTTTGCCAGTGCGAGCATTTCATAGTGAAGATGCGCTAGCATTTGCTTGTGCCTAGCGAAAATTCACTAGTGATCTTGCACTTAGGTCAATTTGCATACGGCAGGAAATTTAACGTTTTATGGAAGTCTTTATTATAAATGTTGGTGCAAATGCTTGAAGTTACCACTTTTTATTACACATGTCCAGGGAAACTAAATAAAGACAAGAGAGTTAATATAATTCCCTACACATGAGCCCACTGTAAAATGAATGTTCCATACGTTATAAAATGTCTGGAGAAAACTGGTTACCCAAAAAAAGTAAGTCAGGACTTTTGCAGCCAATCCCGCTTAAAATAAGGAAAAGTCGCCAGCGTTTTTTGAACTTTAATGCATTTTCGGCACTCAGCATATGATGTAAGAGGAAGATCTAGCTGCTTTATAGCACTTCACCTGGTCTGATTTTGTAAAGTCAACGCTAGTGAAAGACGTAACGTTCAGTAAAATCCACACTTTAACTTGATTATTTTAGAAATGGTGCAACATTTTTAATTGATCATATTCTTATCATTCTTATTTCCATGAGGTGAATCCTATATAAAATTGTCATTTTGGCAATAGTTCCTCTTTAAGGAGGAGGAATGTAGATATTTGATAATATAAACTATTGTTGAAACAAATATGGCGGCATAGGATTTGTTTCTGGAGTTTAGTCAATGGAGACTGTAGCTTTTGGTTTCTCCATTGTGTACAGAATATGCAAGGTGTACTGGATAAATATGCCCTTTGTTTCTGTTGGTGTTTAAAGGTGAACTGAATATGACTGGAAATTGTGTATTTATATCCTAAATTTAGTGTGCCAGCCCAGAGTTTCAGCAAGCTTTCAAAATGAAAATAAACAGTTTGTTCTTAACGGAGAAGGAAAGGTTAAAACTAAGTCAGCTTTATCAGAAAAGGTCTATATGAATAGACTAGTAAACCCTCAAAGTAATGCTGTTCTGAGTCCTCTGTCAAAAGAAACACTGCATTTCTTTCCTTCTATTGTGTACTCACGGGCTTCTGTATCAGACTTCCTGTTTTCAGCTTAAACCTCCAGGGCTTGGGCTTGAGCATGCTCAGTTTGCTCCTCTCCTCCTCCCCTCCCTTAGCTCAGAGTTATGAGTGAGCAGAGAGAGACTGAGGCAGGATGTGACATCACAGCAGCTAATATGTCAGCTGCTATCCTCAACAACAGAGATAGTGTCTAGAGCTTTTAGCTCAGCTATTGAAAAGCATTCTAAAGAATAAAAATGGAGTTCTAGATTGTTGTGACTTATCTATTGCCAATGCCAATAAACTGCCTTGTTATCTTTCCTTCTCCTTTAATAACAATTATGATAAGATGGTCTGGAGCTGTTTTATGAAAGAATTATTGTTTGTTTTGTAGCTTAACCCTGTTGAAGTTTAAAAAGAAGCAACATGTTCTTGTTTCTTTTTCTTTCCCTTCCGCCATGGTCAGGGATGACTCAGTAGATGGCAATCACTAAGAAACAAGTCTCTCCTGATGATACTTTTTTGTTTTACTTTTTTTTTTTTTTTTTTTTACAGATATTGATGAATGTGCTGTAAGGTCGTGCAGTCAAATCTGTGTTAACAACCCTGGAGGTTACACTTGCTACTGTGACGGCAGAAGGAAATATAAGCTGGCTCAGGACAAGACCTCTTGTGAGGTAAGTAATCATGCATTCCTAAGTGTTTGTATAATATTACCCCTACTGTAAATATAATTTTAGATGTCACCAACTATGTTTTAATTTTGGCATCTTAAAGGACCAGGATTTGTATAAGATTACAATGTCATACCCAGAAGTCAGTATTACCCTTGGAAATGTCTTTCTAGTATAAGTGTGCCAAACAGTTCATCTTCTTGACCAACCATTTGAAGGGCTTTGGCCAAGTAATCCCACTCCCCAGTGGTCTTATGAATTAGCTCAAAAATATAGTTGCAATAAATCAGTGACTGTTGTTGGTCCAGCGTGATACTTTCACTCTGTCTTTTTAGAGAAAGCACTATAGGTGTGTTTTATATTGGGGTAGTCTAAGAGGAGAGTTACATTCGATCAATACAATCCAGATATTGGGTTATTGTTATCAAGTCCCTGCAAGAACCTTTCATGAATAGCATCAATATAAACACAAGAGTTGGTCCAATTTTATGGTGGCTTGATTTGCAGCGCTGTCCCTTAATAACCCCATTCTGAGTAGAATTCTTAGGGTGAGTCCGTATTGGGCTTAAAGGCTGAATAGATTTGCATTTGCCTTGGTTCTTTATGCTTTAAAGGGGGTTCTTCATAAAGAGAAAAAAAAGTGCTATGTATCTCCAATAAACTAAAAAATCGAATTGCACTACTTAGCTCTCCAGTGAATCCTGCATTATACACGATAAAAAGAAACAAACACCAATATCATCCCTAGGACCTGACTTGGCTACAGTTGTCTAAACATCTAGGTCCACAACTTAACCAGACTGTTGGACTGTTGCCTGCAGAAATGCCTGTTGCCTGTCCCCAATGCAGAAAACCAAATGCTGAGCTTCCTGAGTTCCTGAGGAGTAGCTTTGGGTGGCTGACTTCTTTTCTGGGGTGTGTCAAATAACTCATTAGATAAAGAGAAGGAACAAAACCCATCATTTGAACAAGCCTTTGGATGTTAGATAGAGAGATAAAGAGATTATTGATGTCACTGAGGGATAATAAGATCAGTAGGACACCAAAATCTCCTGTATATCGCAGTGTCTACAAATATTCACTGGTTCAATGTTCTCTGCCTTTTTTTTTTTCCTATAAATCTCTCCCAAATGATGTTTGGGTGGCAGGTGCGTCCCCTCTAGGCTTGCATGTCATTTCTGTTAAGCAGCATCAGTTTACTTTCTTCTGTTGTCTGAAGTAATCTTACAGGCACAACCAGCCATGATACCGACCATTAATTTTATGCTTTAAGATCACGGCCTAAGTAGAGAATTACCAACATAACTTTTAAAGTAATGACACGGACTTAACAAAGTTCTTTACTGAGCTGTAATGAAACACTGAGCCGCCATGTGCACGGCTTAAGGCTACAGCCAGTTATTGCGCCGAGGCGTTCATGCTACTCATCTCAATAGACGGAGAGGTTTTATGGGTGTTATTTTCCAGTAGAAATACTGCGGCAGGTCACCAGTGGAACGGCTGATGTGCTTTTGTGTTGTTTATTGAGTGATTTGTGGAACCTCTGTTGACTGCCCATTGCCCGGAGCTCTGGTCATCTCCTATGTGTTATTGCTAGTGATTTTGCAGTGAAAATTCGGGGGTGTCGAAAAGATTTCAATGCCACGGACGGTTCCGACGGCAGCACCCATTTAGATGCCCATTTGGACACTTTGAAATGATCGCATTACCGAAAAGTACCAATAGCGAAAAATTGCCAGCGTTCGGAGCCCGGGACGAAACTCTGCATATTAGGGAATTAGCGTTGTCTGAAAGCATTTGCACCTGGCGAAGCGGACGCTAACAAATTTTTCGCTGGTTAGTGAATGCCATGATGTCTGGTGATTTTCATTGAGCTCTAATACATCTTCTAGGCAAAAGGAACCCCCCTATAAGATATATTGGATCTAACTGTCAATGATTATCTGACACCCAACTGCTGCATGAAGACAGAATCAAGAAAACAGATCCTGAGTGAGGAATAGTGATGATAAAATTGATTATTTCAGAAACAGTACAGAATTTGCATTGATTGTATTTAGAAAACATCCTATTTCAATATGATGAAGCTTATATTAAATTTACATTTCCCCCTTTAATTTTCCCAGTCACCGGGACATCCCACCAATTCAGAGGATTCATGACTTAAATGCAGACATCTGCTCTCTGGCAATAACCTCTGGCAGAGAATACACCTGAGCTTTAGGCCTTAAAGGAAAATGTAAATTATTTGTTTAAAATTAAGTCCATGGGGAATGATTCTTCTGTAATTCTGAGCTTTCTGGATAACGGATCACATACCTGTATTGGCAAATATATATATATATATATATATATATTCCTAAATTATCTCCTAAGAATTGCAATTATATAGTGAATAAAGTATATTCATAATATTATATATTACCGAGGAGTTTCATGACCATATAAAAGTTCGAGGCCGAAGGCCGAGTGTTTTTATACAGGTCATGGAACTCCAAGGTAACTTCTAATTATCCTCATATTTTCCAACTGGGGTACTTTATTTATTATAATACTCAAGTTTCAGTGAGTCATGTGACAGAAATGACATCAGAACTCACCGTTTATAACTGATAACATCAGAACTCACCGTTTATAACTGATGACATCAGAACTCACCGTTTATAAGGATATAATTTACAAGATATTCATGGCTTTTGTGTATTATATATATATAACATATACATGGCGATACATGATTTTTACTCCAATGACAGATGCCCCAGTGCCCTCTCTGCGCTACACTATAATCACTTTAGCTTCAAACCCCTTGCGTGAAACCTTCTCCTGACATTGGCACATTCTAACAGTGACTCCGAGAACAATGCCTCCCTGCAGGTCTCTAGTGTTGTGTAATTCCGGCTAAGATGTGGCACACTCGCTGGCACGTGCCAGTAACTAAGATTTTCTTTAAGCCCTTAAAAGCTCCTGGGTTTTGCTCGCCGAATCTGCATTATACAGAGCCGAGCTTACGCCTGTGTGAATGGCAGTTTTGTGCTGCACAGCAGGAACATTGTTTTTCTACACTGAAGGGCCCTTAACTAATATTATCTCCGGCTGGAAAGGTTCTCTTGAATTAACATGAAAGGGAAATAAAAATAGACATTTTCAGACATCTGTGGCTTTCATTTAGGAACAATTGTCTTTATACAGCAAACAGTATAATGAGAATCGCTCACTGTTCTACTCACAGCTGCACTGGATTAAAACGGGACTGTGCATGAGCTACTATAACTAGTTACACATATACAGGTACGGGATCCATTTATCCGGAAAACTCTGAATTAAAGGAAAAAAAATTCTGTAGTATACAATGAAAAGAAACAACAAGACAAATTAAACTTTGAAATCCCAAAGTCTTTATTAAGAAATAACTTACCGAAACTCCGCTTGCGCTCCTCTTCAAAAAAGGAGATCCATCGTGCGGTGCTCGATTTCTCCTCCCTGCCTTCCTTATAGGAGATAGCCAGGGAGGAGAAATTGAGCGCTGCACGATGGATCCCCGGATCTCCTTTTCTGCAGAGGAGCGCAAGCGGAGTTTTGGTAAGTTATTTCTTAATAAAGACTTAGCGATTTTCAAGTTTAATTTGTCTTTGTGTTTTTTTCGTTGTATACTAACGAATTTAGAAAAAAAATGATGTTACTGGTCCTTTAAAGAAAAGGATGTCTCCCATAGACGCCATTATAATTTAATTAATTTAATTTAAAAATGATTTCCTTTTTCTTTGTAATAATAAAACAGTAGTTTGTACTTTATCCCAACTAAGATATAATTAATCCTTATTGGAAGCAAAACCAGCCTATTGGGTTTATTTAATGTTTAACTGAATTTCTAGCAGACTTAAGGTATGAATATCGAAATTACAGAAAGATCCATTATCCAAAAAAACCCAGGTCCCCGAGCATTCTGGATAACATGTCCCATAGCTGTACATACAGTATATAACTAATTACAGGTATGGGACCTGTTATCCAGAATGTTTGGGACCTGGGGTTTTCCGGATAAGGGATCTTTTTGTATTTTGGATCTCCATACCTTAAGTCTACTAAAAGATAATGTAAACATTTAGGGGTTATTTTTTCTGTTTTTTATTTAATTAAAAAAGTCGGACCAAACTAGAATCCCCAATGTGACCTTATTTATTATTAGAAAAGCACAATTCAATCAGATCAGGGACAAACTCGATAAAATCCACAATTTTATGGGTTTTTTTTTCAGATTTTTCCCCCCACATTTTTTGGATTTCTGCCCGAACAGTCCGAAGTAGTCGGATTTTCAGGCTAATTCCAGCACAGACCACAGAAACTTCCAAATAGTATAGGGACCTATCCCATTGACTTATATACAACCACAGTAGGTCTAAGATGGTGTATTTTCGGATTCAGACTTTTTCCATCCTCTTGGTATAATAATTCTTGAAAAATTAGAGTTTTCTTTTGCACTAAAAATTCAGATTCTATAGTAAAAAAAAAAACATCAAATGTTTCACGCTTTTTGGCATTCGGAAATAAATAACCCACTTTATAAACCCAATAGGCTGATTTTGCTTCCAATAAGGATTCATTATATCTTATTTGGGATCAAGTACAAGCTACTACTTTATTATTACAGGAAAAAAGGAATTAGTTAAAAAAAAATCATTGTTTAAAATGGAGTCTAAAGGGTTTGGCCTTCCCATAATTCAAATTGGGTTTCCAGATAACGAATCTTATATCTGTACTAACACAAGATGCAGGGCTTTTGTTGTTCTGAAACTGTTACCGGAAGAGGCCCAGGGTAATGGCACAGTATTGGTACAGGTATGGGACCTGTTATCCAGAATGCTTGGGACCTGAGGTTTTCCGGATAACGGATCTTTCCGTAATGTGGGTCTTCATGACTTAAGTCTAGGGATGTAGCGAACTGTTCGCCGGCGAACTAGTTCGCGCGAACTTCGACTGTTCGCGTCCGCCGCAAGTTCGCGAACGTCGCGCGACGTTCGCCAATAGGCGTTCGCGTCAAAATCGTTCGACCATTTGACCATTCGATCGCTAAAATCGAACGATTTTCGTTCGAATCGAACGATCGAAGCCATTGGATTGAATGAAATCATTCGATCCAATGGCTTCGATCGTTCGATTCGAACGGAAATCGTTCGATCGAACGATTAAAATCCTTCGATCATTCGAATCGAACGATTTTCGGATGTTCGAAGTTCGCGAACTGTTCGCGAACTGTTCACATTTTTTGCCGGTGTTCGCGAACGGCGTTCGCGAACACATACTCGGCAGTTCGCTACATCCCTACTTAAGTCTACTAGAAATTCATGTAAATATTAAAGAGCCCAATAGGCTGGTTTTGCTTCCAATAAGGATTAATTATATCTTAGTTGGGATCAAGTACAAACTACTGTTTTATTTTTACAGAGAAAAAGGAAATCATTTTTTAAAAATTTGCATTATTTGGATAAAATGGAGTCTATGGGAGACAGCCATTCCGTAATTTCTGGATATCGGGTTTCCGGATTAGGGATCCCGTACCTGTATTTCAGCCAACTGAGCAATTAACCACTAGCAGGAATGCAATCCCAAAAATATGCAAATGTGAATTGGCCAGTGGAAAGTTGCCTCTTACATACAGTGACAGCCATGTGACAGTTTGATTGTATCGGTTTATACTGAATCATTTTTTAAAAATGTGATTGAAGAGTGAATACAGAAGGTTCATTAGAAGTGATATTCTTTTTATACACTACAGACTCCTTATGTGTGTGTATACGAATAAATATTTCATGACTCTTGTGATAAAGTGCAGACTGCACCTTACTGTCGGGATTTGTTCCACACCTGCTTTTACCAGTAACATGATAGAGTGAAGACCAACATTTTATTCTGCGGGTTTAATTCTATGAGATGTAATAGCTCAATGCTGCCATCCTGTGGTGCTGTAAATATGTTACTGTTACAGCGCATAGTCATTGGATATATTTAGGTTAAACTGCTTGAGGGAAATCTGAGTATCACTCATGTATTATAAGGGATAATGTACCCCCTACTGTAAATGATAAGGATTTTAGAAGTCACTGAGGGGTTGTTCTGTGACCATATAAAGGCACAAGGCTGCAGGCTGAGTTATACAGGGAACTTTGAGTATCACTCATGTATTATAAGGGATAATGTACCCCCTACTGTAAATGATAAGGATTTTAGACGTCACTGAGGGGTTCTGTGACCATATAAAGGCACAAGGCTGCAGACTGAGTTATACAGGGAACTCTGAGTATCACTCATGTATTATAAGGGATAATGTACCCCCTACTGTAAATGATAAGGATTTTAGAAGTCACTGAGGGGTTGTTCTGTGACCATATAAAGACACAAGGCTGCAGGCTGAGTTATACAGGGAACTCTGAGTATCGCTCATGTATTATAAGGGATAATGTACCCCCTACTGTAAATGATAAGGGTATTAGAGGTCACTGAGGGGTTGTTCTGTGACCATATAAAGGCACAAGGCTGCAGGCTGAGTTATACAGGGAACTTTGAGTATCACTCATGTATTATAAGGGATAATGTACCCCCTACTGTAAATGATAAGGATTTTAGACGTCACTGAGGGGTTCTGTGACCATATAAAGGCACAAGGCTGCAGGCTGAGTTATACAGGGAACTCTGAGTATCACTCATGTATTATAAGGGATAATGTACCCCCTACTGTAAATGATAAGGATTTTAGACGTCACTGAGGGGTTCTGTGACCATATAAAGGCACAAGGCTGCAGGCTGAGTTATACAGGGAACTCTGAGTATCACTCATGTATTATAAGGGATAATGTACCCCCTACTGTAAATGATAAGGATTTTAGAAGTCACTGAGGGGTTGTTCTGTGACCATATAAAGGCACAAGGCTGCAGGCTGAGTTATACAGGGAACTCTGAGTATCACTCGTGTATTACAAGGGATAATGTACCCCCTACTGTAAATGATAAGGATATTAGAAATCAATTGAAGAGCCATGATAAATCATTGAACATTGATAAATCCATGTTTATAATGATAATAAAAATATATGCCCAGTCATGGCTGGAATATAAGGGCAAACTGTTATTAGACCTATGTAATTCCTCCTTTCCTTACTTTTTTTTCTCTAGAGTATTCCTGTTTGTGTCCCGCTTAATCTTGAAACAAATTATGAGCTGCTGTTCCTGGCTGAACAGTTCACAGGGATACCAGTAGTGTATTTAAGATTCAAACTGCCTGATGTTAGTCGGTAAGCATTACTTATCTTTATATGCTTTTTTTGTATAAAAAAAAACTGGAAGAATGAAAGCATAGAAAAAACTAATAAACACATATAAATATAGGATAAACTGCAACACATATTGTGGATAATTTATTAAAACAGGGGCAAGATGGTGAAATGTTAAAAGGAAACTTAAGATATGAACCCTCTATATCACCAGCTTGTGATTCTCTTTTTCCACCAATTCTGATTGTGTTTGGAAGATCTAGGGGCAGATTTATCAAGGGTCGAATTTCAAGTTTATCCCATCAAGTCCCATAAACTTGAAATTCAAAAAAGAATGACCAATCGAAATTTATAGGAAATGAAATGAATAGGATCAAGCAAATTCAATTCAAAGGCAAAAACACCAATTCAGCAGGTTTTAGATGATGAATAGTCAAATTTGAATTCTTAAAGGGACAGTACAGGGCAGATTTATCAAAGGAATTTTTTGAATTTTTGAATTAAAAAAATTCGAATTTCAAGTGATTTTTGTGTACTTTGACTAGGGAATAGTTCAAATTCAATTCAAATTTGACAAAATGCAAATTTCAAAATGTATTATGTACTCTCCCTTTAAGAATTCGAATTCAACTATTCGCCATCTAAAACCTGCCAAATTGGTGTTTTAGCCTCGAATCGAATTTTGACTATTCCCTAGTAGAATTACACTAAAATAAACGTGAAATTCGAATTTAAAAATTAGAATTTTCAATTCGACCCTTGATAAATCTGCCTCCTAGTGTAAAACATGGGGCAGATTTATCAAGGGTCAAATTTTGAGTTCAATTCAACTCCCATAAACTCGAAATTAGAAAAAAATTACCAATCGAAATTTACTTTAAAAAAAAAAATCAAATTTTTGAAAATCGGGTGAATAGGATTGAGCTGCAAATTCTAATCGGATTCTAATCAAATTCAATTAAATTAGATTAGAATTTTTCAACAAACTACTCCAAATTGATTGTAGAAGGTCCCCCATATGCTAAAACACCAATTTGGCAGGGTTTCGATGGCAAATAGTCAAATTCAAAGGGACAGTGCATGATAAATTTCAAAATTTGAATTTCAAATTTATTTTAAATTCAAATCAAATATGGACTATTTCGTAGTTGAATTACACTAAAATAAACTCAAAATTAGAATTTAAAAATTTTAATTTTCAGTTCTTCCCTTGATAAATCTGCCCCATGTGCCTTTGGCAGATACAAGTGTTTCATTCACTCACTTTGAGAGCAGAAGGGTCGCACACAGCAAGCACAACAGTAGCACTCTGATATTGAAATCACAAGATGAAATTGAAGGCAATACAATTCAGAGATATCCAGTCTCTTGACTTACTACTATATCTCCCAACAACCCCCAACTGCCTCTGGCCCAAGACAGAACAACCTCTGGATAAATGTAAAAGGTTACTTTGCAGCAACATAGCCAGAGGCATTCTATTTAGGGGCACATTTACTTAGCTCGAGTGAAGGAATAGAATAAAAAATACTTCGAATTTCGAAGGTGTTTTTTTTGGCTACTTCGACCACCGAATTGGCTACTTCGACCTTCGACTTAGAATCGAACAATTCGAATCGAATCAACCCTCGATATTCGACCGTAAGTAAATGTGCCCCTTAGTGTTATGTTTTTCTAGCCGATTTTCCAACATACAAATCCGAGCAGTAAAAGGTATGGTAGGCTCATCAGGGTTTGGGAGAAAAGGTGCAGACTGTACAGAGGTATAAGATATCTCTTCGTCAATTGGTTATGTTTTGGTAGCCGAGGATGAGTAGAGTATAACAGTGCTTTATTAGCAGAGTCATTCCAGCCATTACACAACAGTAACTTCCAACTCTATCACTCTTAAGCAGTATAGAAAGTACTATGTATACTCAGTATAACTCATGTGCACAATGACACCTGCAGGCCATTTGTTTACTACATTTAGGGGCCCATTCACCAAGCTTGGGTGAATGAATAGAGGGGAAAGAAAGCTCGAATTTCGAGTAGTTTTTTGTGCTCCTCGATTTGGCGTAAATACGCCTGAGTAGAATGATTCGAATAGATCGAGCGCAAAAACGCTGCGACTATTCGCCCATTCGATAGTCGAAGTACTGTCTCTTTTAAAAATACTTCGTCTATTCGCCTGGCGAATATTCGCCCATTCAACTCTATTCCCCAGCCGAATTTCAAGGGATTTAACCCCTCGAAATTGGACCCTTGATACATCTGCCCCTTAGCTTTCAGCCACAGGTTAAGTACACCAGCCAATGCTGCCCTGTGCTTCTCAAGTAACACAAAATATTAAGCAGGGCAGTACCTTGCTGGAGTTTTTGTTGCTACTTATGTGCCTGTTGTTGCCTCGCATAAATATGACCTAAATTATTGTGGCTGCCTTAATATATGATCAGTTTTATGGAGGGCTACAGCAGTGTTTTCCATTTGTTTCTATGAAATTCGTGTCTTCGGGATCTGTTGCTACAGAAATTTACTCTTTCAGATTCACCTCCAAAGACTGGCTGCTGCATGTGCCATGAGCCTAAAGCAGTTCATGCTCTCGGTTTAACATTCCCTTTTATTGGTAATCTTTAAGGGTCATGGATGTTTTGTTTGTCATTTTTCAAAAACAGCTTTTCGGCTGAATTTGACTTTCGAACATACGATGGAGAGGGAGTGATTTTGTACGCAGAGTCTGCCGATAGTACGTCGTGGTTCCTGCTTGCTCTCCGTGATGGGAAGATTGAAATTCAGTTCAAGAATGAATTGTGGACAAAAGTAACAACTGGTGGCAAGGCAATCAATAATGGGGAGTGGCATATTGTAAGTTGCCCTTTCCTTCCTTTCCTTCTCCAATACCTTTGCTCTAAACAAAGTCTTATATGCACATTTGACAAACCAAGTAGAAGACAATCCAAGCCTTCTACATGGTCTTCTATTTTTCTTTTCCTTGTTGTTAAACCTTCTACTCTTCCTTCTGATGATCCTTCTAATTACAAATACCACCCTTCTGATGATCTATCTCTATGTCTCCTGCTAATTTCAGATTCCATCCTTACCCTCCTTTCTGATCCTCCTCCACCTAAGTTCAGATCCTTCTGATGTATATAAGTATGATTTATATTTATATATCCTTGTAATTTCAGATCCCATCCTTTCGATCCTCCCCCTCTAACTGGATCCCATCCTTCTGATGTACTGTATAGGGATGCACTGAATCCAGGATTCAGTTCGGGATTCGGCCTTTTTCAGCAGGATTCAGATTCGGCCAAATCCTTGTGCCTGGCCGAACCGAATCCGAATCCTAATTTGCATATGTAAATTAGGGGCAGGTAGGGAAATCATGTGACTTTTCATCACAAAAGAAGATTTTTTTTCCTCATTTTCCTTTCTTGCCCATTATTAGGATTCCGTTTGGTATTCACCCGAATCTTTCACCAAGGATTTGGGGAATCGGTCCATCCCTAGTACTGTATATATATATATATATATATATATATATATATATATATATATATATATATATATATATATATATATATATATATCTATGATCTATATCCAGTGTTCCCCCTAAGCTGTGCGCTTGTTCTTGCGTACAAATTTTGAGGCCAGTGCACACAACAAATTGTGGTGCGCACAAAAATTTTTGTGTGAAAATAAAAAAAAAATTATTAATTCTGACCTGAGAACATAAATTTAAAATGTGCGCACAAAATAATTTTTTGCACACATATCTGAGAAGGAATTAAAGTAAACATTACCTATATTGTATCTATATCTCCTTCTAATTTCTGATCCAATCCTATCTCTTCCTTCTGACCCTCCTTCTAATTTTATATCCTATGCTTTTGATCTATATATCTATGATCTATATCTATACAGGTATGAGGCTGGTTATCCAGAATGTTCGGGACCTGGGGATTTCCAGAAATGGAGGGCATTATCCGAAAATTTCTCATAATTTTATGTAAAATAGTACAACCAAATCTGCACTGATTTTTCCCCTTATATATCAATCTTTTTTTTGAAAATTTCCCTTGCGGGAAAAAACTTGAATCTACAAAATCTACAAAAAATTGGATTGTAGAATGTTTCGTATTTGAAGTCTGATTTTTGCCCAAAAACCACAAAATGTTCAGATTATTGTACGAAACTCAGAACAGATCAGGATGTCTTCGGGACTTCTCCCATTAACTTCTACAGCAGGTCTGAGTTTGAGTACTTTTTAATTCGCACTTTTAACACCCTTGGGCTTTAACAAATTCGAAAAAAATTGTGGGTTTTTTTTCCCCACCAAAAATTCATATTTTATACAGAAAAAATCTCAGAATTTTCCAGTTTTTGGTATTCGGATTTTGATAAATAACCCCATGAAGAAAAAAAATGAAGATTAAAGAAACCCATCAAAATAGTTTTGCCTCCAATAAATTTTAAGAATATCTAAAGGTGGCCATACATACAAGTCTGAATTATTTGATTATAATACACAAAAGCCATGAATATCTTGTAAATGATATCCTAATAAATAGTGAGTTCTGATGTCATTAGTTATAAACGGTGAGTTCTGATGTCTGATATAATAAATAAAGTACCCCCTCTTGTAAGTTATAAGGATATTAGAAATTACCTCGGAGTTCCATGGCCTTCGGCCTCGTGTTTTTATATGTCATGAAACTCCTCGATAACTTATAATATCCCTATAATTTACAAGAGGGGGTACTTTATTCACTATATAATTCAGAGATTTCTGGATAATGGGTTTTCGGATAACAGATCCCATACCTGTTTCTCCTTCTGAGTTTAGATTCCATCCTTCTGATGGTGGAATTAAATTCCAGTATACTTATAACAGAATGATCATCATGGCAAAAACAGTTTGGCTTTTTTGTTGTAGATAACTGTGGAAGAGTTGGAGAACATCATCAGTGTAAAAATAGCAAAAGAAGCCGTAATGAACATCAATAACCCAAGAAGCCTCTTCAAATCCTCAAATGGTATTTTAGAAATAAAAGTGTACATTGCAGGATTGCCCAGAAAAATTGATAATATCATTAAACCGGTGAGTGTAAATTGTAACGCCCATTTGTTTTATATAATGTGAAAGCATCAGTTGGTACTATACTGGCAACAGTCCAGGGGTTCAGTCCAGGGGTTCATAAATTGTGCTAAGAAGGTATCATGAGTTACAGTTGTAAACTGTAATGAAAACAATGAATGTTACCTAACATGTACCGAAAGAAGCATATCCAGAACAAATGGAATGCCATATTGAGGCATTTTGGAATTGTATATTGGATGGACCAAGTATTCCCCCTACACTTCAGAGGGTTTGCAAGCAAGCATCAAATGCCTTCAATAATCTTAATGTGTAATAAAATTTCCCCCCTAGGTATACAATTCATATGGGCTTTATATGAAAAATACTCCCAGTAGCCTTCAAACAAATATGTTTAAGCGTTTCTGGACATTATCAGAAACAAATGTAGGGGAGTAAGGATTAGATCATGGATCATATTTTCTGTTTCTCCCATTTATAAAACACTTTCTACAGCCCTGGAAAAGTGTATTTTTTTATAGCACCAGATATTTCTGTTCTATTTGCAAAGCAATCTAAGGATGGAATGAGGTTAAAATAAAATATGAAATAAAACATCTCCCGACTTCAGTTGTGACGTTACCTACAGGGAAAATCCCTTATGGAAGGTGGTGATGCCAAGACGTATATAGATATGGATAGTGATGGGCGAATTTGCGCCATTTCGCTTCGCCGAAAAATTCTGGAAATTCGCGAAACGACAAAAAATTCACGAAACGGCGCCAGTGCCTGTTTTTGACGCCGGCGCCCATTTTTTGTTTACGCCGGCGCCCATTTTTGACGCCGGCGTCCATTTTTTTAAAAAAAAACATTTTGACGCCGGCGAATTTTTGCCGCGAATTCTCGCAGGTGTTTCGCAAATTTATTCGCTGGCAGCGAATCGCGCATATTCTCAGTGAATTCGCGCCTGGCGAATAAATTCGCCCATCACTAGATATGGATTTTACACCTACCTAGGATTACAAATATTTTAAAATATTGGGCGCATTCATATAGTGAGACAAGTATGATTTTGAGCACAATCATTATGTTTTTCTCCAACATGCATTTGTCCCAGAATTCTAGCGACAATGCAGGAACAACAGGGCAATTTGCTCAACAGTGTCAACCGCAATTGCGTCCATTTCAGCAAAATAGATGCCACTGCATGTGCACTTCTTTGCAAATATTTTTGGAGTCTACCTGGCATCAATTACGTTGTTCCATGTGCAAGTGACACCTGTGCCCAATTCTTGGTGCAACTGCTCGCTGTTACCATTGACGTAGGGGGAACCCCAGAAATACTGCCACCTCCTTACCAGGCTGTAGCTCCAAGGTTCCCGACATCCCTGCGTCAATAGGTGCAGCAACGCCCAAGTCGGAACAGAAGGAAGTAAAGACTTAGCGTAGCTGAGCCCAACTATGAAAGTGTGAAGAGCACATTTGGATGCAAGTACATTTAATGAAAGTAGTTTTAGAGGCAACTCATTATGGGGAAAAGTGGAAATTGTCCACTATCGCGTTTTCATGAGGAACGTATTTCATTATTTTGCACTAAATTACTTTTCCCCCCAGTTTATAGACATTTGTTAAATTTATGAATCAGCTTAGCAAAGCCATTGCATTTTCATACATAGCCAACCTAATCCTTCACAACTGTATCCTCCACTTTCAGATTAACCCGCGATTAGATGGTTGTATACGTGGATGGAACTTGATGAATCAGGGAGCTTTGGGAGTTAAGGAAGTTATTCAAGGAAAACAGAGTAAACATTGTTTAGTGACTGTGGAAAGAGGTTCCTACTACCCTGGGGGTGGAGTGGCCCGTTTTATAATGAACTATAGTAAGTATATTGTATAATGTTTTACTCCATGCCAAGCTGTTTTTGAGGGCATAATAAATGTGTCAATGTCTCAACTGCAATAGAAGATCTATGGGTAGATAGAATAATTTCTGACTTTCTAACCTAATCAAGCATCAAATTATAGTGTATTTTCTTTATAGCCCGAGGGCTCCTAAACTATGTGCTTGCCCCAGGAAAGCTCAAGGCAGTAAACGAACTTGAACTATATTTAGTGTGACATTTTAAATGAAGTCAGAACTTTGGTATGGTACAGATCTTAAAGCAACCTTGCCAGGAGCTAATGGAAGTGCTGATCAAATCTTTGACCTGACAGACTAGAAGGTTGTTAAAGGGTAATCTACTTCATCCTCTCAATTGTAAGATCTTCTGAAGTCTTCTCAGCAAGGTGTCCATCATTATGCCAGTGCATCATTGTCTGTTTCTTTCTAAACAATGACAGAAGTACCTTCACAAGGAGCTAGACTCAAATGTTGTAGACTTCTCACTCAGCCTGTAACTACCTGTGTTCTGTTTATTGTTCTCCCTCCCAACCTTGTATTACATCTTTATGCAACAAAAAGTCTTGACCAATGTTTTTATGCTGTTCTTCTCCAACCTAGACCTAAAATGAGGAGATAAGGCTTGTGTCTCAGGGTGAGGTTAGTAGAAGTGCCTTGTGGTTGGGCAAAATATGTTTATTTTGTGGATGGGTTAATTAGCCAGTAATGTAGAAATCATTAAAACCTACCTAAAAGTGGAAGCTGCTGATCTCCTAGTGTGGTGGCTTTAGAGTCATGTTACAGTTTAGCAAGCTCTAGTTGAAAGAGTTAAAAGTTATTTCATTTTGAACTGTCTTAATATTCCGTTTCCAAAAAGGATTGTTGATAAAAAGCAAATGACATATTATAAATGATGAACAAATACATTCATGGTTGAATTTCCACATTTCGCAGCCGGAAAAAAAAAAAAATTTGTTGCGTGTCAAAATTGGCGCACAAATAAATATTGTCAAGCGTCAAAATTATTCGGACGCCTGTTGATTTTAATGCATTTGGATAAAATAGTTGCGCGTATAAAAATCTACGAGCGCGTCAAAATTATTTTGATGCTCACTGACTTCAATGAGTTATGCAAATTTTCTGGCGAAGCAAAACGGGACAGATTCGCCCATCACTACATATTATAGGTAGATTGTATTTATTAAACTTGACACAAAGAAGTAGTGATGGCTGAATTCTCCCATTTCTGGCATGGGTCCAAAATGAATTTGCCTGCGAATTTTCACGGCAGTTTTGCAAAATTATTTTCCGGTGCCGAAATGCGGAAATTCAACGTGAATTTATTCGCCCATCACTGCTGAGAAGCTCTCTTGAGTCTTCAGTGGGTCCAATAGAGAGATATATATGTATGCTTAACAGTTTAGACCATCAGAACATAGATTGTTATTTTAAAATAAATCACATTTATTTATTTAACCTGTTTCAATAAGATATTTCAACAAATGACGAGTGGGTAGCGAATATCACCTTTAATATCAGATCATCAACTGGAATCGGAGTCATGTTTTCTCTGGTGAATGGTGAGACCGTGCCTCTCGCTATTGCTATTGAGGATCTTGGATCTGACTTCCTACAGGTATAACTTCTTTTTCCCACCTTGAACACCAGCATGAGTGTGACTTGGTTATGGTTTTGTTTAGCCAGAATTACAATAGACCCTGTCACTGTTTTTGCACAAGCATACTTATATAATTTAGTTACAGATATGTGACAGCTAATTACAAGGGATAGAATATTAAAGCATTTAATGAACTGTTTTAACGTTGCACCCCTCAATTCGTATCTGTGTAGGACTCCACAGAAGGTAACAGAGTAAGCAATATTGTCCTATTTGATGATTATAAAACTCCATTGTGTTCCACCTGTAGACCTATGGGTTGAGCTTGAAGGTTCACTCATATTGCACCATTTTCTTAATTTAATTCCATCTTTCTACTGTTCTTAGGGCATTGTGGTCAGCATACATAGTGCCACTGTCGCACGATTGACAACAAAGAGAATATGTACAGACAAAAACCTTCTAATAAGTGTGAGCATCACAAAAAACACTCTTGTGCTAAATGCTAATTCCTATACGGACATTACTTATGCAAGCCAAGTGGAACTGGATAAGCAACTCTCTATCCTGGACCAAGCAATGCAAGAGAATCCTGATACTTATTTAGGAGGGATTCCAGGTAATTCATCTGCACTTTTTCATAGATCGATAGATGATGATAGAGATAGAAAGATAGATAGATGGATAATAGATAAGATACAATAGAGAGATAGATGATAGATAAGAGACAGTAGATGATAGATAGATGATATATTGATAGATAGATAACAGACAATAGATAGATATCAGACAGTAGATAGATTATAGATAAATATATGACAATAGATAGATGATAGATAAGAGACAATAGATAGATGATAGATTGATTGCTAGATGATATAGGTGATAGGTAGATAGATAGATAGTTAGATAGATAGATAGATAGATAGATAGATAGATAGATAGATAGATAGATAGATAGGAGACAATAGATAGATAGATAGATAGATAGATAGATAGATAGATAGATAGATAGATAGATAGATAGATAGATAGATACTAGATGGATGCATGGATAGATTATAGATTAGATAGATAGATAGATAGATAGATAGATAGATAGATAGATAGATAGATAGATAGATAGATAGATAGATAGATAATTAATAGATGATGGATGGATGGATAGATTATAGATTAGATAGATGGATGGATGGATAGATGGATGGATTAGATGGATAGATAGATAAATGGTAGATAGATGATTGATAGATAGATAGATAGATAGATAGATAGATAATAGATAGATCAATGGATAGATAGATAGATAGATAATAGATAGATCGATGGATAGATAGATGATAGATAGAGCCATTGTTATTTAACTGAAGGTATACTGGAGATCTGAACACTAGAGACTATTGAGGGTCACATTCTGTGTCTTTCTCCAATACTGACATCATTTTTAGCCTGTTGTGCCTTTAGCCATGAATTGTGCATTCATTAATAACATGCAGCGAAATAGAAACAGATCCCAAAGATATTTTGTTCTAGATGATGAAGCAATTATTAAAAAAATGAAAAAAGTTTTTAAGGAGACACTTGACTATAAAAGGTTGTATTTAATGATTAGTAGCGATTTAATCTTAGCTTTCTTTTTGTTGTCTCGACTAGAGTATGATTAAAGACGGAACTCTTCATTTATAGATTACAGCAATTTAATCATGGGTAATCATGGTTTTTGTATGTATTGAGAGAAGAGTATGATTACTGACTGCACAATTAAAGGCATATTTTTTTCCACTAATGAGGCATAATGGTTTTTCTAGCAGATATCCCTGTGGCAGCTACTCCAGTCTCTGCTCACTACGTTGGCTGCATGGACGTGACTATCAATAACGAACTGATGGATTTGGATGGAGCCGTTTCTAAGCAAAACGATATTCGATCACATTCCTGTCCTCTAATTTTATAGTTCTCTGCCTCATATTTTATACATTTAGTAAGCACTACTGGCCAACTAAACTATTATATTATTATTATTATGTTACGGATGAGATGTGCCTGTGCATATACAGTACTCTATTTAATATGATGTGAACGCTTAGACAAATGATATGTTTATATTTTAGGCATTCGGGAATTTATTCAGAAGTTAGAATGACATTTTAGGAAAAGACCATGCTTTGCCTTCAATATGTTATTTTTTATTACTTTCTCTTTAAAACCCCCTTTAAAGAAAACATGTTTCTCTGTATTGGGGGATTTAAAGCAATTGAGACAACTTGGACCAGGAATGCCATTTTCTCCCCTCCACAAAACTAAATATTGGGGGTAATATAATACAGGTATGGGAACTGTTATCCGGAAAAACATTATCCAGAAAAATCCGTATTACAGAAAGGCCGTTTCCCATAGACTTCATTTTATCCAAATAATCCAAATTTTTAAAAATTACTTCTTTTTTCTCTGTAATAATAAAACAGCACATTGTACTTGATCCAAACTAAGATATAATTAATCCTTATTGGAAGCAAAACCAGCCTATTGGGTTTATTTAATGTTTACATGATTTTCAATTAGACTTAAGGCATGAAGACCCAAATTACAGAAAGATCTGTTGTTCAAATGCTCCAGGTCCCATATCTGTAAATGGCAAATGGTTTGCTATTTGTATTGCAATCCATAGCAACCAATCAGCAGGTAATATTTAAGATAAAACTACATGGACAATTTTCTTTAGATTTTGTGGGTCAGATTTTATCTGATCATCCAACACCATGCAATACCACGCTACAGCACCAAATTTGTAGGATGCCAAGAAATCGGAGAAATCCTATAGCTAGAATGTAAAGTCAGATCAGATAAAGCCAGATGACTTGTTCTTTCATCTACATCCAACATCAATGTATTTCAATGGGAAAAAAAGATCAGATTTTATCTGGTAGGATGACGAGGCAGCATGCAGCGCTCACGTCCAACAGTTGTGTTGCATCTGATGGAAATTTCTCCATGTAGTTTAGATCAGATTTTTGTATCAGTCTCATCATATTTTAACAAGACTGCATCAGACTTACCAGGTGAGTTTTGCCAATCCAACGAAAGTTCTTGTAGAGTTTTTCCATTGCTGGTCTCCTGTCTGAAATCGAACAGTTGTAGTAAACTATCTGGGTAAACTTTGCCACTTTTAGTACCAGGGATGTCAGGGGTATTGTGTACACAGTAAAACATGTTGGTTCTATGAAAAATGTTGCATGGACCAGTTTGGCTTTTGCACTAATTACTACAGAGGGTTTCCAACTCCACCCATTGTAGATTTACACACACATTTATGACATAGGCTTACCCATATGTAAAACGACTCCACCTTACAAAATATGGATAGGCTATAGAGTGTAGAAGACAATTTTCTGCACTCATGCACCAAATATTACATATGACTTGGCATATATTACATTTTATTACAGGTGTGGTTTCCGGAAACCGTTATCCAGAAAACACCCAAATATGGAATGGCTATCTCCCATAGACTCCATTATAATGAAATGATCAGAATTTTTTAAAAATAATTTCCTTTTTCTCTGTATTGATGAAATGGTACCTTGTACAGGTATAGGATCCATTACCTGTTATTCAGAAAGCTCCGAATTATGCAAAGGCATAAGACTCTATTTTATACAAATAATCCAAATTTTTTAAAATTATTTCCTTTTTCTCTGTAATAATAAAACAGTAGCTTGTACTTGATCCAAACTAAGATATAATTGATCCTTATTGGAAGCAAAACCAGCCTATTGGGTTTATTTAATGTTTACATGATTTCTAGTAGACTAAGGGCATGAAGATCCAAATTACAGAAAGACCCATTATCCAGAAACCCCAGGTCCCAAGAATTCTGGATGACAGGTCCCAAACCTGTACTTGATCCAAACTAAGATAGAATTAATCCTTATTGGAAGCAAAACCAGCCTATTTGGTTTATTTAATAATTACATGATTTTTTAGTAGAGTTGAGGTATGAAGATTCCAATTACGGAAAGATTTGTTATCTGGAGAACCCCAGGTCCCGAACATTCTGGATAACAGGTCCCATACCTGTAGTTTAAATGTATTAATGACTTGTTTAAACTACTCTTTCAGCTTGGGTTTTCTTTATATTCATAGTATACATTTGGTGACCTATAAGATTTTATTACCTAATTTCCTTGAATTTAAAATGGCCTTCAGTGCTCTGTCAAATTTGTGAGTCAAATGTAGCATGGAAAAAAAAAAAAGAAAAAGTATTAACATTTTAAATAATGGAACATAGTATCACAGTTAATACAGTGCAATATAAGATAAGGAGGTTCCCTAAATGAAATATAAACCTTCCTGTAATGGAACAAAATAAACTCTTTTTTTTGTTTACAACAAATAAAGTTTTGTTATTCTTGCTGAATTACAATTGAAATGAATGTATTGTACTTCTGGAACATAAAGCTTGCTGTGATATATGTTAGATATGGGTTGACATCAGGACTATCGATGGGCAAATAAACTTGCCAGGCACTAATTCACAGGGAATGTCCGCGTTTTGCCGCCGGATAATACATTTTGCAAAACTCCCTTGAAAATTCGATGGAGAAAATTCAGTGGTGTCAAAAAAATGTGGACCAGCATGGGAAAAGTCGCTCGCGTCAAAACCGTTGTGTGTCAACTTTATTCTGACGCCCATTGACTTTGACACTGAGGTCAAAATTTACGGGAAATTCAATTTTTTTTTCGTTTAATCAAAACGGGAGAAATTTGCCCATCACTAGTCAAATTAGCCTAAAAAGGGGCAAGGCAGGATTTCGCACTTGAGTTAAAATTGTGCATCAAAATATACAGTACATACAATATAAAATTGAAATAGAGAGAACTAAAACAGGTCAATGGGTCTGTCTGGTGCTGAGCAAAGACTTTGTCTACTAACAACATTTTTAAAATATTTGGTGAACACATTTGGAAACTTTCAATTCTGTGTTCCAGTGCTGCTAATTTAACTTTGAATTACTGCTGAAAAAGTCCATGGGGCGGATTCACTAAAGGGCGAAGTGGCCATTGCTAGCGAAAATTCGCTAGAAATCCAATCCACAGGGACATCGCCAATTCACAAACAAGCGCAGACGACAATTCACTAGTGAAAGAGACGGTCGCTAGCGTTCGTTCGCACTCTTTCACCAGGCGACTTTTCGAAAGGTCATTACTCCTTTTTTTTGGCTTAACATTTTCCCCAGACATTTTAGAACATATGGAACATTCATTTTACAGTGGGCTCATATTTCACAAATATAGGGTCAATTTTTCATCAGCTCTGTATCTGTAGGGAGTGCTCGACGGTGCTCCGTAACCCATCGGCGTCTTCGGCAAGATGGCGGCGCCCAGGAGAGCCATGTGGGACGTCAGATGCTGATGCGTCAAGAACGTGATGTGTGACATCATCACGCACGTTTTGGTGAAAATCTGCCTTTAAAAGGACGTCCGAGGCCTACAGACATTGCCTGATAATAGGTTCTACTTTGTGTGTTTCTGGGTGAGTTATATTGATAATTCTACTGATTCTGATCCTGACCTTGGCCTGTGATATTGTCTTTCAAACCTTGGTACCGGAACGGACCCTTTTGCCTGGACTTGACTTTGTGATTCTCTTTTACCCTTGGATACCACGAACTGTGTTCCTTCTTTGTCCGTAATTCCAACCTGAGCCTTCGGGCCCTGACAGTATCATGTGACAACCAATTCTTCCCTTATTGTAACTGTAATAGACTACTCATAGCTACTCGGAGTTAGAGCACAAGTAGGTAATTTGACATTTATAACCCTTTCCAGCATATTTGTTATTTGCCAAAAAAATACTGTTTGTGCCCGTCGAATTATTCTTCAAAATCTCTTCCATTGCAAAAAGTCAACTCACTATGCCTGTATTCTATGAGGAACACCAAGGGAAGGGTAATGCTGACTGAATGCTGAAATGTAGGCAAAACCCCTTTTTGCAGATTGTTGTTTTTCTTATTTAAAAACAAAGGTAAATGAATTAAAGATGAATAAGGGTCCCAAAAAGGTAATAACTCACCACATAAAGGAAGAGACCCAGGTGCACCGCCCTGTGCCTTCAGCAAGGAGAGCGGATCAAACCAGGAAATATTGAAGAGCAGGCACTCAAAATAAAGGCTTTCTTCCACCAGGCAAGCAAATCAGAAAGAAAAAGTGTATTATGTTCAAAAATACAGCCTCATGCGTTTTATGTTACAAACAGTTTTTTTTTCTTCTATAAAAACAAAGGAAAATAAGCCCAAATCATGAATCATTATCCTCGGAGACCTAATTGAACAATGGCAGACGATTTAACAAGATCACAACGCAGCATCTGTTGATTGTGGTGTAATTGCTAAAGGTTTGCAAGATGATTCATCTCTATCCCTAATCTGTCATTTAGTTTTTTCCTTTAAAATGAGCACAAAATTGTTTGCAGTTCCGCCGGTGCTTGATCGATGTGACTCGAACGGCGAGCGTCTGTCAGTGAATAGACTTAATGAAATCTTAACTCTCTATGCATGCAATCAGTAGCTTTTCAGGAGAAAGGGGAACGGATTTCATTGATTAATTTGTTACTGCAAACATTTGCGACACACCTAATGCTTGTCATTGCTTATAATCATTGCCAGTGGCGAGAAACAGAATCTGCTTGAGAGCCTTTAAAAATATCCATCATCACCTTGGATAACAGCAGAAGAATCCATTGTGCTGATGCTCTTATCATGGACTCTTTGTTATTAATTCTGCACTCTGGTTCATTTAAACACTGTATGGGAATAATTACAGGTATGGGATCCATTATCTGGAAACCTTTTTATACAAAAAGTTCCCGAATTATGGAATGGATGTCTCTCATAGACTCGATAATAATCAAATAATCCAAATTTTTTAAAAATGATTATCTTTTTCTCTGTAATAATTAAACAGTACCTTGTATTTGATCCCAACTAAGATATAATTAATCCTTATTGGAAGCAAAACCAGCCTGTTGGGTTTGTTTAATGTTTATATGATTTTCTAGACTTAAAGTATGAAGATCCAAAGAACAGAAATATCAGTTATCCGAAAAACCCCAGGTCCCGAGCATTCTGCATAACAGGTCCCATACCTGTATGTGGACACCTCCAACAACATCTCATTCCAGGAGCAAGGGTATTTATATGGAGTTGATCCTCTCTTTGCTGCTGAAACAGGTTTTACCCTCCTGACTACTCCTCTGACATTTTGGGAGGATTTGCTTCCATTCATGTACAGTATAAGAGGTTGGGCATTGATCATTGGGTGATCAGTTCTAGCTGATTGAATGTCCAGTTCATCTCAATAGTTAGGTTGAGCAGTGTTGGACTGGGATGCCAGGGGCCCACCAGAAAACCTAAGACCATGGGCTCACTTTCCAAACTATTTCTCATCTTCCTCTACTCACTCAACTTCTTTATTCTCCAAATCTCTATAATATAATCTTTTTATATATTAAGACTTTTTGTTCCCATATAGAAATAGGTAATGACCATAATATAGGCTTAATGATTAGAAACAAGAGGGCACACTGACACCTGGGCCCACAGGGAGTTTTCTTGGTATCCCAGTGGGCCAGTCCGGCACTGGGGTTGAAGTCCAGGCCATTTGCAGACCAGTCAAGTTTTTCTCTCCCATCTCCGCAACCCAATTCTGTCTTGACCTTACTTTAAGCACAGGGTTATTTTTCCGCTGAAACAGGCATGGCCTTCCCCAAACTGTTGCTACAAAGCCAACAATACCATTGTAACTCCTGTGTCAGCAGCGATGGCTATAGCTTAAACTGCCAATTCCAGTAATCAGATATGATTGGCCATATAGTGTATATCCATAGCTAAATGCAGGTAGATATGCCAGTTCCTAAGCATTTTATTAAAGGCCAAATTAAATAATGAATGCATTGCCCAAACCTTCCCTTGTTTTTCTTGCCTCCCTTCTCAGTACTGATTGCAAGTTTTAATGGGCAGGTACCCTTGTACCTCACCTATCAGTCTGTATTTCTAGGTAACTTATACCTGTAACTTTCTCCTGTTATAAAGCACCATGGAATATGCATGCTCTTTATAAAATAAAAATTCTTTTATTATCCACTGGGTGGTGGTAGTGGCTTTTACAAATGAATCAAAGCTCTCCACGTCTTTAATATTGTCTTTGGAACTTCTAAACAGCTGTTGCAAGTATGATTTTACTTACCCTGCAAATAAACAGGAATCTTGAAAAAGGGACAGTTACCTCCATCGAAATTCAGACATACAAGAAGAATGATATACTCAGAAATACGTTAAATCCACTGGACTTGCTGTGTTTTTCTTGAAGACGTTTCACCAGTCAATCCAACTGGCTTTCTTAATTCAGAATGACCTGTAAAAAAGATCTTTCTGGAATAAATACCCTGGAATGTTGCTCCGATCAGCATAATCTGTTTATCATGATCAGAAAGGATGTCATGAAGTTAATTGTTGATTGCAGTAGCATGATTGGAGCTTGGAGGTGTTATTAAACTGTCTAGAATATGGATTTGGTAGTCTGACCAGACTGAGCCTAACCAGAGGAGCTGACTCTTCTGTGCTGTGTAGTGATGGGCGAATTTAGTCGCCAGGCACGAATTTGCGGTGAATTTGCGCGTTTCGCCGCCGGTGAATAAATTCGTGAAACGGGCGCGAAAATTCTCCAGTGTCAAAAAAATGGACGCCGGCGTCCGTTTTTTTGGACGCCAACGCATTTTCGCCAAAAAACAGATGCCGGTGTAAAAAAAAAACAGACGCCGGCATCAAAAACGAGACGCAGATGCTGTTTCGCAAATTTTTCACCGTTTCGCAAATTTTGTGTGCAATTTGCTGAGTTTTTGGCGAAGCGAAACAGCGCAAATTCGCCCATCACTAGTGCTGTGCCATTTGCTGGTGTAACTGTTGTTTGGTTTTTCACACATACAAATCAGAGCACTATGTGGGAGAAACCAAACAACAGTTACACCAGCGTATGGCGCAACACAGAAGAGTCAGCTCCTCTGGTCAGGACTTAGCCGTGTACCTACAGCTAAAGGAAAAAGGACACACAACTGAAGACTGCCAAGTCCACATTCTAGACCAGGAGAACGACTGGTTCAGAAGAAGTGTTAAAGAAGCCATATATGTAAAAACTGAAAAACCAAGTGTAAAGACCTATATGGTTAATGTGTCCCTATGGCTTTAAATCCATACACTTCCTGATCACCCTAGTTGCTGGGCAGATGCCCATGTATCTAGTTGTAATTTACATAGTTTTATTATTGGCCAAGAGGCCACTTCCTGTCACACCTTGTTATAGTGATTGGTAAGGGGTGGATCTTCCTCTTTGGCTTCTGGTTGCTGACCCAGCTGGGTGTTTCCAGGGAGCCTGGGTACAACAAGGCCCAGTAATGGCAGTTTGCCCTAGAGAGACCAGTACCTTTAGAAAGTAAAGACAGGGAGCAGGGGCCCTGTGAATGAGACCAGCTAGAGATAGGATAATACCTGTAATAGGACTCTCTGGGAGAGTAAGATAGGTGCCAAAAGCCAGTATGAGCACTACCACAGTAAATGGGATTTCAATAGTACAGGTATGGAATCCGGTATTCGGAAACCCATTATCCAGAAAGCTTCAAATTACGGAATGACCGCCTTCCGTAGACTCCATTGTAATGAAATAATCCAATTTTTTTTTATGATTTCCTTTCTCTCTGTAATAATAAATTGAAGGATTTGGCTGAATACCGAACCGAATCCTAATTTGCATATGCAAAGTCATGCGATTTCCCTCTCCGCCCATAATTTGCATATGCAAATTCGGATTTGGATTCGGTTCAGCCGGGCAGAAGGATTTTGGAAAATCTTCTAAACAAGTTTGATCAAATGCGCTGTTACTTCGAATTCTATCGAAAACTTACCTATTCGATCGATAATTCGGCCAAAAGAAAAAAAGGATTTTTTGATAAATTTCAATTCTTTCGGTCTTTATTAGTTTGAATTTCAAAGTAATGGGAGTTCAAAAAACTCGAAATTCGACCCTTGATAAATCTGCCCCTTGATGTTTAAATGATTTTCTAGTAGACTTAAAGTATGAAGATCCAAATTATGAAAAGATCCGTTATCAGGAAAAAACCCAGGTCCCGAGCATTATGGAAAACAGGTCCCATACCTGTAAATGCATAACAAAAAATAATATAGGAAGGAGGATAACGGCATAACCGTTAAAAAACAACAATAGTTGTGAGTAGGGATGCACCCAATGCGCTATTTTGGATTCGGCTGAACCCCTGAATCATTTGCTAACAGATTTGTCCACATACCGAACTAAATCCTAATTTGCATATGCAAATTAGAGGTGGGAAGGGGAAAACATTTTTACTTGTTTTGAGACAAAAAGTCATGCAATTTCCCTCCCTGTGTGTGATGGGTGAATTTGTCTCGTTTCGCCACGAATTTCCCGCGAAATTCCTGAAACTGGTGAAAACTTCGGAAAACGCCAGCGCCCATTAAAGTCAATGGGCGTCCGTTTATCGTCGCTGGTGGTGTCTAAATTGGCGCTGGCGTCGGAAGCGTCACACAGAAAAACTTTGACACGAAATGGGCAAATTTTCAGCAAATTCACGCCTGGCGAAAAAATTCACCCATCACTACAAATCGGGATTCGGTTCGGCCAAGCAGAAGGATTCGGCCGAATCCGAATCCTGCTGAAAAAGGCTGAATCCTGGCGGAATCCCAAACTGAATCCTGGATTTGGTGCATTCCTAGTTGTGAGTACCTCCAAATAAACAATCAAGGGTAATTAAAAGCACAAAAGCATTTATTAGGACATAATGGAAGGAGGCCTCCATTCATTATGTCCTAATAATTGCTTTTGTAGTTTTATTGATTTTTTGGAGGGACTGACAACTGTTGTTTTTTCAGTAAAACAGGCAGGTTAAGTAGAAGTTGCAGCTCCAACTAGGAGGGATAACAAGGAGGTAGCTCTCCCCTCAGGCAAGACTGGCCTTTAGTATAGGGACACAGACTAATAGGGATTTAGGGCTAGTGAATTCTTTGATCCCCTGTGTGAGTATCCAGGTCACGGTGCTGAGATCATGACGGTGTATCTATCCATGTCATGTTGTGATTATCTGCTGCAAGAACCTCCTGGCACCCTTATATTTTGTCTTTCATGCAAAGAACCATATGGGAGTTGTAGTTATACTACATCCTTACTTTACTACTTTTACATATCAATGGCCCAGCCTGGTGTGTTAGAGTCCAATGTAACACATGCTCTATTCCTATAGCTGGATATCAAACCTTTTGTGCTTAAATAGCCCAAAAACCCATTAAGCAAGTCTGAATCGAGGTGGGGATGCAACATTTATTTTCTGGCACATACAATGCTGTTTTCGCACCTCCGGTAGTTACACCACCGTATGTGGGTAAAACTGACCAAACATTGTGCTTACATATGGACGCACACCGTTCTTCTGCTTAGGAAAGATTTGAGAAAGGTTTCTAATTTTTTTTTTTATTAAAGATCACATAAAAGAAAAGGAGAAATATATTGGTACATATCCATTTTGAAGAATGCACAGTATTATCATTCAATATTTACCAGGGTATGGACCGACAGTATTTGTGACAAACATAGAATAAACATAAGAAATTAAATAAATAAAAAAAAAAAAACACCTAAAAAAGGAAAAAGAAAAGATATATGTGGTACAGTGCGCTCTAGTTCGCCCCAGGGAACCCGTATAGCCTCCCAATATTTCCACTTTTGGCTTCATGATGTGGCAACCTTACCAGATGTGAGGTAATTAGCAGCCTCTTTCTTTCTCCTGACAACTTCTTTGACTATTTAGTGGTCAGACTTTTTGGAAACTGACCAGCAGGTGGCGATGTTGGTCCAAAAACTATTGATATTAACAGTACATGTATCCCTTAATATCTTGAAATACAAAGAAAATAAATAATGAATGTCAATGACAAAATTGCTTAGAATAGCCCCATCATCAATTTTACATTCACTTATTTTAAATGTTTACTTATCCTTTAAATGAGAATAATTATATTGATAGAAAGTGAAGCACTACCCTGTTACGTTTCATTAGTAACATTTATGATATGAATTAGTAACATTTATGATATGAATTTGACATTTAGTAGTTAAAGCACTGCGTATCTTGACAGCGCTATATAAACAAATGATGATGATGATGATGATGATGATTGACACTTTTGCCTGTGGGTTTGATTGTGATTTCTCAATTTTTATGATACGGCTCAGGTGGTGTCTTGTTTAACCTCCGCAGAGGGGCGGAACGTCTCATCACATGTCTCATGGGGCGGCACATGGTTGGGTTTTACTTATTTATTTGTATGATATTTTACTGGGTGTTAATGGTCTTGATAAAGGTCTTAGGAACAGACCAAAATGTTGAGCTGCTTTTAACATGTATTAAATAAAAATATGATATTTTAGAGTTTGAAAAGTTCCCCAGCATGCACCTCATTTTTGTGTATATATATATGTACACATACAGGCATGGGACCTGTTACCAAAATGCTTGACCGAATCCGAATCCTGCTTAAAAAGGCTGAATCCTGGCCGAATCCCGAACCGAATCCTGGATGCAGTGCATTCTTAGAAATATGCCTTGTTTGTGGTAACCTTGCTGTGAATAAAACCTGCATTGGGTGTCCATCTGTCTTCCTGTGGAAAATGTATCCTCTCAATATATTCATATATATATATATATATATATAGCTGTCTGTGTAGTTGTAAACTAAATGTACTGTAATGCAGGATTCTGGTAGTTGTAGTTGCACAAACTGTGTGCACAAAGTTTCTGTTGTTCAGCTGCAGTTTTGTTTTGCATGGGTTTAGACAACCAGTGGATTCATGGCGATTTTCCACCTTTCACCATCGGCGAAACTGCAGCAAAATTTTTCCACTGCAACAAAAATGCCGCGGCGACATCAAGGGGCACATTTACGAAGGGTCGAATTTCGAAGTTAAACAACTTTCAAATTCGACCATCGAATTTGATACTTCGATAGTCTTAGGGGCAGATTTATCAAGGGTCGAATATCGAGGGTTAATTAACCTTCGATATTCGACTAGGAATTGAAATCCTTCGACTTCGAATATCGAAGTCGAAGGATTTAGCGCAGAAAATTCGATCGAACGATCGAAGGATTATTCATTCGATCGAACGATTAAATCCTTTGAATCGAATGATTCAAAGGATTTTAATCCAACGATCGAAGGATTATCCTTCGATCAAAAAAACTTAGGCAAGCCTATGGGGACCTTCCCCATAGGCTAACATTGACTTCGGTAGCTTTTATCTGCCAAACTAGGGGGTCAAAGTTTTTTTTAAAGAGACAGTACTTCGACTATCGAATGGTCGAATAGTCGAACGATTTTTAGTTTGAATCCTTCGATTCGAAGTCGTAGTCAAAGGTCGAAGTAGCCCATTCGATGGTTGAAGTAGCCCAAAAAACACTTCGAAATTCGAAGTTTTTTTACTTCGAATCCTTCACTCGAATTTAGTGAATCGGCCCCTTAATATTTTTTCAATCGAAAACGGGCATTTTCGTTCAAAGCAAAAAATACTTAGACTACTAAGGTCCCCCATTAGGCTAAACAGCAATTCGGCAGGTTTAAGGTGGCGAAGTGTCGAAGTTGAAGTTTTTTAAAGAGACAGTACTTTGATTTTCGAAATCAAAGTTTTTTCAATTCAAATCTAATTTTGGCCTATTCAATGGCCGAAGTACCCAAAATTACTTCGAAATTTGGTGTTTTTCAATTTGAAAATTCACTTCAACCCTTAGTAAATGGGCCCCTAAAAGTCGCCGCGACAAAAAGATATCGCAGCGACAAAAAACACCCATTGATTTTAATGCATTTGGAGCGAAAAAAAAAAAGGTTGTGCGGAATTTTTTTTGGACACCTATTGACTTCAATGCTTTTTGCGAAGTTTTCTCCCTTTCGTGAATTTTTTCCACGGTTTTACAGATTTTGGGGGGAAGCGAAACAGGACAGATTCGCTCATCGCTAACCACCAGCCCCGCTCACATTGTGAAACTGCTGAGAGAAGATAAATGTGTGATGCTTATATTCAGATTTTTAATTTAATTTCTGCAAGGGTTACGGATGTAAGACCTTTGCTCCCTCTTCCTTCCAAGGCTCTGGCAATGTCACAATCATTTACCTCTCCCTGACAAGAGCTAATGGCCACGGCTAAGAATCCCACTCATTCCCAATGCCTGCTGCACAATTCTCCCAATTCTCCCAAGACCAAGTCGGTGAGATTACAGGATACTCCTCAACATTAAGCCAGACATTATTTTCCCTGACTTTACAAGGTAACTACACTATAATTTATAGCAACGTATGCAAAAAAGGAACATGGAAATTCAGAATTTTGTGTAGGTCAAAGTCATAATATCTGAGAAAATAATTAGCTCTCTAAATCATTTTATTATGAATAAGGTAAATCAGTCTTGTGATATGTTAAATCCTTCTCCTTCTCTTCTCCTCCTCCAGTCGTGTAGCACGATAACATGATGTTAAAGGAAAAGTGAGCCACATTTACAGCTTGCTCACACAGTTCTAATCAGTCACGAACAAGAGTCACGTGTTAAAGGGGTTGTGCACCTTTAAATAAACTGCTAGGGGGTTATTTATCAAAGTCCGAATTTATCTCAACATTTCCAGCCACAAACTCTGATCTAATTCACACAGGTTTTTTTCTGAGTATTTATTATTTGATTTTCCCAAAAATTTGCTTTGTGGGAAAATATCCAAATTTCACGTTTTTACCCAAAAACTCCGAAATGACACGAAACCCAGCGCCAATCAAAAAATCTTTGGGACTTCTCCCATTGACTTATATGCAACCTCGACAGGTCTGAGATGCCGGATTTTCTGATTCATCCTCGGGGTTTAATAAATTCCAAAATTCGTGATTCGTCCGACTTTATACTAAAAAAATCATGAATTTTTCAGGATTTTTGCATTCAGATTTTAGTAAATAACCCCCCTAGTATGATATGGAAAGTGATATTCTGAGACAATTTGCAATTGGTTTTCATTTTTTATTATTTGTTATTTTATTATTTAGCTTCTCTCCAGTTTGCAATTTTAGTTGTCTGGTTGCTAGGGTCCAAATTACCCTGGCAACCATGCACTTATTTGAATAAGAGACTGGAATTTGAATAGGAGAGGGTCTGAATTGAACGATGAGTAAAAAAAGTAGCAATAACAATACATTTGTAGCCTTACAGAACATTTGTTTTTAGATAGGGTCAGTGACCCCCATGTGAAAGCTGAAAAGAGTCAGAACAAAAGGCAAATCATTGAAAAAATATTAAGAAAAATGAAGACCAATTGAAAAGTTGTTTAGAATTGGCCATCCTATAACATACTAACAGCTAACTTGAAGGTATAGGATCTGGGCACAGGTATGCTAACGGGTATGGGAAACCCGTTATACAGAAAGCTCTGAATTACGGGAAGGTTATCTCCCTTAGACTCCATTTTAATCAAACAATTACATTTTTTAAAAATGATTTTTCCCTGTATTACCAAGACAGCACTTTGTAATTGACCCAAATATAATATGTCTACTAGAAAATCATGTAAACATTAAATAAACCCAATAGGCTGGTTTTGCTTCCAATAAGGATTAATTATATCTTAGTTGGGCTCAAGTACAAGCTACTGTTTTATTATTACAGAGATAAAATTGAGTATATTGAGTATCTTTCCTTTTTTTCAGCTACCCAAGATCCCTCAGCTTGTGTCACTCCAACCCCATCCCTTTTATTATAGTGCTTATACTGTACAAGGTCCTGTTTTATTATTACACAGAAAAAGGGAATCATTTTTAATAATTTGAATTATTTGATTATAATGCAGTCTACGGGAGATGTCAATTCTGTAATTTGGAACTTTCTGGATAACAGGTTTCTGGATAACGAATCCCATACCTGTAGTATATTAGTGTATAGTATTTGCTTATGAGTTGTTTTTATGTTACTGTTAAGTCAATGGCACCTCGTACCATTGGTTTTAGTTCTGAGGCTGCCACTCCTGTGCTTTGTATTCTTTCATTCCGTTCATTAGACACAATGGGGCAGATTCACTAATGGTCGAATTTTCGTCAGCTTCAGCCCCATCGCACCACTTCACCAGGCGTAAATACGCTACATATATAGTGATGGGCGAATTTATTCGCCAGGCGCGAATTCGCGCGATTCGCCGCCAGCGAATAAATTCGCGAAACTCCCGCGAAAATTTGCGTCAAAAATTCGCCGGCGTCAAAAAATTTTTTTCTAAAAAACGGGTCAAAATGCGTCAAAAACGAGATTCCGGCGCTGTTTTGCAAATTTTTCGACGTTTCGCGAATTTCGCGTGAAATTCGCGAATTTTTCAGCAAAGCGAAACGGCGCAAATTCGCCCATCACTATACATATAAGCTAATTCACTAAAATGCAAAGTTTGGTCCCGGGCGTCGAACGTTGGCGACTTTTCAATAGTGTTACTTCAGCAGTGCCAGCATTTAATAGCGAAGATGCGCTAGCGTTCATTTGTGCCTAGCGAAACTTACTTAGTGATCTTGCGCTTAGGTCAATTTGCATATGGCGGGTAATTTAAAGTTTTATGGACGTCTTTATTATAAATGTTGGTGCAAATGCTTGAAGTTACCACTTTTTATTACACATGTCCAGGGAACCTTAATAAAGACAAGAGAGTTAATATAATGCCCTACACATGAGCCCACTGTAAAATGAATGTTCCATATGTTATGAAATGTCTGGAAAAAAACAGTTACCCAAAACAGGAAGTTAGGAGTTTTGCAGCCAATCCAGGATATGATGTAAGTGACAGAAGATTGAGGAAGATCTCGCTGCTTTATAGCACTTCGCCTGGTCTGAGGTGGCGAAGGCAACTCTGGTGAAAGAGGTAACGTTCAGTAAAATCCGAATTTCAGTGAATTTGTGGAGTAACGTCCGTTCGCCAGAGCAAAAAGTCGCCTGCCGATAGAGTGTAAATGACCACTAGTGACGGTCTCTAGCCAATTGGCGCCTGCACCGGTTAATTGGCGATATCCCAGCAGGTGCTCACACTAACGAATTGTCGACAGCGTCAGCCACTTCACTCCATAGTAAATCTGCCCCATTGTATCGGCAGGTCATAATTGCAGTTTTTTTTGCTGAAGCGCCTGGGGCTGCAATGTCCTTTTTTGCTGGTTATCAGGCAAAAACACGACTATCTCCCTTGACGGTATCTTTATAACCTGACCAAAGTTCCGTGACATGGCCTGCATTTATTAATAGAGCTGACTATTTGACAGGCACCGAACATTAAAGCGCAGTAACTATCCGGGTGTCACCGACTCATTTAACCGCAATTCATCCATCTTTCCTGTCAATATACTTTATTGTGGGTCACTTAGTCACATTATCTCGTCACAGAGGAGACGCCGTGATTACATTATGACCAAGGGACATCCATCAAGTCTGTTTTCCAGGCATCCACCTTGGTATTGTTTCCACAAACAACTGCAACAAATGCAATTTGTATGGAACGTGGGCTGAAGTGACATCATGGCCCATGATTAATAGCCGCGCAGGGTCCGGGAGTCGTAGGCATGGAAAGAGCATTTTGTTTAGCCCAGAGGTATGCCACTAACAGAGACACGCTTGAAGGATCTTGCGGTGTAATTGATCGCTTCAACATGTGGTAAACAGGATTCGCTTATTTTGAAGGTTGATGTGTTTTTAAGAGTATTTACTGTGTCTGTGGGGGGGCTCGAGGGAAATCTATATCTCACCCCACTTCCATCAACAGCAGGAACAAGCTGCGGCCCTGGACGCAATCAGCAAAAATACCAGAAACAAGGCAACAAATGTGCAAATATTTCAGCGTATTTGTAGAATTTGATAGGTACAGATGAGAGTAATTAAAAAAAATAACATGTATACAGTGAAAATCCAATGATGCCAGATGACAGATCTACTTTACTTAACATTATATATATATATATTAGGGCTCATTTAAGAGTAGAAAGGGCAAGATGCAATCTTTGGATACAAATTTTCCCACAATGCAGCTTTGATCCCCAAAATGCATCTGCTTGAATGCCAGCAAACTGACCAACTGCATCCCAATTGATGAGTCAAGTGCAAGTTGCAATGACCCTTTTAAAGAGTGGGGATTTCATCAATTCCAGCATGAAAAGGCACCAGGGTTAAACTGGGCCAGTTGGACACCAGGGAAAAAAAATGTGGGCCAGTGGGACACCAGGAAAAAAAGGTGGGCCAGTGGGACACTAGGAAAAAAAATGGTAGACCTGTGAGACACCAGGAAAAAAAAAGGTGGGCCAGTGGTACACCAGGAAAAAAATGGTAGGCCGGTGAGACACCAGGAATAAAAATGGTGGGCCAGTGAGACACCAGGAAAAAGATGGTGGGCCAGTGGGACACCAGGGAAAAAATGGTGGTCCGGTGGGACACCAGCAAAAAAACGGTGGGCCAGTGGGACACCAGGAAATAAAAGTGGGCCAGTGGGACACCTGGAAAATAATGGTGGGCTGATGGGACACCAGGAGAAAAAAATGGGGGCCTCGTTGACCAAGACCTGCTCCCACACCCTGGGTAATGCACCCTTAACTTCCCCCTGACCCCAGTTGTGGCCGCAACAAGATAAAATAAAGTGCACGTGGGGAAGGTGTGGAGAGGGTGTGCGGGGCCTTGAGGAGGCAGCATCGGTGGGCCCAGAGCCCCCAGTTCAATGCTGCAAGGTGCTAGGCTCAGATCCTGTTCACATGGTGCTACTGTGCTGAGTCCATGGAGCTACAGTCAGGTGATCCCAGTGGTGACCAATTAAAGGGCAACCATGTTTGGGCATTTTAACCGTGAAACAAGTAAGGTAAAACTTAGTCCCTGTGTAAAATATATAATGAAGCAGTAGAATTCTTAATGAATCAGATGAAAGTTGAGTGTAGGACTGGCCAGACCAGCTATGGTAAGGCTAAGACATTTTTTGGTAGCTTAAGGCACAAAACGTCTCAATGTCTTAAATATCTTGATAAGAGTTGAGTGCAGAGGACCCCTTGTCTGCTGGGTCCATGGGCCATTGAATTACCACCATGTCTGGGCTAGAGGTAGTTACAGGAGTTCCAAACACTGTTAATGTTCTTTGCTTGCCACGTTTCCGATGATAATCAACTGACGAGTGAGTATACTGACAAGGTCCAGAATATTACAATTCAAATTGATGAGGAGTCAATTCCAAGTGTTCTGCCTGCCTGTCCAAACACTGGAATCATCTGCCATAGTCATAATACAGTGGTTTCCAGACTGTGGGACTGTCCCTTCCCCCCAAGTGAAGTTGGAGCAAAGGCTCAGCCTAAAGACTAGTTAAAGTAAAAATCCTGCTGAATGGCTATTTGCAATCTTAGATACCCCTGAAAGCACAACATAAATGTCAGTTACGGTGAGATTTGAATATATATTTGCTGTCCTTTATGGCTGTATCTATACTCATTTCATGAGCTAAGAGGGGCCCTGACCAGCAAGGGAAAATCAGTTTAAGCCCCACTTGAAGGTCCAATCTTTAGACACAACCACTACCGTATAGAAAAAACATCTCTTAGTCCCAGTTTTAGCTAAACTCATTTTACATGCATCCATTATTCCTGAGCACGAGGTGCCACTTATATATTTGATGATATTGAGAAAAATCTGTTTTTATTAGCTGTTTAGGAAATTCCAATGTCATAGTATAATACAAAATGTTTCTTTCATTCTGCTTAAATCGAACTGAAAGCTGAGACTTTCCTCACCATTGGATGTATTCCTGTTTATCACTAGGAGATTGTTTGCACATTTTCCACGCAACACTAAATGCCTCATCATTTCTGTACCATGCGCTCGGCGTCAGAAATTATTAGCAGATTTTTAGGTCAAGATTTGTTCATAGAGTTTATTATTATTTTCCGATACGTCCAATATCCACACATTTTCAGGAAGGATATTAACTCCCATTTGGCCATAGGTGGCCAAAACTTAAATGGATCCTGACATGTTTTTTTTCAAAATGCATCAGTTAATAGTGCGGCTCCAGCAGACTTCTGCACTGAACTTTTTTGAAAAGAGCAAACTGATTTTATTAAATTTAATTTTGAAATTTGACATGGGCTAGACATATTGTCAGTTTCCCAGGTGCCCCCAGTCACCTGACTTGCGCTTTGATAAGCTTCACTCACTCTTTATTGCTGCACTGCAAATTGGAGTGATATCACCCCATCAGCAGAACAATGGGGTGGTAACCAGATAACAGTTTCCTGGTAAATATAAGAACAACACTGAATAGTACAAATCCATTTCCCACTGCGACTCCTTCAGTTATATTGAGTGACCTGAGATGGCATCTACACTTGCTGGGTTAGGAATTAAATTTTAAACTTGCCAATATTCAGCTTTAAACCATCATCAGAAGAGCAAATATAGTGCTCTTTGTGAGTGGTGAGTAGCTCAACCCAGTTGGCCAGTTGGCCCAAGCAGTTGAGTTTCCAAGTAAGCATTGCCTTGTTGTTGTGTTTTTTATGGATATAAACTACGTGTAGGGTTGGCACTTTTTGCTGATGGCAAAACCAGCCTACATGAAGAAGGGGGATGGGTGGTGGCATATAGGAGAGGAGGAGCTGTGATGAAGAAGGGGTCAGAGCTAAGACATGAACAGGGAGGATTGGGTTAGTATGCAGGGTTAGAAAGATGTCAGGGGTTAGAGGTAGAGTGGAAAAAGTTAGGTTGGGAGGGGATTGGGTGTTCTGGGGGCAGACCAGATTTATCGGTAATGACATTTTGCTGGTGAAATACTGGCCAGGTGGCAACCCTATGTGCATGAGAACAGCATGTGGAAGACTGTGGAACGTTCATAACTTTGGCCCCAGGCCTAACCCCTGTTACCACTCTCACGGCTCCCCTGTTAGGGGAATCTCTCCCACTGCGACATTATACTAACACTCCCCTTACCCAACTACCCAATTTATTCTGGGGAGGGTGGGCTAGAGCTGTTCAAGGTAAAAGCATGCTCCCTTCACTTCCTTCCTCTTTTAACCCCTTGTGTCTCCACCCATCCCAATAGCAACCCAGGAACTACAACCCCTATAATCGCTAACCTCCTCTTCTGGTTCCCTCATCCCTAGCCCTGTCATGGCCCTGTCGTTCCCAGTTCCTGGCTCACTCCTCCGGGCATTCTGTGTGCAGAGAATGTCTTCACAAGGAGAGCAAATAATTGCCTAAACTCCTCTGTATGCATGCATGCAATATAATGGCCTATTCTTCAGCACAGTGCTATTCACATGATCACCATGAAATATTCAGTTGAACAGATTACATTTCTATAATGAGCGAGACAGGACAACTCATTTACCACTGATAGGTTTATTATTACGTCTCATTGCCATGTTGCTCTTTCATTTTCTAACAAAGTATTTAACTCTTGAAATTATCTTATAATTAGCAACCCAAAGATCCAGGGTTATGCAAATCAGTGCTGTGTCTTATTGACATTAACTAACGTCGGAGGTTCTAGGGGTCTCTTTATAGCAGAGCGTGGCCCTTAAGGAATCCACTAGGGGACAGTGTTACCATTACAAGACCATTTCCCTTGAGTAGTGTCTGGTTTGGGAATGATGAGATGTTTTAAAGGTTACAATCGTAAATGAAGCTATTCAATCACATGCGAATCATTTTACATACGGGTTTGGTATCAGTAAAGATTTTATTTCACTTTGGCGGAAAATATTGTATAAATATAAAGCTTATTTAAATTAGGTTTAATTATCAAAAAAAAAGGTTTTCACTGAGAGTTTGTATTGCGAGCAGTGTTATGGCTGACCCAGTTGTGTGTATGAGCCAAGTTTGTGTTTGTTCCTATCGACCTCAACCAAAGCTGATTCATTTACGAAGAAATATTTACATAGAAATTCCAAGTGCATGTTGCTTAAAGACAACGTTTACCATGTACTGTATAATCTCTGTTTATCTGACATTTATTTTAAATAGACAGAACAGTATGGGATTAAAACTGATTATTTGTACAACGATTCCTTTGCTCACTGGCTGACTTCTATATGTGTGTGTGTGTGTATATACAGTATATATATATATATATATATATATATATATATATATATATATATAAAGCTCAAGAGGACCCGCATTCCAAAGTCAGTGAATCATCATTATTTTATTGTTCAAACTTGTGCATCCAAAGTTTCGGCCCACATTAGGGCCTTTATCAAGGACACTGTTATTCGCGAGTGCTCCCACTTACATGGAGATATCTAATTGTGCAGAGAGTAATATATTATAGAAACATTAACCTGCATTTGTCTATTTTACTTTCCAAGGGATAATAGATGTTGACTGTTGAGCATTACTTACCAATAAGGTATATTTTCTGTTTGACAGCAGCAGACAGTGAGGTGTAATGCATTTGATGGATGCTGATTGCTGTTGAGATTTCTCTGGGCGCAGTTGATTTCCCAAGGGGCAGTGTTGAAGTCACTGTTAATCCTAGTTGGAGGGCTAAATTATAGCTCCCCTTCCGGTTCCATAGGAATTCCATGTACACATATAGCAATGCCGTGGGTGTAACTCCTGCGGTGAATGGGGGCAGGTAGAATTATATCTGTCAACAAAGTTGATACTGTACATTTCTAACTTTTTAACAAACTGAAATAAATGTATTTACATGTATTACTCTAAGGGTCGGACTGGGACACCTTGGACCTCATGGGCCCCACTGACCCCTGTAGGCTCCCCATAAACACTGTGAATTCTCCTCTCTTTCCTTTTCCCCCCGATCATAGCAGCGGAGGAAGGGGGTAAAGGGAATACAAAATTGGGGGGATGCAATGTGTGGGGGTACAGGGGCTGAAAGTCAGGAGGAGGGGCACTTAAGGTCACACGTCAGTGGGCCCCGGACACCTGTTAGGCCAACACTGATTACACAAGCACTTTATATGTAGGAGAAATATAATAACAGGTGCAAACTTTGTGGCAGGTAGTAACCAACAAAGTAATATACAATAACCAATAAGTAAGTACGTAGGACTGACTGTTTTGAAGAGCAAATATTTGATTGGTTTCTATGGATTACTAGCCCTCACTCCAAGTCTCTTCTATTTTTTCCCTAAATTTTTAAAGTAGTCCTGTTACCTGATAATACACTATCATTCCACTGCCCAACGCTCTTCTTTCTGTACCCAGTTCTGTATTGCTATCAGGCTTTACCTTCTCCACAGGTAAATAAGGGGTGGAAAATCCCAGGCACCTTGCTTGGGGGTACCAAATTAAAGTGCAGGTCTAAGCTGGTAAAATGAAAAATGATCCACTTCCAGGTTGTGCAACACAGAAAGGGTCTAAAGGGACTGTGATTGCTTAGAAGGTATGGATCAGGTTTCTGTTTAGCTGGTCCAGGACAGGTTCAGATATGTATAGACAAAAAATAGCAGCACACTGTTAAGTTGCAAAAGTGCTCAAGTGCATAATTTATTTAGCCCACAGCATACAAAGGCAACGTTTCGAGCCAACCAGGCCCCTAAATAAATTATGCACTTGAGCACTTTTGCAACTTAACAGCGTGCTGCTATTTTTTGTCTATGGATTGATGTGACCCGAGGACAGGATTGGGTTTTCTAGTCCAGCACCTGGCACTTCAACGGTGTTTGTTTGAGAGGTGAGCGCTCCAATTTTTGTGACTGTCAGGTTCAGATATGTGTGACCCATACAGGTCTCTACCAGACCTTTCCAACTGAAGACCCATCAGACATGCGTGTACCCTGTCATGCCCAAGATTTCCATAAACCTCTTTCTATGTCATTATTGTTTTATATTAATCCAGCCCCCAACCATGTGAAACCATATCACCAAAGTAAGAAGATTTGCCTGATTCAGCATATCATTTGGATTTTGTTAGGTCCTCTGATGTTTATGGTTTGTAGGGAATCCATGGGGCAGGTGATGCCTGTGCTTGCTTATGGGCTATAGATTTCGGTCATTGGGGGACCACTCAGAATGCATGGATCTTTGTTATCAAAAGCCTCTACTTCTAGTTTGACTTGGAAGATATATAATTTCTACTCAAGTACACTACTTTGCAAGTTCAAAAAACGCTGGCAACGTTTCCTTTTTTCAGAGTGATAGGCTGCAGAAGTCCTTAAATTTTTTTGGGGGGTATTCGGTTTCCCCCATACATTTTCTAACATATGGAACATAGATTATACAGTGGGCTCATGTTATAACAACTCTATTGTCTTTATTAGATTCCCTGGACTTGTGTAATTAACAGAAGAAATGTAATGTATTATTATTATAACATAAAGACATCCATTCAACTTTAAATTTCCCGTTGTATGCAAATTAATCTTAGAGCAAGACTTCTAGCGAATTTGCGATAGGCAGAACTGAACGCTAGCGCATCTTCGCTTTGAATTGCTTGCATTGCCGAAGTAACACTAGCGAAGAGTTGCCAGCGTTCGGCACCCACGACGGAACTCTTGCATGTTAGTGAATTAGCATTTTCCATGCAAATTTGTAGCGATGGGTGCGAAGGGGTCACTGGCGATTTTTTTCCGGTTAGTTAATCTGCCCCTAAGGATGCATTTAGATAGCGATTCATTTCAAAGGATGTTGCATGGCCACACACACATTTACATGCCTATAGAATACATATTAGGACATCGTCAGGGGAAATCCATCTCCTGTATGCGATCTCCTATGCTAGAGTAATGCAACGTTGCTTGCTTTTTCACTCACCCCTCCTCAAAGCAGAAGTCACCCCTCGCTCCTCCTTTCTCAGCTGTCAGGTCCTGCTCCTCACTTCTCAGCCATTCGACCTGGGTCCTCTCTCCTCACTCCTCCCTCCTCAGCCATTAGACCTGGGTCCTAGCTTCTCCCTCCTCAGCCATCAGCTGTAGCTTGAATTTGATTGCTGCAATTAGAAAACCTAAAACGCCTATTGGCTAAAAGGAATGGCAAGAACAAGTAACTATAATTAGGGCACAGGGCTGAATATGCGCACCCTGAGGAGTGAGAAGCAAGAGCTGATGACTGAGGAGGGAGAAGCTAGGACCCACGACGGATGGCTGAGGAGGGAGTAGTGAGGAGCGAGGACCCAGGATGGATGGCTGAGGAGGGAGGAGTGAGGAGAGAGGACTCAGGACGGATGGCTGATGAGGGAGGACTGAAGAGCAAGAGCTGACGACTGAGGAGGGAGGAGCGAGGTGTGACATCAGTAAAAAAGCATGCCATGTCGCATTCCTCTTGCTTAGGACAGTGCATGCAGGACAACGATTTCCCCTGTACATGGCAGTGAATGGTTAGGTGGGCATGCAGAATGTAGGCATAATACGTCTGTCTTGAAAAGGGTGGGATGGAAACCCTATTCCATAAGAATCAAGTTGCCCCTTACTTGCTCCAGGAGAGCTTCACTTTTCAGCTGATATCAGAAACCCAAACACACTTGCTATATTTTCCTCAGAATCCCTGGAAATGCAACATAATCATTTTGATTTATACACATTTAAATTATGCTTGCAGAAATTATCTTCTTGACATCTTTGAATGGATAAAAAAAAAAGAGTATTGAGTTAAAGGAGACAGCCTATAATGAGCGCTCTGACAACATTTGAAATATCACAGTCTTCACCCCAGGCAATTTCTAATTACATCACAAAAATCTCAAACTTCTCACATCTGAAAATTCTCTCTGGGAATTGACTGAATATGCATTGCACACCTGACTGAAATTTGTAAAAATCTGTGCAGTTCCGCAAATGCTTGTAAAGGAATGATTGCATTAAGTAAATAACTATACTTCCATTATTCCAAGGTTTGAAGTTTTCATAAATTCCTTACCTATTTAGATAATTTGGGTTTTTTTAGTTGCATTTTAAAAAAAAAATGACATCAAAATAAATATTAAATTAGAGAATTTGATTCGGCCAGGTGTGATCATTTTACCGAAGTATCTTTTTCGGTGGGGGGTTTGAAAATCTCATAAGGAGGTGGAAAAATTCAAGAAAACCACGTGCATCAAATCTTATTTCTTTATGCTTCATGTGGTTTTAATGTGAAATCCCTTGATTTTATAGATATTAGGTTACCCTGCCTTTGGGGAATAACAATGAAAGAACAGTTGGCTGTGGCACAATGAGAAATGCAAGCATATTTAAACTTATTTGCCAACCACAACATAAACAATATATAATGACGTTCCATGTTTTTTGTAGCCATGTGAGAGCAATAGCATGGTTACAAGTCAACAACCGTCAACAATAAGTTTTAATGGGCACCTATCACATAAAATATGTTTTTCCCACCGAAGGTGAGGATTAACAGAGCTTGCAAACTAGACAGTGGAAACAATTGTATTTCGCATAGAATTACACTTGCTCAATGACTACAGGAATGTGCATTCAGTAAGGACTTGGTGACTTGAGTGCTACATCTTGAACATATGCATTAGGAATAGGGATGTAGCGAACGTCGGAAAAAAAGTTCGCGAACATATTCGCGAACTTGCGCAAAAATGCGAGCGGTTCGCGAACGGTTCGCGAACCCCATAGACTTCAATGGGAAGGCGAACTTTAACATCTAAAAAAGACATTTCTGGCCAGAAAAATGATTTTAAAGTTGTTTAAAGGGTGCAACGACCTGGACAGTGGCATGCCAGAGGGGGATCAAGGGCAAAAATGTATCTGAAAAATCTGCCTGTGTGTGCTTGGAAGAGATAGTGTAGGGGGAGAGCTGTTAGTGATTTCAGGGACAGATGATAGTAAGTTTGCTGGCTAGTAATCTGCTTGATACTGCTCTGTATTGGAACAAAAAAATAAATAAAAGCAGTCCTTACAAGGACTACTGTTATTGCAGCAGTCAGCAGATGAGATCAGAAGCAGGACAGCTGCCCACTGCAGCTACATACAGAGCACTGCAGTAGAAGGTAGATTACTAGCCAGCAAAGCTACCTAAGCTTAAATGTCCCTCAAACCCCTGCAGACTTCTGTCCCTCCAATAACAGAGCAGTATCAACACGATTACTAGCCAGCAAACTTTCAACTGTCCCTGAAATCACTAACAGGCAGCAGCTCTCTCCCTACACTATCTCTTCAGCACACACAGGCAGAGTGAAAAAACGCTGCAGGGCTTCGGTTTTTATAGGGAAGGGGAGTGGTCCAGGGGAGAGCTTCCTGATTGGCTGCCATGTACCTGCTGGTCTGGGGTGAGAGGGCAAAAAAAAGCGCCAACAATGGCGAACCCAAAATGGCGAACGTCGCGCGACGTTCGCGAACTTCCGGCGAGCGCGAACACCCGATGTTCGCGCGAACAAGTTCGCCGGCGAACAGTTCGCGCCATCTCTAATTAGGAACTATCTCCTGGTATGGGGGTACAGCACACAACAGGGTGCAAATCTTCGTACTATCTGTATTATCTGTTAGCCTACGGCTCTGGTGGGGGATAGTTTTTATATGATAGGTATCCTTATGTTTGCCTCAAAAAATAGTCAAAATCTACCATTATTTTGCATTATTTTTCCCTGCCCTTGAATTGCCACAGATTTCTGCATTCTATTTTCAGGCTCAGATACCTGTGGCTGTCTCATGAATACAGTGCTGCCTGTATTCTACAGTGCTTTATTCGTGATGAGGGGGAAAGCACAGTGGCATGCCTTCTGCTGCTCCTATCTGCCCCTAAGTTGTGTGTTATTCAGACAGGCAAGTTAGAGAGCAGATATGCCACAACTAGGCCTTGTCTTTCTTGTGGATTTTTGCATCCAGTGCATGGTACAGAGGGCAGCCAGGCCCCAGACACAAGTGCTCTTTGTGTAAGTAAATGAGCCCTTCAAAATATTATGACCTGTGCATATTAGGGCTTTTACACACGGCCGTTTTTCCTGCGCTCCCCTGCATTGTCACAGGGGAGCCAGGAGTAGACGCACTCAATTATTGTCAATGGGGCTTAAATCACATGGATTCATGTAAGCATCGAACAGGGGTAAAATGCAACATTCTGCATCCAAACCTGCATTTGGTGCTTACATGCATCTGTGTGAGTTAAGCCCCATTGACAATAATTGAGTGCATCTACTCCTGCACTCCCCTGCGGCTGAACGGAAGAGAGGAGCACAGGAAAAATGGCCATGTGTAAGAGCTCTTGTGACCGCAAACCATGCACTACTAGGGCAGCCTGTATCTACAAAGAGATGAAAGATGAAACGTCAATCTGCAAGTCAAGCTATGAAGACCCCTCTATTACCTACAGCAGTTATCCCCAACCAGTAGATTGCGAGCAACATGTTGCTCCCCAAACCCTTGGATGTTGCTCCCAGTGGCCTCAAAGCAGGTGCTTATTTTTGAATTTCAGGCATGGAGGCAAGTTTTGGTTGTATAAAAACTAGGTGTACTGCCAAACAGAGCCTCAATGTAGGTTAATAATCCACATAGGGGCTACTAAATGGCCAATCACAGCACTTATTTGGCACCCCATGAACATTTTTCATGCTTGTGTTGCTCCCCAACTCCTTTAACTTCTGAATGTTGCTCACGGGTTCAAAAGGTTGGGGATCCCTGACCTACAGTATGTGGAATGTGTGGGGGCAGGGCAGGAGAAACCTTTCAGTGCAGAAGAGAGTTGATTAAGAGCTGATTACCTATCTAAGCTTACTTTAGTCTTTAGTAGGGACCCATAGGTTTGTTAAGTCCCTACGCTTTTAAATGATGTATATGATGTAAGTGACAGAAGATTAAGGAAGATGTAGCTGCTTTATAACACTTCGCCTGGTCTGAGGTAACGAAGTCAACTCGAGTGAAAAAGGTCACGTTAAGTAAAATCCACACTTTAGTGAATTTGTGGAGTAATGTCCGTTCACCAGAGTGAAAAGTCGACTGGTGATAGAGTGCGAATAACAGCTAGTGACCTGTTTCGCTAGCGAATTGGCCCTGGGGCCCCTCCTCGACCTCCAATTCCCTGACCGGCTAACCATTTAGTCGCGCTGCACTTATGCGCAAACACTGCACGCTGCGCTCATGCACGAATGCGACACCCGCATTATTTTATATGGCAGCTGGAGCCGGGGTAAGAGGTCTGGGCTGGTCGGGGCCCATTAGGGCCGGGGCACACCAGGTTTTTTCCCGGTGTCCCGCTGGCCCGGTCCGACACTGCTAATATATAAATAGATTTTCCCCTACAGTGAAAGAAATGTGCCAGTAAATAAAACAGTGTGTTAGCTGTGGGTAAAACAAGTATTTATCTTTGCTCTTTCGCCCACTTTACAAAATCCATCCATTATAATTCACCCTTTATTTCTTTATTTAAAAAGAGAGAAGAAACTTCTATAACAGCAATGTGTTCAAAGTACAGTAGCGCACGAATCTACTGACTATAATTCAGTCGTCTGCTTCCATCCAGAAAATTATCAATACCTTCTATTTAAAAATTAACTTTTTTTTTTTTTACTAGCCTAATGAAAATTTAATAAAACAATTCTAGAAATGTCTGTAATTAAATGTACGAGCTTATTTAATAAAAATCATTTTTATATATTCTATAAGCCACCGGCATGCTCATAAATGGTAAAAAGTATTGGTTTAGAAATCAAATTTTACCATCTGTTTTTCAATAGTGAGTTATAGGCTAATGGCTGGGCTGATTATAATTTCATTTTACGTTCCCTATCTAAACAAGCCAATTTCTCTTTATGTTTTTCTCTACTTCAGTTGCCTTAAGATGGAGCTTCCCGAATATGACTATAGAGTAGGAATGAATTAAATCAAGTGTCTGTTTTTCACTGTATTTTCCATTACTTTGCGACTGTGGGTAGGCAGAGATTTTTCTGAACAATAACAATTTGAAATACATAGCAGAAAATTTTCATTTTTCTATGCATGTATTGATTTCTTCCCAGTATTGTTTCCAAGCAATACATTGAATTCTCACGCCTAGCCCACTTATGAATATAAATATTGTATTGAGCACTATAATGTATAATAGTTATTCTAATAGTTTTATATTTCAATCAGTCTGACTTCTAGGAGCAAAAGAATTTGTATCAAGTCAGCTCCAAAATTGTTAATCTGTGAGTTGTTACAGGTTTTTTACAGTTCCAGCCAAGCAAAGCACAGACCTACGGGGTTATTTATCAAAGTCCGAATTTATCTCAATATTTTCTGCTATAAACTCCCATCAAATCCACTTGGGTTTTTTACACATATGTATTATTACATTTTCCTGAAAATTTTCTTTGCGTGAAAAAATCAGATTTTCACAATTTTTTAAAAAGAATTTCCTCCAATTTTCAAGATTTTTTTGGATTTTTCCTCCTAAAACTCAGATTTCTTATGCTTTTTGCCAGAAAACTCCGAAAACTTTGGGGTATTGCACGAAACCCAGCTAACATCAAAAAATCATTGGGACTTCTCCCATTAACTTATACGTAACCTCGATAGGTCAAAGATGCCGGATTTTCAGATTCACACTTTTCCATCCTCAGGGTTTAATATTCATGATTTTTTAAAAGTCAAATTTTATAAAAAAAAATCACTAATTTTGCATGATTTTTGCATTAGTAAATAACCCCCCTAGTTTCTCCGTTAGCCAGTGTACAGGGTGGAAGGAGGTTTTCACCAAACCAAAAATTGTAACGGAAACAGTTTGGGAGCAGATGAGATTTTAAAGACAACTGTATTGTGTATTTTATATTTCAAGAGAAAAAAGATTAATGCTATTCCTGTTGCAGTGCTTTCCTTGCTCTTATAGTTTCTGGTTGTATTTTTTGTATTCTCTCTACTTTCTATGTCCCATCATTTTCTTTATCTTGTAGTTTTAGTCTAAAGGACTAGTGATGGGCGATTTGTCCCGATTCACAGAAAAATTCACAATTTTCGAGTGAAATTTGCAAAACGGGGAATAATTTGCAAAACGCATTGAAGTAAATGGGCGTCAAAATTATTTTGACGTGCGTCCATTTCAGCGCCTGCAACAATTTTTATACGCATGCCTATTTTGTCCAAATGCATTAAAGTCAATGGGCGTCCTAGAAATATTGATGCCAGACAATTTTAATGTGCTCTTGAATTTATTCACCAGCGGTGAAACGCAGGGATTCAACTCAAATTCGCGCCTGGCCATTTTATTCGCCCGTCACTATAAAGGACCAATTTATTCAAAATTGAGATCACAATTTTTTCAAGTTTTCCAGAAGCTAACTTTTGAGGTTTATCAAAATAAATAATAATAATCTCCATTTTGAACGTTGAACATGTTTGGAAGGGAAAACCTGGCAAGTCATTGGGAGGTATATTTTCAAAAGTTTTTTTTTTTACTTTGACTTTGTGTGTCAAAATTGTAAAAATAAATGGAACAATGACGTTTTTATTATAGTCAGAATTTTTTTAAACTCAAATCATCACACTTGATTCGTAGGTATGCCAGGGAGAAAAAATTTGGGTTAAGAAAAATAATTTAATTTATATTTTCCTCCTGTTGTCAAATTATAGAATGCTCAAGTTGAAAAGAAGAAATCTGCCATACAGTGTTGTGTGGTAATCCTTTAATAACTGCTTAATGATGCTGTTGGTGCCATTACTGGGGAGGGGCAAAGCCTAAACAACAGAAAAGTGTCTTGCACTAAGACTGTACTAAAGGCTAGCGGCAAGACCCATTGTGTTTAGATTTTGAGATGTGTGCTGTCTGGTATCATCCAGGAGATAGTTCAGAATATAATCACATTGTATATATCTATAAGGAGAACATAAAATAAATTTGTTGGATGATTCTTCTCTATTAGATAATTCCAGACAGCATAGGATAATTTATTCAAATTACAGGAAAGGGGTTTCATAGGAAATTGAGGAAACTTTGTCCCAGTGAGAACTTGATTAAAAGAGAACTAAACCCCCAACAGTCAAAAGTCCCCACTGGCCCCCCGCCTCCCCCCTGCACAGTGTTATTACAGCAGAATTGTGTCCCCTTTAGAAATATTGGCTGCACATGCAGAACAGTGCAGCGGGGCACAGGGGTGCCATGTTCATGTTAAGCGAGCGCCGACATGTCCATTTATGGCGCATGCGTAGGTGGAGCCGGAAATTACCAAACAGCAAGAAGAGGATCCAGAAGAAGCAGAGGCAGACTGGTGGGAAACTGACCAGCAGGTGGCGCTGTCAGAACAAAATTCATTCATATTAACAGCACATGTATCCCTTAATATCTTGGAATACAAAGAAAATAAATAATGAATGTAAATTACAAAAGTACTTGGAAAAGCCCCCTCATCAATTTCACAATTACTTTTTTTTAATGGTTTACTTATCCTTTAAGGGTAGGGCTGCCATCAGGGGGGCACAATCGTCCCAGGCCTGGTCACCAATGGTGTTTTTTTTTTTAACTTTTAGGCGGGGGCCCTGACCCCCAATTGTATTTTTAAGTTGTAGGGGGTACCTGAGGCTGGGCACTGTTTTTTGGGTGGGACCTGTGTTGGGGTGGGAAGAAAATGTTGTCATAAGGGGCACCTTGATTTATAATGGCATCCCTGATTAAGGGTGCAAACAGTGCTCATAGCATGAGCATTTCTGTCTTTTCCTCCTGCCAGACATGTTTTTTAATACAATTACTGTTGAAGATCACCAGCTTTTCCAAAATGTTTTCTTTCTTAGTAAAGGGGGGGAGGGAGCGCTGAAGGGGATGCATCATGTTCACAGATGTTCACATGTCTCTTGTATATTTTCACTATTTTTCCCTATACAGCTGGTCTGTTTTCAGGCCAGAAGCAAATGTAGACCTTGTAGACCTTGGCTCATACTTCCTGCACGCTGCACGGCTCTCCAATCATCTGTCGGACGATTACATACAGAGCGAACATTTTATTATTATATTTTTTTTTTTTCTGTAACGACAGAAGTTGGAAACATGAAAGTACATGGAGTAGGAAAACAGTAAAATATCTGAACTGAATTGATTCAGGAAAAATATTAAACTATAATGCTTAAAACAAAGCAACAACTTTCCGGTGATTGAATATTGCTGTAAATAAAAGACAAGCTGGGAACTTTTAACACAAATTGTTTCAGCTGTATTATGTACTATGTTTGGACAGTTATAACTCGTAACTATCATTTATTTATGCTGTCATGAATTATTCGCTCTTGAATGAAGCACAGTCACGTAAGCTCTGCCTGTTAGAATATCAACATTTGGGTGAGAAAAATGTGAAAAATGTGAAATTTATTTAAAGGGGCAGTCCAACTTTAACTTAAATGTTAGTATGATATAGATTGGCCCGTTATTATCAACTTTTCATTGCCCTTTGTGTTTTTTACAGTCCAATTGTTTGCTTCCTATTCTGCCAGATTACAGTTTAAAGTGATTCTGTCATGATTTTTTATGCTGTAGTTTTTATTTTTAAATTACACTGTTTACAATGCAAATAATTCACTCTACAATATAAAATGTCATTTCATGAACCAGCAAGTGTATTTTTTTCCATTTATAATATTGTTGTGTAGGTGCATCTCAGGCCATTTGCCTGGTTAGAAAGAGCCAGCTTTCTGGCAGGCTGTTGTTTCTCCTACTCAAAGTTACTGAATGTGTCTCAGTGGGACCTGGATTTTACTATTGAGTGATGTTCTTAGATCTACCAGGCAGCTGTTATCTTGTATTAGGGAGCTGCTATCTGGTTACCTTCCCATTGTTCTGTTGTAAGGCTGCTGGGTTGGGGGGAAAGGGAGGCGGGTGATATCACTCCAACTTGCAGTACAGCAGTAAGGGGTGACTGACGTTTATCAGAGCATAAGTCACATGACTGAATGCAGCTGGGAAACTGACAATATGTCTAGCCCCATGTCCGATTCTAAAATTGAATATAAAAAAATCTGTTTGTTCTTTTGAGAAATGGATTTCAGTGCAGAATTCTGCTGGAGCAGCACTATTAACTGATGTGTTTTGAAAAAAACATATTTTCCCATGACAGTAAATGCTGGCTGGTTGTTGGGGTCACTGACACTGGCAACCAAACAAAGTGTTCTCTGTCAGGCTACATTTTTTTATTGCTTACCTATCTATAGAGTCTCACTACTATTCCTCTTTCCTTCTGGTATATTCTTCCATACTTTATCCCCCATGAAGCAGTATTCCTAAAATTCCTTATATCTTTACACCATGGAAGTCACTGCATAATTTTGTGCATGACAATATGTGCAAGCTGTGCTAAAAGGGGTGAAAAACTTTTGGCCGTTTGCGCTTAATTATTTAAACCTTAAAGGAGAAGGAAAGGTTAAAACTAAGTAAGCCTTATCAGAAAGGCCCATCTAAATATACCAGTAAACCCCCAAAGTAGTGCTGCTCTGAGTCCCCTGTCAAAAGAAACACTGCATTTCTTTCCTTGTATTGTGTACTCATGGGCTTCTGTATCAGACTTCCTGCCTTCAGCTTAAACCTCATTGCCCTGGGCAAGAGCATGCTCAGTTTGCTCCTCTTCCCCCCTCCCTCCCTTCTCTACTGTAATCTGAGCCCAGAGCAGGGAGAGACTCAGGCAGGAAGTGATGTCACACCATGTTAATACTGCAGCTCCTATCCTAAACAAACAGAGAGTTTCTAGAGCTTTTTACACAGGTATTGTAAAACATTCTACAGAATAAATATAGCATTCTAGCTTGCACTATTGCAGCTAATCTATTGGCAATAAAATCACTCCATAGCTTTCCTTCTCCTTTAAATCTAAATCCAGATTTTGCCACTTGTTTCAGAGGGTGTTGGGAACAAGGATCCTTGGTTGACCTGCACAGAAGCCCAGGAATTCTGGAAGATGGTAGAGACTCTGCTCTCCGAGGTTCTTCATTACACTATAGATCCTCAAACATTCCTCCAAGGCTTGAAAATCAGAGCCAGATGCTCCAAGCAATCTCACAACACACGTCCTAACAGAAGTGGATCAGGTCGATGGAATGTATCTGAGATAAACTCTTGGATAGAAGCTACAAGGGAAAGCTGGAGTGGTACCCCTGAGCCCAAAACCTGGAAAGCCTTAAGTCCAGGGCTAACACTGTAACACAAGGTACTGCTCACAGTAAGGTGTCAATCATTCTCAGTTTGTATATAACACCATCATTATAACACCATATGGGTGCAAAAAAGAGCATAGGAACAGGCCCAATGGCAACGCTGGACTGAATAGTGTTGGCTTCCTAGTGTTCCATCCAGAAAAAATAGGGTATTGCTCACAGAATACAATGGGGCAAATATATTTCCCTACACAAGCCTGGGAAACCTTAATAAAATAAAACAAAGTTGTTATAATGCCCTACACATGAGCCCAGTGTATAGTTTATGTGCTATATGTTAGGAAATGTTGGGGGGAAGCCGGTTACCCCAAAAAAATTGTTACGTCACTTACATCATATCCTGTCTGCTGAAAATGCATTAAAGTTGCAAAAATGCTGGCGACTTTTCTGGGAATGCCTGCTAAAGTCCTATCTTGAACTTTTTTGGGTTAACATTTTTCCCCAGACATAAGCGTAAGATCACTAGCGACTTTTCGCTAGGCATAAATGAACGCTAGCGAATCTTCGCTATGAAATGCTCGCACTGAAGAAGTATCTCTAGCGAAAAGTCGCCAGCATTCGGCGCCCAGGATGCAAGTTTGCATTTTAGGGAATTAGAGTAGTGGTAACGAATTTGTGCCCGGCGAAGTGGTGTGAAGTGTGCGAATCAGTCGCTGGCGACAATTTGTCCTTTAGTAAATCTGCCCCAATGTTTGTTACTTCCCCCTCTTGTGCAGATACACACAGAGCCAGTTGTGCTTAATTGTAGGTTTACATTTAGGACTTCCTATATATGGTTTCCCTTTATGTAAAAAGTTCTAGGGAATTAGAAGTCAAATCTTAAAATTGTGCTCCTTTCAAATGAGAGCATAGGGGGAAAGTGGGTGAATACATAAAACTGACAAGATATTTTGCCTTTTACTAAAACACTTAACAGGACAAATATGAACTGCTGTGAACTCTTTCATACCGTGGGCTTCTTATATACAATGTCTTCCATCTAGCAGCTACATAAACATTCATTACTTTTGTGATATCTCTTCCCAGACACACATAAATCTAACCTGAGTGTGAAATCCAGACCTTCGTTTTTAGGAAGACACATCATTCTTTCCCCGTTAGAAATTCATTAAAGTGATAAGTAACAAAATGAATCATGCTTAAATCTAAGGGGCCGATTCACTAAATTCGAGTGAAGGATTCGAAGTAAAAAAACTTCAAATTTCAAAGTTTTTTTTGGGCTACTTCGACCATCGAATGGGCTACTTCGACCTTCGACTACGACTACGACTTCGAATCGAAGGATTCGAACTAAAAATCGTTCGACTATTCGACTATTCGATAGTCGAAGTACTGTCTCTTTAAAAAAAACTTCGACCCCCTAGTTCGGCAGATAAAAGCTACCGAAGTCAATGTTAGCCTATGGGGAAGGTCCCCATAGGCTTGCCTAAGTTTTTTTTGATCGAAGGATATTCCTTCGATCGTTGGATTAAAATCCTTCGAATCGTTCGATTCGAAGGATTTAATCGTTCGATCGAAGGAATAATCCTTCGATCGTTCGATCGAATTTTCTGGCAATATTCGATATTCGAAGTCGAAGGATTTCAATTCCTAGTCGAATATCGAGGGTTAATTAACTCTCGATATTCGACCCTTGATACATCTGCCCCTAACTGTTGCCATCGTGTATGTATATATATATATGTATATATATAAACACTGTATATTCTTGCAATTTCTTTTTTCTTTTAATTTCTTCAGATAGCCAGACCTTGCTGAATTAATCTCTAACAGCTGCATGTTGTTCTTGACTTTGGTTACAAACGACTCATTTATGGGAGTCGAGTCCACTGGTTCTAAATGGTTAAATCTCATATATATTGAACCATCTGGTCAAATGAATCCTGACTTAACTAATATATTTAACAATTGCAGCACTAATTTGTTTCTAATATTCCTCGAGCTTGTTTCTTTACTGTAAACATGCTCCAGATGTCTTTTTTCCCCCTCCCATAATATATTTACCACGGCTTCCAAAGAGAGATCAGACAATGGAACAAAACCAAGGAAAGTCTATAAAAAAGCCTTAAAAACATTACTGATGGACACATAAAAGGAAAAAAACACACATTTCCCTGACCGATATGCAGCAACGTTTTCTTTTTTTAACTGTGTACCGGCAAGAGCATCAATTTCCTGCTTTACTTACTCCAGAGAGGCTGAAATATTTATAGGATATCAGCATTCATACTTGTTTTTCCAAAATAATTTTCAGTTGAGAAAAGGCGATATCAAATATTTTCTTTTTTCCCCCAAAAAATTGAAAAGCTGTTATAAAAAATGCAAAGTATTGCTGCGTCTAATTGATAAACCTTTAAAGATAAACTGTAGTTTAAAAAAATTAAATCCACAATATTGGTTGAAAGTGCAGCACATAGGAACTGTCATATTCTGGCAACAGAATTATAGGATAGAATAGTAACTGATACAGTTATGGGACCTGTTATCCGGAATGCTCGGGACCTGGGGTTTTTCCGGATAACGGATCTTTCCGTAATTTGGGTCTTCATGCCTTAAGTCTACTAGAAATTCATTTAAACATTAAATAAACCCAATAGGCTGGTTTTGCTTCCAATAAGGATTAATTATATCTTAGTTGGGATCAAGTACAAGCTACTGTTTTATTATTACAGAGAAAAAGGAAATCATTTTTAAAAATCTGGATTATTTGGATAAAATGGAGTCTATGGGAGGCTGCTATTCCGTAATTCAGGTTTCCGGATAAGGGATCCTATACCTGTATATAGTTCTGAAAACAATGAAAAATTGGCTTTAGATATACAGTATTTATAGTGATGGGCGAATTTGTCCTTCAAAATACGCAAATATTGAGGGACAAGGGGATGGGTGAAAAATTAGCGATGTCAAAATCTAAGCTGTTGAGAATTCAGACGCCGGTGACATTTGGTGCGCATTAAAGTCAATGGGCGTATATTTAATTGTCGCCGGGGTTGGAATTGTCGTCTGCGTCAAAGTACTTTGATGGTGGCGAATTTTGGTGGCAACTTTGCAAATTTATTTGCCAGCGGCAAAACGCTGAGATTCGCCACGAGTTTGCACCTGACGAATACATTCGCCCATCACTATATATTTATTATGTTTATGTCAGTTCTCTTGTTTTTAATACCCAGTAAATTTCAAGTGCTTTTAAAATGATTCTTATATTACAAGACTTATTATTTATTTTCCAATTAGATTTTTTTTAACTCAATTGTGAAAAAGAATCATGCACTTTGTATAGTATAGGTATGGGATCCGTTATCCAGCAACCTGTTATCCAGAAAGCCCTGAATTACGGGATGGTCGTCTCTCATAGACTCCATTTTATACAAATAATCCATATTTTTAAAAATATAATATTGTAATAAAAATGTAATTATAAAACAGTAACTTGTATTTGATCCCAACTAAGATATAATTAATCCTTATTGGAAGCAAACATAGCTTATTGGGTTTATTTAATGTTTACATGATTTTCTAGTAGACTTAAGGTATGAAGACCCACACTACGGAAAGATCCGTTATCCAGCAAACCCCAGGTCCCGAGCATTATGGATAACAAGTCCCATATCTGAACCATATTTAAAAAAATAGATATGAAAAATAAAGAGAGAATTGAGAGAGTTATCGACATGTTATCGACAGGTCTATATTTTTTTTATCAATTTCATAAATCCAGGTTTTAAAAAAATTGGAAATTTCCTCTTGAATGTTAATAAACTAAAATATACATATATATCAATACAATACATAATCAGTTAAATTTTCGCCAGTGACCACTTCGCCAGGCACAAAGTCATTACCACTATGCTAATTCACTAAAATGCGAAGCTGTGTCTAAACAGCCGAACGCTGGTGAATTTTCGCTAGCGGTACTTCGGGTGGGCGAGCATTTCATAGCGAACTTTTGTAGCGTTCATTTCTGCCTAGCAAAACTTTGCTAGCACTCTTTTGCTTAGGTTCATTTGAATAGGGCAGGTACCTAAGAGTAGTATGGACGTTATTAATAGTAATGTTTGAGGTGGCCACTTGTTCAAGCACATATCCAATGAGCCATAATAAAGACAGAAGAGATCCTCTAATGCCCTAGACACCTTAAACAAATATGGCATGCCCCTCAAATTAGTTTTAAAAAATTGTTCACATATAAATCTTTAATAGTTCAGACTTTTGAAGGCAATTCCACTTTAAAAAAAAGAAAAGTTGCTGTTTTTACAACTTAAATGCATTTCCGGCATACAGGATATGATGTCATTGACATAAGAATGAGGAAGATTTAGCTTTATTTTATCAGTTCGGCAGGTCTGAGGTGGCGAAGTCAACTCTGGCGAAAGAGGTAACGCACAGTAAAATTTGCATCTTATTGAGTAACGACAGTTCACCAAAGCGAAAAGTCGTCTGGTGATAGGGTGCAAACGAACACTAGTGACAATCCTGTTCGCTAGTGAATAGTCCTCTACCCCTGTTAGTAAATTGGCGATGTCCCTGCGAATGGGATTTCTGGTGAATGCAGCCACTTCGCCCTTCAGTGAATCTGCCCCATTGTGTTCAATACATTTAGTGCAACAAAAAATGGCCACTGACTTCAATGCATTCAGCGCAAACACTTGGAAAACGCTCCTATTGACTCCAATGCACTTCACTAATATTCCCGCAAAACAATACAGGGCAGTTTCTAGCGAGCCCCTCACTCGATAATATACTAAGGATAGAGCTTTACACAACACACGAAAAGTTGCATGTGGCTTAAACAGGGAGTTGTAGGTTAACAACAGCCTTAAATATAAATACAATTTTCTTTTCTATTCTCGCTACTCCACAGCTGCATCAGATTCCCCCCCAAAAATCAATAAATCTGTGGAGTACAATGTTGCTTTTTACATTTCTCACTGCAGGCAACTGATACTCTCTAGGGGACACACAAACAGAGGGCCCGGAATGGTCACCCTTGTTTGCATCCCATGTAAACACAGCTCTGAAGCTGATTTTGTTGGTGATCATGACGCATTGCTTATATGCGAGCTTGCTTATTTTACTCATTTCCTAACAAAGTCAGAATTCCATAGGTTGACTGCCTGCTGAAACTCCTCTCATTCCAACAGGTCAGCGCATGCAGATTATTAATCTATTAATCTGAGCTGTAGACACTGCAGAGATATGTTGTTGTTGAAGATACTAATCAGGGATTGTTTTGTGTCCACATACAGTAAGATCCCTAATTTGTAGATTCATATACTGAGAAAAAATTGACATTTGTGTTATCTCAGAATTTAAAAAGTTTTGAGTTGCCTAGTGTTCTAAAGTCACATGGACATTAAACGTTAGGCATGGTCCTGGTTTGTGTCCCTGATTACAGATGAGACAGCGTGCTGTGACACCATGTGTAGATAGCTTTGGGTAGTTCAAGGTACAACTCTAGGGTGTAATTGCCCCTTGTAGTCCAGATCCCATACAACAAAATGGCACCGAAGCACCGAACGCTAGCGTTAATTCGCTAGAGTAGCACATTTTCGTTAATTCGCCGATTCACTAACGGACGCTGGCATAAATTCACTAGTGTTACTTTGCACCCTTACGCCTGCCGAATTTGCACAACGGACGTAACTACGCAAATTCACTGACGCACGCATTTTTCTGAACGATACCTTTTACTAGTGATGGGCGAATTTATTCGCCAGGCGCGAATTCGCGGCGAATTTGCTCGATTCGCCACCAGCGAATAAATTCGCGAAACTCCCGCGAAAATTTGCGTCAAAAATTCGCCGGCGTCAAAAATTTTTTTCGAAAAAATGGACGCCGGCGTCAAAAACGGGCGCCAGCATCAAAAACGTGCGCTGGCGTCTGAAAAATGGGCGCCGGCGTCAAAAACGAGACGCCGGCGCCATTTCGCGAATTTTTCGCCGTTTCGCGAATTTCGCGCGAAATTCGCAAATTTTTCGCCGAAGCGAAACGGCGCAAATTCGCCCATCACTACCTTTTACGCCAGACTTCCTTCGACACCTCAGACCAGGGAAAGTGCAATAGAGTAGATAGGGATTGCTTCAAAAAAAGTCCCAAAAAATGCTGGCGTATTTTCTTTTTTTATGGGTGATAGGCTGAAAAAGATCAAATTTTTTTTGGGGGCTCCCCTCCTTCCCCCCTACATTTCCTAACCCATGGCACCTTAACTATACAGTGGGCACATGTGTAGGGCAAAATAAACATTTTATTTGGTGTTTTGAAGGTTTCCCAGGCTTGTGTAGTGATGCTTCATATACCTCCATTGTAACTTCAATTTGGCTCCGTATGCACATTAAGCATCGCTAGCGTAACTTCGCTTTGCTTGGCAGATTAACGCTACTGCAAATTCGCAACCTTACACTTCCCCTGAGCGCAACTTCAGATTTTAGTGAATTTGCCCCTATATCTGAACCCCTCTTCAATAATGCCATCCCTTCAGAGCCTAAAGGAGAGCTACTCCCTACTATCAATCCTTGTTGGAAAACAGGCTGCTCATTCTCTCTAACCTCTTTATCTCACTTTCCTAGAATGTGTTATTACATTGTCACTGACTAAGCCTCGTTCATGGGGTCCCTGCTCCCTGACTTTCACTAGAAGTAGGGATCCTCTAAGGCAGAACAGCTTTACAGTTGATCCCAGGCTCCCTGGAGCACATCCAGCTCGGTCAGTAAGTGAAGGCCAAAGAGAAAAAAACACCCCTAACCAAAATCTATATTTAAGTGTGGCAGGAAGTGGTCATAATCCTAAAGGCCAATAATAAATGTATGTAAATGAATAAATAGATACACAGATACCTGCCAAATAACCCACCTAGAATTCTATAAAAACAATACATATGCTAGATTTGATATTTACAGGTGATAATATACATGTGCCCCTTCTGTAACTTTTATTTGCTTTTGCAGTTCCTTCAAAGGTCCAACAGTGAGGTTCATGTATGAAACTCCTTCATAATACAGTGCAGTATAAGGCTACAGAACTAATGGCTTTTCCATACACATCCCTGGAGAGTTAAAGAATAAAATGTGTTAAAACCACCATGCTTACACAGGTTCATGCCCCACCAATGTGATGTCTGCCAAGACTTGTCTTTCTTCTCAGTTCCCTCAGAGATGTGCCTGAGGCTGAACATTTAAGTGGAAAATCAGCAAGCCAAAATAAAAGCCTAAACCTGGGTTTGTTTCACATTTTTTGCCTTGCTGTCTATTTGTTGATTTCATGGATTAAATAATTCTGAATTCAAACATGCTGAGGTCACATCAGATCAGATGTTCTTTATAAAATATTGGGGCCAAACATGTTCACATTTTAAGCCATATTGTGTTATTTCCTGGTTTGACCTTTATCATACAATACTAATGGAGACTTACATGCATTTTGCGTACATTTCAGATCAAACAAGCTTAATCGTATTAGGAGTCTAAAGTGATATATGACATTATTCACTTTCCAAGCTATTGTAAATAATCTGCCATTTATGTGATGCAAACTTTAACTTCTTCCAGGATTGTTAGTGATCACTGAGTGTTTGTTGAAGGTTCCAGAAATAATGTTGTGCCACAAATATTCATTACAAAGCAATACTCAGTCTTGTCCATAGTTGAGACAATGTCAACAGTAAGAAAAGGGGATTTCCAGAGCTTCAGCTTCTCTGCCTTCCATGACAAACGTGGTGTATGGGGTATCAACAACCACTTTAGGCACTTGAAAGAATAACACTTTATCTGCTCTACCTTAGCTAAGGACTGTCAACAAGCTAGCACCAACACTAAGGGGCAGATTTATCAAGGGTCGAATTTATTTTTTAACTCTTATACATTTGAATGCACTCACAACTCGAATGGGAGGTTATTTATATTTCAGAAAAGAATGAGATAAATTCGGATTTTGATAAATAATGTACAGTTAGCAGCATGGGTTGAAACCCTCAATTTGTGGGATATCCCTGTCTACATAATTACTTTAAGGTACAGAATTAATACCCCCAGCTTGAGCAGAAACATATGCCAGGGTGGGAGAAAAGATATATTTTATTTATACCGGTGGCTTGGATTTGGGCAGATGTCAACAAATGATACCCTGGCTGATGTCACGGGTGATGGGTCAGTACTGACCCCAAAATATATAATCACTGGGCAGCTTATAGCAGTAACATGAATACTTTCAATAGAGCTCCTCACATACCCTGTACATGGTGGGGCTGTATCTAAGTCATACCAGCACTAGATAGCAAAGGAAAGAAGAAGAACTGCATAAGAAAAGGAATATGTTGGCAGAATATGTTGGCGCGATGTGAATAGGGCATAATAATAATGAAAGTTGGTATTATAAGCACTCTCTTCAGGGACGATCCTGGGGCTGCCGCAACTGAGGCAGTAGCCCCGGAGCAGCCACCTCTTCCGCTCTAAGGGGGTCAAGGGGGGGCTGCATTGCTAGAGTAATGTGGGCAATAGCACTTTCTGTGCTAGCAGAGCCAAATTTTCGGGTTAAAACCCAGAAATTCAGCTCAAAGTTACAACAGGTGGATTTTTTGCTGCCCTTTGTAACTGACTGCTGGTTGCTGAGTGACAATATATATGACTATAGTAATTACTAGAATATAAGAAATCCAAGTATAAGTATAAGAAGTCCATTCCATAGAAAACTAATCTTTTTCCCGCATTGAGTAATGCCCTTCACAGTCCACAACAAAAATTCAATGGCACCCTCCCCTCACTCGTGAAGTTTTAAATGAGATTATAAAAAGGGGTCTGCTAAAACTCTGGTTCTGAGCTCTGCATTAAGAATAAACTATTCTGCTCTACTGTTGAGTCTTCAGTGGCTTTTTGTCAATAAAGTCAGAAGTTTCACATCCTCATCACCCAATCATTGTGTCTGCACTCCATTTTATCTCTTGGTTCAATATGCAGAGGGCCGAAATAATCACAATAGCACTCCAGCTCTTAAGATCTTGGATCTGTGCCGGCTTCACAGTCTATTTGCTGAAGGGCTAAAGCGATGCCACCTGGGCTTCTTAAACAGCTGAATAAAGCTTCCCCCATGTCAGTAAAGAATACTCGCTCTGCTGATAAACATATTCGCTGCCTGTCCAAAGCCATAAAAGGAGAAAGCCAGCAGATGTCTGGTACAGAGTTTGGTATGAGAAATGTTAAGTATCGGCTTAGTATGTTTGTATTTGATGTCATAGTATGTGTTCCTATGAAGTTTCTGACAGTTAGCATAATACACACTCGTATTTATTCTGCAAATAGCTGGGTGCCGGGCAGTATCGGATCTCTTCACTTGAAGTAGGAATTTTTTTTGGTGCATTTTTAGTGGGGTACTGCAGGGGTCTTTAATGTGTCCACTTTTAGTTAATTTGTTCATTAATGACTAGCAGGAGGGTATTATAAGCAATAACAAAAACAGCCAGAACAGGTGCCAGGAAACAGTGTATGCACTACCACAATCCAAAAGGTTGCAATGATTTATGCAAACAAGCAAACATGTGTTTATATGGGTGGATATACTCACAGTTCACCCCAGTCCACAGGTCCATATCCAAGAAAATGCAACAATAGTTGTGCATCCCTCCAAAAACAGTCAAGATTATTGAAAATACAAAAATATTTATGAGGACATAGAAAAAAAAGCGGCCTAACGCGTTTCGTGCCTGTTGGGGCACTTACTCATAGGCTAATGCCCATTAGCCTATGAATAAGTGCCCCAACAGGCACTTGTAATCTTAACTGTTTTTTAGAGGGACTCTATTATAAGCAATATATCATGTTTTGAACTATATAGGCCAACTAATTCCATTCAGGATGTGGCATATTTGCAGCAGGATCTGGAATTTGAGTGACTGATGTTGCTGAAGGGGCAGATATGATTGGCAAATGTAATGTTATGCACATGGCATTTGAATACAGGTAACGCGTTATCCATTACAGAATTATGGAATGGCCATCTCCTGTAGACTCCATTTTATCAATATAATCCAAATTTTTTCTCGGTATTACTAATACAGTACCTTGTACTTAATCCAAACTAAGAAAGCCCAGCCTGTTGGTTTTATTTAGCAAGCAATGCCAGACAGTAGCTACAAGGGCTGGGAAGGTTTTGGGCTGTATTAAAAGGGGCATAGATTCTTGAGAGATAAGGATAATTCAAAGCACTCGTAAAGCCCCATCTATAATATAACATTCAGTTCCATGGGTTATTAAATGGAACCTGTCACCCTCTCCAAATCCTATTTTATAATGTTAATTAAGCAAATTAATCTTTGCGTACACTATATAAATTACAATTCATTATTATAGCAAGCAGGCAGGTGACATTTTGTGAACAATTAACATGTGTAGAGGAAGGGGGGAATTTGGGGAGTGCATTGACACACTGTATCGTTAGTGCTGAATGGAAAGTGAAAGTAGTTGCCTGTCCTGCCTCAATGCCTAAGGCACAAAGGAGGGGCAGGCAATATATGATTGACAGCTGAGCTATGAATGCTTTAATAAAAAAAAAAAAAGAATTTGGATTTCATGTTTTAAGGGGTTGTTCACCTTTGTGATAACTTTTAGTATGATATAGAGAGTGATATTCTAATTTTCTGTTTTCATTTCTTATGATTGAAGGTTTTTGAGTTATTTAGCTTTTATTCGTTGATTTGAATAAGAGACTGGAATATGAATAGGAGAGGTCCTGGATAGAAGGATTCGTAATAAAAAGTAACAATAACAATACATGTCTAGCCTTACAGAGCATTTGTTTTTTAGAAGGGGACAGCAACGCCCATTTGAAAGCTGCAAAGAATCAGAAGAAAAATACAAATAACTATAAAACTATAAAAAAAATAAATAATGAAAACCTATTGAAACTTTCTTAGAATTGGGCATATTATAACATAATAAAAGTTACCTTAAAGGTGAACCGCCCCTTTAATTTGAAAAATACTTTTATTATAAAGCTTTTAATGTCTGGTTGACAGGTCCCCTTTAATGAATTAGAGAGCGTCCAAAAAAGGGCAACTGAACTGGTAACAGAAAATCTCAGTTATGACGAAAGACTGGTAAAGTAGGGACTGTCTCCTGTCACAAACGGAATCCCAAACCCAGAACTATTGCCAAGGTCCTGGTCATGTCTCACTCTTCAACCTAGAACAGCCAACTTGGATGAAACTAGGTCTTAATGTCAGAGGACCAAAGAGCAGTGATGGGCTAATTTGTCCCGTTTTGCCAAAAATTTGCTAATTTCCCACAAAATTCACGAAACGGCGGAAAATTTTGACACTCGCGTCAATTTTGAAGTCCCTGTTAAAGTCAATAGGCATCCAACAGTTTTGACACGAGCGACTATTCCGACACGCGTCCAGATTTTTTGAATTTTTTTGAATTTTAACACAATTGGCGAAACGTGCAAATTCACCGCAAATTCGTGTCTGCTGAATTTATTCGCCCATCACTACCAAAGAGTTCTGGGCAGACGAGGACATTTTGAACAGGAACAGAGAACAAGGAGCGTGGTCAAGGGACAGGCTGAGTCGAAACCAATCAGGCAGAGCAGTTCACAATCAGGATACAAGAGTGGAATCGAAGTCACAGGCCGGGTCAATACACCAGTATAGAAAAATATAATCCCGCTTTTCAAACTGCAACTGTACATGATATTCTTAGGAAATGATTTTGCTCAAACTAAAGACAGATGTGGTGTATTTTCCTTTTCCTTTGTACCTGACCACCAACCTACACTGAATCCATTTATTTGCTTATAAAGTCTCTCTTACAGTTACCTTAAAAATACAGTTACGACATAGAAAATGCCTAGAAGGAACATACTTTTTAGTGTTTTGAAACTTTACCCACTAAGCATTTAGGAACAGGAATCGGAATTACATATTTTCCAAAAACGTAGAAAAGGCACAAACATTCTAAGGCACCACAGTAGAAGTCTGGCTCCCGAGGGAGCTGGGGTATCTGTGTCCAAACACAGCAAAATAAAAAGATTGTGCTGAATAAACATCTTCTCCAAGGTCAGAGTATTCCTCAAATTTTGTCCCATTAGAAAAGACTTGTAAGTACCAATGTTATTGTAAGTCACCTTATATTGCTCAGCATTCAGATGTTCTATTCTTTTCATTAACAAGCACTTATGCCAATAGACACTTCAATAGCAATAAAAATGTACTTATACTGCAGTGAAGGGTTAATAAATGTATTTTACAAATAGGTGTCATATCACTTTGTCAGGCGTTAATTCGATAACACTACGCTAATTCACTAAAATGCAAAGTTGCGTCTCGGCAGCAGAATGACTAGCATAAATTTGTCAGTGTGAGCATTTCATAGTGAACTTTTGCTAACATTCATTTTGCCTGGCGAAACATAATTAGTACACTTGTGCTTAGGTCAATTTAAATAGGGTGGGTACATATGGGTCGTTTATTACTGATGTTGGCTGAGGAGAAAGAGTGTCAAATTGGGCCTAGAATGCATGTCTCAATTGGAGGTATTTATAAAAGGGAAGGTGTGGTTTCTGAGTCTTCTCCTTGATTTGTGAGTGCATGATCCAAGAGGTCCCCCCAAATACTTGATGGGGCCAGAAAACAAAGTCTTGCAAAAATCTAATGTGTGTGAGATATGAATTACCCCAAAGGGGTAAGTACTTAGACTTTAGTGGAGAAGAGTGACCTAACAGATTGAGTGCCAGAGTCCAAGCCTTGTGTGGGGTATTCAGTGTAGTAGGAAGTGATGAGACATCTTTGGGGCAGCGGTACAGATAATTATGTAGAACCTCCAGGGATGCCAAGATTGCTGCCTGAAGTGTTGTGTTGGGGTTGAAAGGATCAGGGGTAAAACACCAGTGTAGGTAGTGGACTTGTTAAGCTAGGTAGTAGAATTGAAAGTTGGGGGAGTGCCAGGCCCCCTTCCATTAGCAGAGCTGTCCGTTTGGTCCAGGCTACTATTGACACTGTTACTTAAAGAAGGAAAGCTTACCCCATAATCTTTGCAGGAATAAAAGTCCATAACATATTGTACTGAATCGCTAAGTTAATTCTGTTTTACAGACATTTGCAGAGATAAAATCTACACTTCTAAATGTCTCAGTTCCATACATCGTAGGACTGACACCAGGGAACCTGTTGCGCACGCGCGAAAATTCCTCCAACCATGATTCAATCAAGGAAGCAAAGCAGTGCTCATAAGTGGAATGCGGCTGCGCTTAGTTTTAGAATGGAAAAAGCCATAGGTCTGCTGCCTTGGGCAGTCTGAGGATGGAATGCAAAGAATTTGGTGACGTCAACCTAGTACTGCCGGCAGGTTTTAAACGGAGCAGCAAACAGAGGAAGGAAAACACTGATAGGGGAAGCAGTAAGTTCTACGAAAACTTTATGAAGATGCAGTTAGAATGAATTACACTTCATTTCAGCCTTTCCTTGTCCTTTAAAGAGGTGAATAGGGTAGTTTCTTGGTTCTATATGAAGGTATTGAATCTCATAATGCCATGCACTGTGTACACTTGAGAAAGGGATTGCCCCGAAATATGTAGTGTACCCAAACTTCCTATAAAATTACACTTGCAGATTGTTAATACTGCCTTACAGCTGTTTGATTCGGATATCTTGGAATTGGTCAGTCAAAGGTGAACAACTCCTTTAGGCCAGCATTGTATCCCACTGGTGCAGCCCGTTGCTATGATGAGCACCCATAGAACTTGTAACTGTAACTAACCACATCACATAGAGCCATGATGGGTATTCTAGGTGCCCGTGTGACCCCCAACCTTATTGCACAGAAAACAATTCATTTTAATGCATACTTCTGGGGGACGGGTATCTAACTCGGCATTTGACTGTGACTTTCTGTAATAATGTAATATAATCATGTAATGATCCTACTGCCAATTAGACAATGGCTAAATAAAACAAATTTCTTTGGTAAACACAGTGGAGGCTGCTATCACAATGAACAAAAAAGATGTTGAGTAAAATAATAATTTTTTATTTGCTTATTCGCTGTTATACATGGTTTGCCGTGACCTTTCTCCTTTATTCCACGCTGCAGGCAAAGGTTTTTGCTTTAATCTCAGTGACATTTCTTGTATAATCATACGTTGTGCTACAATCTGTTTGTAGGGGTCACTTGCTCTCATGTGCCGAAGGAAAAGGAGCAATTTAACACATGAACACGTGGAAGAAACATCTTATATGAATGCAACAAATCCAACAGAATTTACAGTTTATTTATACATTAATCACATCAATCCCTGCGCCAGTGGTGCTTACAATTACACACTATGGTCTTATCTGGAGTCAGTTCATCATCATCATCATTTATTTATATAGCGCTGTCAAGATACGCAGTGCTTTACTGCAGTTATAGCAAACAGGGAATAAATGGTGGATAGCAGACAAGGATTACAGAGTACAATAGGCTTTACAAACTAAAAGGTTAGGGTACAATTGAGACATTAGGATTGTATAAACAATTTGTCATTTTTGATACAGCAATGATTAATTAAGGTACATCGAATAGGCCTCTTTAAACAGATGGGTCTTTAAGGAGCGCTTGAAAGTTTGGAAGGAAGGGGAAAGTCTGACAGCTTGTGGCAGAGAGTTCCAGAGAAAAGCAGAAGCCCGAGAGAAGTCTTGTAGACGAGAATGGGCAGAAGTCACCAGAGGAGAAGTGAGGCGAAGATCAGAAGCAGAGCGTAGGTTTCGTGAAGGAGTGTATTTGGAGATTAGAGATGAAATATAGGGAGGGGTTTCTTTATTAAGGGCCTTGAATGTGAGTGTAAGTAATTTGAATTTGATTCTAGATGAGATTGGGAGCCAGTGAAGGGACATGCATATGGGAGCAGCTGATGTTGAGCGGCGAGCTAGATGAATGAGTCTAGCGGCCGCATTTAGAATAGATTGGAGTTGTGAAAGGTGACTTGTTGGAATACCTGTGAGGAGTAAGTTGCAGTAATCAAGGCGGGAGATGATGAGAGACTGAATCAGTGTTTTAGTTGATTCTGAACTGAGATAGGGTCGTATTCGAGCAATGTTGCGCAGTTGAATACGGCAAGATTTTGCAAGTGTTTGAATGTGTGGTGAAAAAGATAGATGAGAGTCTAAGATGACTCCTAGGCAGCGTGCCTGTGTGGTGGAATGAAAGGTGGTGTTGTTTACGGTGAGTGATATCTGAGGGACAGGGGAAGATCTTGGAGGAAATATGATGAGTTCTGTTTTAGAAAGGTTCAGTTTCAGGTGGCGCTGTGACATCCAGGAGGAGACAGCAGAGAGACAGTCTGTGACTTGGGAAAGGACAGAGTTAGAAAGATCAGGAGTAGACAAGTAGAGTTGGGTGTCATCAGCATAAAGGTGATACTGAAGTCCAAATGACTGAATGAGTTTTCCTAGTGAAGTTGTATAGAGCGAGAACAGCAGGGGGCCAAGAACAGAGCCTTGAGGAACTCCAACAGAGAGTGGGAAAGTAGTAGAAGTAGAGTTAGAGAAGGAAACTTTAAAGGAACGGTCAGACAGATAAGATGTAAACCATGAAAGCGCAGTGTCCCGAATGCCAGCTGAGTGTAGAATGTCAAGGAGGAGTGTGTGGTCAACTGTATCAAAGGCTGCAGAGAGATCAAGAAGGATTAGAATGGAATAATGACCTTTAGACTTTGCCAATAGAAGATCATTGGTTACTTTGGTGAGTGCAGTTTCAGTCGAGTGTGATGGGCGGAAGCCAGATTGCAAGGGGTCGAGGAGGGAGTTGTGAGTGAGATGCTGGATCAGGCATTTGTAAACAAGCCTTTCTAGTATTTTGGATGCGAATGGAAGAAGGGAGACCGGTCGATAGTTAGTGGGAGAGCTGGGATCAAGGGAAGGTTTTTTGAGGATAGGAGTGATTAGTGCTTGTTTGTATAATGATGGAAAGGTACCAGTAGAGAGTGAAAGATTGAATAAGTGGGTAAGCGCAGGAGAGAGTGTATCAGAGATTGGGTGGAGAAGGCGAGAGGGTATGGGGTCAAGGGAGCAGGTGGTGGGTTTTGAACTGGCTAGAAGTTTGCTAACTTCATCTAGAGTTGCAGGGGTGAAGGAGTGCAAAGTAGATGTGAGTGGACTGCACGTTGGTCTAAGATTGTTGTCGGACGGTATGCTCAGCCTAATGAGATCGATTTTTTCATTAAAGAAATGAGCAAGGTCTTGGGCAGTAACATTAATAGGTGGAGGTGGTGGAGGGGGGCATAGGAGTGAGTTAAATGTGGCAAACAGCTGCTGTGGTTTGGAGGACATAGTAGATATTAGATAAGAGAAGTATTGTTCTTTGGCTAATGATAGAGCTCGGTTATAGCAGGAGAGCATGAATTTGAAGTGGATGAAGTCAGGATCAGTTCGCGACTTTCTCCACCGTCGCTCAGCTGATCTACTACATCTTCTGAGGTACCGTGTTACACTAGTGTGCCAGGGTTGGGGTTTAGCTGGCCGGCTGTGACGGGTGGTAGAAGGTGCAAGGGAGTCAAGTGCTGTTGAAAGGGCATCGTTGTATAGAGAAGCTGCAATATTGGGACAGGAGAGAGTATTAATATGAGATATGGATTGTGCTGATACTGTTGATAATTGTTGTGGTTCAAAGGCATTAAGGTTTCTGTACGTGTGGGTAGAGAGAGATGGTTGTGAAGGTGCAGGTGAAAGCAGTATCTGAAAGGAGAGTAGATGATGGTCAGACAGAGGGTAGGGAGAGTTAATTAAGTTGTATGGGCAGCATGAGTGGCAGAATATTAGGTCAAGAGCATGACCCTCGATGTGGGTAGGTGAGTCGGTCCACTGAGAGAGACCAAAAGAAGCTGTTAGAGAGAGAAGTTTAGAGGTGGCAGCAGAGTCAGAGTTGTCAATGGGGATGTTGAAGTCTCCTAAAATGAGAGCAGGTGTCTCACTGGAGAGAAAGTATGGGAGCCAGGCAGCAAAGTGATCCAAGAAGGTGGAGTAGGGACCTGGGGGGCGATATATGACAGCAACACGCAGAGAGATTGGAGAAAATAAACGTATGCTGTGGACTTCAAAAGAAGTGAAGGAGAGAGAAGTTGGTGTAGTTAGATTTTGAAACCTACTTTTGGGGGAGAGAAGAAATCCCACCCCACCACCATGACGGCCATCCGGTCTAGGAGTGTGAGTAAGTGAGAAGCCTCCATAGCAGAGGGCAGCAGGTGAAGCAGTATCTGAGGGGGAGAGCCATGTTTCAGTGATTGCAAGAAGGTGAAGGGATTTAGCTATAAAGAGGTCATGGACTGCTGTTAGTTTATTGCAGATTGACCGTGCATTCCAGAGGGCACATGAGAAAGGCGGGGAGGGTGTTGGTTTTATGTGAATTAGGTTTGCAAGATTAGAAGTGCGTAAAGTCTGAGAGACTGGAAAAGACCTTGTTGAATGCCTGAGAGTAGGAATAAGTGACGGTACAAATGAGTGAGTTGGACCAGGGTTTGGGGAGATATCCCCTGCTGCAAGTAACAGTAATAATGAGAGTGAGACAAGGTGTGACCTAGATTTGACAGTGCGAGCAGTGTATTGTTTGATGGGATGAGAGGGGATAATAGATTTAACAATACAAGATAGTGTGCTTAGATTGAGAGAGGGTGATGGGAGCAGTGAAGAGGAGATTTCAATTTCAGGATAGTTTGATGGATGTTGAAGTGCAGAGGATATATGCAGAAGTATAGAGGAGAGAGAGAAAAAGAAGGCAATCAAATTAAACATAGTTAGACAGTATAATCCAGCTTATCTTGTTGATAGCAGAGGTTGATGAGCAGTGATGTCCAATGTTTGCTTGGAGCTTCCAATTCAACTCTGATCCAACTGCTGTCCAACTCTGTCTAACTCTATATGTTGTACTTAAACTTTCTGTACTTTAACTTGATGGACTTAAGTTGTTAAATCTGCCATGGCTCTCCTGCCATGCTTCCCCTAGAATGAATGTCCTGATATACAGCAAGAGGGTCACATGGGTGAGGGCCAGCAATTGATTAATTAAGACAAGTTAAAGACAGAAGAATCTCTGAGTCTGGTCATCTAACAGACATCAATAGCAATAAAATGGACATACCAAACTATTCACTAAAGCAAGCAACAAATTGCTAGATAAACTTAAACTGATGCATTTTAACACCTACCCCACAATTGAATAATTGGCAATGGTAAAATAAAGATTTGCAGCAGAGTTGGATGTTGAGATGCAGAAAGCTAGGAGCAGTAAGTTCAATTAGCAGGAATTAGACATACCCCACAATTGAATAATTGGCAATGGTAAAATAAAGATTTGCAGCAGAGTTGGATGTTGAGATGCAGAAAGCTAGGAGCAGTAAGTTCAATTAGCAGGAATTAGACATACCCCACAATTGAATAATTGGCAATGGTAAAATAAAGATTTGCAGCAGAGTTGGATGTTGAGATGCAGAAAGCTAGGAGCAGTAAGTTCAATTAGCAGGAATTAGACATACCCCACAATTGAATAATTGGCAATGGTAAAATAAAGATTTGCAGCAGAGTTGGATGTTGAGATGCAGAAAGCTAGGAGCAGTAAGTTCAATTAGCAGGAATTAGACATACCCCACAATTGAATAATTGGCAATGGTAAAATAAAGATTTGCAGCAGAGTTGGATGTTGAGATGCAGAAAGCTAGGAGCAGTAAGTTCAATTAGCAGGAATTAGACAGTTAAAGGGGTTATTCACCTTTAAGTTAACCTTTAGTATGTTGTAGAGAGGGACATTGTGAGACAATTTGTAAATGGTTTTTGTTTTAATTATTTGTGGTTTTCGAGTTATTTAGCTTTTTATTCAGCAGCTCTTCTGTTTCCCCGAGGAAATCCACACAGACACGGGGAGAACATACAAACCCAGATGATTATTCTGAAGGGTTTATGTCCTGATGTAACGCAGGTGATGGTGAATGATTGACCTGGTTCAGTTAATTATAGTTGCCATTTGGAACGTTGTTTTCATTATTCTGTCTGCTCTAAACCCCTAAATGCTAACTACTTACTGGTTACTAGGAGCTACTGAAGCAGGACAAATATTTCCCATGTTACAGCATTATCCCCTGAACTGCAGTAGATCAGTAGAAGTGAACTGCTTTGTACTCCCATATGTTTCAGCTCCCATAAAATAGATTGAATTGCTGATTAATAAGCAAAGCTTTGTAACCTTCCCATATAGTTCACATACAGTATAGTTCACATTTTGCTACTTTATATGGCTTGCAGGTACATCAAGGCTCCTTTGGACAATCACTAAACTCAGCTGACTATTTTTTTCTTCATTTTTTGGATCACATTTTGCTGTAATCGAGGAAAAAACGAGTTAAATAAAAGTTGAAGGCTAATGATGTGTGGGTTGGCTGAAACCCATGAAACCAAAGGGTTTAGTGCCAGTTGAGTTGAAATGTAGGAGACCATTGTGGGTCATGGTTGGCTGCAGGTCAGACTGGGGAAATACACTCCTTCTCTGCTCCCGAAGATGCTGTCTTGGAACCAGAGACACACACAGAGGTAGGGTGCAGAGTTAGATGACACAGCTACGGGTTGGGTGCTAGTCCTACAATGGCCACATTTTGCATGTCTGGGCTCGGGTGCAGGTTTTTCCTAACCCACACATCACTAGTGCCATAATCATGTTGACGATTCAAGTTTTTTCTCCAAAAAACCTTGGTTTTTAGAATGCCACCTAAGTGCCACCTGATTGCTAGGGACCAAATTACATTAGCAACCAGTAAGTTGTTTAAATGAGTGACTAGAATATAAATAGGACAGTGTTTGAATAGAAAGATAAGTAATTAAAAGTAACAACAACAATAAAATAGTAGCATGGGAGACAGTAGCGTAACTAGAGTGAGCTGGGCCCCCCAGCAAAAAAAATCATCAGAGGGGTCCAGTACCCATCCTCCCTCCCACTTGCAGCCACACCCACATGAAGCCCGACTCCACCTGCATCCTGTCACAACTCCGCCCTTGTCACGCCCAACTTGCTTCCCCCTTCCTTGCCGGTAAGAGAGAACGACTGGGGAGGAGGGGATTTTTTTATTGGCTATAGAGGAAGCAGACCCCGCAGTCGAGGCCCACCAGTTCCCCCAGGCCCCCCTGCAACTGCGGGTCTTCTTCCTCTATAGTTACACCACTGCTGGGAGATCAATACTTTTTGGCTGCCCATTTGAAAGCTAGAAAGAATTAGAGGAAGGAGGAAAATAATGAAAAAAAGGATTAAAAAAATTAAGACCAATTAAAAAGCTGTTTAGAATTAGTTACACTATAGACAAACTACCCATTATAATTGGTGATTTTATATCGTTTCCCTACTCTTTTTTCATTTTAATTTAAAAAAAAAAATCTTTAAAAAATAATAAATATACATTTTTAACACGTTCAGGAAAATAAATCTGATTCCATTGTGTGGCTTTTAGGAGACAATGAATTTATCAATGGTTTTCTTTAAGGTTTGTAGAGCAGATGGCCTGCTAAGTGCTGATATCCCAGTGCTTGTTTAGCTTATCACCCTCTCTTCTGTATTTAACCTCCCTAATGTGGTTATCACAGGAGCACAGAATGTTCTAAATGAAATGAGATGAAGATAAGAGGGGGCATATTTTTCCTATTAGCAAAAAAACAAAAACAAAACAAAACCCACATGAAGGCATGAGCAGGCTGCACAATACAAGGGGAAGTTATTGAGTGTTTTATTAAAGCCATGAGTGTCTTCATAAATTCCTTGTTAAACTCTTCTTAACAACCTCTAAACAGGGATTTGTGATTTTTTTTTTTTTGTAAATACTCTTTAAAGGAAAACAAATCGAATTTAAGCAAATGTACGCATATATTTTATATTCTGGTTCTAGTTTGGTGCATAACAGCAATATAGTATAAGACTCGCACATGTAATTACTTTTGGTTCTAGAAAATGAATATTATCATAGTGGTTAAATGGCTCATGATATTATTTAGAGGGCAAAGGGTCAACTATATGGCTTAATAAGTAATGAGGTAGCACATAAGTTTGAATAAAGATGGTGTAAAACCCAAATTTTGCATAATTAAAGCAATGTAATTATATGCAACTTCCTATACATAGCTTCCATATTAAATGATCTGAAGTTTCAATGAAAGCAGTATCTGCCTGTCCTTTCTTATTGTAATGAATGTACAGTATCTAGGAAAGTTGCTTAGCATTACATTTGCCTTCATTATTTCGCCGTTTTCTGGGCAAATCGAAACGGAACAAATTCACCCATCACTATTCATTATATAAAATGTTATACATTGGGTTTAAAGTCACTCATTTTAATTTTTCTTAATGATTTTAGCATGTGGTTATTTTGGTGCAACTACTGGCACAACTTTGACCATGGTGCAAGCTCCAGGGTTCCATGGCATCAGTAGGCTCATTTGTGTTAAGCAGAAGAGGCAGCATGGACAAAATGGCACTTGGTACAATTTTATAAAGTGTGTTTTTGCACAAGTACCTTTAATAGCATTCATAAGACCAAAATTTGTCTCTAAACCTAACATTCTTTCAATGCAGAACAATATTTATTTATTATGGAGTGCTCAAACCCTTAGTTATGCAGCCAATAGGGTGTCAGGTGCTTAAACCGGATGACCTTTGCCTGCCCTTCAGATCTTGCATGTAAAATAAAATCAGCAGCACTCTGAAAAGTGAATCTGTAATTTATTTAGCCCATATGCGTAATTTATTTAGCCCTTGATTTGTTTGCATATGGGCTACATAAATTACGGATTCCCTTTTCAACTTTATCCATTTGCTTAATAGAACCAACTCAAAAGACAGAAGGACTTAGAGCAAATTAGCAGGAGACATAGTATGGGTTGAGGAAAGGTGACTCAAGAAGGAACACCACAAGGAAGGCAACTGTTGGCCCTCTGTTGTCTGCAAGAGCAGCTTCAATGTGGCTTAAAAGTTATGTCCAACTTTCATTGCCAGTCATTGCACCCTAGACAGCCCTTTTAGTACTCATCCTAGTGGTGCATGTGCAGAATATCCCATATGGTATTTGAACTTGTGCTAGGATGAACCACATGAATTGTAGGTAGGGGCCTATGTGTTGTATTGCCCAAAGGATGCAGATCAGGAGCATGCTAAAAACCAAGAGTAAAGCAACAATAGATAATAGAAGGTTTAACATGCAAAAACTTTAAGGAATTTGAGGCAGTGGAGAAAGGGAAGAAAAACAATTTCGAATATTCACTTCGAATTCACTTCGACCCTTAGTAAATGTGCCCCTTCGAGTTTTTTTTGCATTTTTTTTTCACTATTAATTGTATGGAAGAGGTTTTCAAGGTTCTCATATTTTTTACAGCATTGTTCAGCTTTTTTTTAGTTGTGCTTTTTATATTTGGATCTTTTAATAAGTTACACAGCATACATGGTTTAGAGAAAATGAGTTTATATGTGGTTTCTAAAGTCTCTAAAACCAGTAAAAATGAGAATGTTGATAAATGGGCCTCCCCGTTTTTTTGGTATACTGACACATGCAAAAAGTGTACGTTTTAGCCAGACTATACATTATTACATCACTTAATGACCACAGCTCACAAACTTTAGTTCTTTAGTCACTGAAAAGAGGTAACTACACGTGACATGGCTCCCACAACAGGACCTTTTTTTAAATGACTTTGATTAGCTTAATTATCTGCACACCGGCTGCTACTCCCCAGAAGGCAACTCTACTAAAGGGACTCTACTAAATAATAGTTCATAGCTTGTCTAGGAAAATGTTGTTGTGAAAGCTCAAATGTTAGGTAGGGGCCTATGTGTTGTATTGCCCAAAGGATGCAGATCAGGAGCATGCTTAAAACCAAGAGTAAAGCAACAATAGATAATAGAAGGTTTAACATGCAAAAACTTTAAGGAATTTGAGGCAGTGGAGAAGGGGAAGAAAAACAACATTATCAACTACAAGGCCCCATGTGGCTTAGACAAGAGATGGACACATAGGGGCCGATTCATGAAGCTCGAGTGAAGGATTCGAATTAAAAAAACTTCGAATTTCGAAGTGTTTTTTGGGCTACTTCGACCATCGAATGGGCTACTTCGACCTTCGACTACTACTTCGACTTCGAATCGAACGATTCGAACTAAAAATTGTTCGACTATTCGACCATTCGATAATCGAAGTACTGTCTCTTTAAGAAAAACTTCGACCCCCTACTTCGGCAGCTAAAAGCTACCGAAGTCAATGTTAGCCTATGGGGAAGGTCCCCATAGGCTTGCCTGAGATTTTTTCATCAAAGGATATTCCTTCGATCGTTGGATTAAAATCCTTCGAATCGTTCGATTCGAAGGATTTAATCGTTCGATCGAATGAATAATCGTTTGATCGATCGATCGCAGGATTTGCGCTAAATCGTTCGACTTCGATATTCGAAGTCGAACGATTTTAGTTCCTAGTCGAATATCGAGGGTTAATTAACCCTCGATATTCGACCCATAGTGAATCGGCCCCATAACTGGTTCTAAACCTGGCAGGTCCTGAAGATTTGCACTATTGTTCAACTATGGCAGTGATCCCCAACCAGTAGCTCGTGAGCAACATGTTGCTCTCCAACCCTTTGGATGTTGCTCCCAGTGGCCTCAAAGCAGGAGCTTATTTTTTAATTCCAGACTTGGAGACAAGTTTTGGTTGTATAAAAACCAGGTGCACTGCCAAACAGAGCCTCAATGTAGGTTGACAATCCACATAGGGGCTACCAAATAGCCAATCACAGCACTTATTTGGCACCCAATGAACATTTTTCATGCTTGTGTTGCTCCCCAACTCCTTTTAGTGCTGAATGTTGCTCACAGGTTCAAAAGGTTGGGGATCCCTGAACTATGGCATCCAACACAAGACTTAGCTTACATTAATTAGGAAAAGATCCAAGAGTAGTAAGGTGTTACAAATACAATGACAAATTCCGAAGTTCTGTATAACAGTCATATACAGGTATGGGACCTGTCATCCAGAATGCATGGGACCTGAGGTTTTCCAGATAAGGGATCTCTCCATAATTTGCATCTTCATACCGTTAATTATTATGATAAAGAAAAATAATTTGTACTTTTTTTAATTTGAATTATTTGGTTAAAATGGAGTCTATGGGAGATGACCTTCCTGTAATTCAGAGCTGTAAGGATACTGGGTTTCTGGATAACAGGTCCCATACCTGTAGCATGTTTTATTTTTTATCATACTTTAACTTTACATTTTACTTCCTGATATTGCTGCTGCCTTCTTAAAAGCAAGTCACAAACTTAATATGGCACCTGAAGTGCAAAATAGGCATTGAATACCTGTCTGCCAAAATATAAAAAAAAATGAGACTGTTACCTTGCATGGATACAATTATTCCCAAACCACTGAAACAATAAAACAGCTTCTTATTTTAGGGTTTCTCTTCAATATATGGTGTCTGGTGACTAACGGACCTGAAAGTAAAGCTAAGACAGGTTTTCCGTTAACGTCAAGGATCTTGATAATGGAGCGTTCAAAAATGGAGACTCCTGTCCACTTTTTGTCCAAGTAAATCAAATAGTCTTCAATTGACATTGACAGATCAGACAGCTCAGAAAGGAATTAAGTGGCCACCGAAATTGTGCTTTTCTATCAGGGAGCTGGCAAATTGCAAGATGTACATGTTCAGAGGTCACTGTAAATCTCTCTATCTGAGATGGCACGGTGCAGAGCAAAAATCTATTAAAGGCTATCCAATTCCTATAATCCAAATCTCGCTGAAAGCCACACACACATGGTTCTGAGCCATAATTCAATTCAAGATGGTAGTAATTTTACCTTTAAGATACTTAACTATTCCAAAAGGTGACAGTACACACTAGGCATGGTTGACCTTATATAGGACAATGGCTGCCCACAGTTCTTAGGGTAATCAAATGGCATTTGTCCTGGTATCCACTAAAACCATAGTAGTGCTAATACTAATACTGACATTTTTGCTAACACTGCTAGATACCTACATTATAGAAACAGGAGGACCCCAGAACAGAGTCTTTTTGTCAGTCTTTTTGTGTACAAGCTTGTTTTTGTGATCCAAAATTAGACCAGGGCTCCAGATATCTTGTAACAACATTATGGGGCATTTTTGTGAAAATTCGAATTTTTCTAAATTTTTAAATAAAAAAAGTACAACCAAACTAGAATCCATGATTGGACCTTAGTTATTATTAAAAAAACAAGATCTAATCAGGTCTGGAACAAACAAGAAAAAAATCGAGCCAAAATCTGAATCGTACGATTTTTTCCCCAATTGCTTGATTTTTTTGGGGACTTTTGCCACGAAAAAACAGAATTTTTAAGATTTTTTCCCAAAAAGTCAGATTTTCAGGCTAATTCCAGCGCAGACCACAGAAACTTCCAAATGGGATAGGGACCTCTCCCATTGACGTATATATAACCTTGGTAGGTCTGAGATACTGGATTTTCAGATTCTTACTTTTAAAACACTTTGGGGCCTATTTACTAAAATTTAACTTCTATTTTTTTTTTCGCAAATTGAATTTTTTTTTTATTTCTCTAAAACGCTAAAAATGTATAAAATGCCAGTGTAGGAAAACTATGAAAAAAATTGTGGTTCTATAGAAAACCAATGGACTTTATTTAAAAGCCATTCAGACTTTTCAGGGCAGATTTATCAAGGGTCAAATTTCAAAGTGCAAAAAACGTCGAAATTCGACCATCGAATAGGCTAGTTCAATGTTTGAAGTCGAATTTGAAGGATTTTTAAGATTGTACGATCGTACTACGATCATACAATCGTACTTCGATCATACTTCGAACAATTCGAATGATTTAACTTCGCCAAATGTTGGCTATATGTTCTAGGAGGTCCCCATAGACAAACATAGCAATTCGACAGGTTTAAGGTGGCGAAGTGTTGAAGTCGAAGTTTTTAAAAGAGACAGTACTTCGATTATTGAATGGTCGAATAGTCGAAGCATTTTCACTTTGAATCGAAGTCGAATTTGGCCTATTCGATTGTTGAAGTACCCAAAAATTACTTCGAAATTCAAAGTTTTTCAATTCTAATATTCACTTCGAATTCACTTCGACCCTTAGGGGCAGATTTACCAAGGGTCGAATATCGAGGGTTAATTAACCCTCGATATTCGACTAGGAATTGAAATCCTTCGACTTCGAATATCGAAGTCGAAGGATTTAGCGCAGAAAATTCAATCGAACGATCGAAGGATTCGAAGGATTTTAATCCAACGATCGAAGGAATATCCTTCGATCAAAAAAACTTAGGCAAGCCTATGGGGACCTTCCCCATAGGCTAACATTGACTTCGGTAGCTTTTATCTGCCGAACTAGGGGGTCGAAGTTTTTTTTAAAGAGACAGTACTTAGACTATCGAATGGTCGAATAGTCGAACGATTTTTAGTTCGAATCCTTCGATAGTTGTAGTCGAAGGTCGAAGTAGCCCATTCGATGGTCGAAGTAGCCCAAAAAAAACTTCGAAATTCGAAGTTTTTTAACTTCGAATCCTTCACTCGAAGTTAGTGAATCGGCCCCTTAGTAAATGTGCCCCTTCGAGTTTTTTTTGGATTTTTTTTTCACTATTAATTGTATGGAAGTGGTTTTCAAGCTTCTCATATTTTTTACAGCATTGTTCAGCTTTTTTTTTAGTTGTGCTTTTTATATTTGGATTTTTTAATAAGTTACACAGCATACATGGCTTTAGAGAAAATGAGTTTAAGGGGCCGATTCACTAAATTCGAGTGAAGGATTCGAAGTAAAAAAACTTCGAATTTCGAAGTGTTTTTTGGGCTACTTCGACCATCGAATGGGCTACTTCGACCTTCGACTACGACTATCGAAGGATTCGAACTAAAAATCGTTCGACTATTCGACCATTCGATAGTCAAAGTACTGTCTCTTTAAAAAAAACTTCGACCCTCTAGTTCGGCAGATAAAAGCTACTGAAGTCAATGTCAGCCTATGGGGAAGGTCCCCATAGGCTTGCCTAAGTTTTTTTGATCGAAGGATATTCCTTCGATCGTTGGATTAAAATCCTTCGAATCGTTCGATTCGAAGGATTTAATCGTTCGATCAAATGAATAATCCTTCGATCGTTCGATCGAATTTTCTGCGCTAAATCCTTCGACTTCGATATTCGAAGTCGAAGGATTTCAATTCCTAGTCGAATATTGAGGGTTAATTAACCCTCGATATTCGACCCTTGGTAAATCTGCCCCTATATGTGGTTTCTAAAGTCTCTAAAACCACTAAAATGAGAATGTTGATAAATGGGCCTCCCAGTTTTTTTGGTATACTGACACATGCAAAAAGTGTACGTTTTAGCCAGACAATACGTTCTTACGTCACTTAATGACCACAGCTCACAAACTTTAGTTCTTTAGTCACTGAAAAGAGGTAACTACACGTGACATGGCTCCCACAACAGGACCTTTTTTTAAATGACTTTGATTAGCTTAATTATCTGCACACCGGCTGCTACTCCCCAGAAGGCAACTCTACTAAAGGGATTCTACTAAATAATAGTTCATAGCTTGTCTAGGAAAATGTTCTTGTGAAAGCTCAAATGTTGGTGAGTACATTTTGATAAAAAAAAGATATCTGTCCAATCAATAAAGATGTCTCATTGGCCCCAGACAATACTATGAATGAGTCCTTCATCTTTCACAATGCTCTGCTGTATAAGACAATATAAAAGCATGGTGTATATAGCAGGTACATATTTGGAAAACAATCATTGTCGACCAACTATAATGTCAGATACATGTCATGAAGATACAGATGCTAAACTGAGAATTGATAATTAAATTCATGAGTTATATTCTATTTCTATTGCCCCTACCCCCTAACCATTGCCAATCTCATGAATTCTACTAGGACAATCCTTGTATCCTATTCTCTAGCATGAGCAGTATTGGAGTGCTGTGGCTCAAGGACACAAATGATTTATATCCTTATCCTGGTATTTTTATATATGAAGAATCAACATAAATCTATTCCACTCTGCTTGTACAGTAATTAACCTAAGGTAGGAAATACATTTGCACACAGTTGGTAACATACAATGGGGCAGGCACCTAGGAGACAGAATGACAGGCCACTTTGGCCACCTATTATTCAAATTCTGCTCTCCTGGTGATTTTTACTGCTTGCCTGCCTGTAGGAAACCAACAGTACTCGGCAAGGTTGGTTCAGTTTAATGCTGTGACCATGCAGTTCGAAACGAACGATTCGGAGGATTTTAATTCATCGATCGAATGATTTTCCTTTGATAAAAAAATACTTAGAAAACTTATGGGGACCTTCCCCATAGGCTAACATTGTACCTCGGTAGGTTTAAGTTTTTTTTTAAAGAGACAGTACTTCGACTATTGAATGGTCGAATTGTCGAACGGTTTTTAGTTCGAATCGTTCCATTCGAAGGTCGAAGTAGCCAATGCGATGGTCGAAGTAGCCAAAAAAAACCTTCGAAATTCGACGTTTTTTTCCTTCTAATCCTTCACTCGAGCTAAGTAAATGTGCCCTTAAATATACCCAATACGACTGTTTTATCTCCAACAAGAATTAATTATATCTTCATTAGGATCTAGAACAAGTTTATCTTTCAATATAATACAGAAAAAGGAAATCATTTTGAATCATTAGAATTATTTGATTAAAATGTAGTCCATGGCAGATAGTCTTCCTAATTCAGGAGCTTTCTGGTTAACGGGTTTTCAGATAATAGATCCCATACCTTATACCTTACCTTGTGATTATTCAGTTATTATTTGCTCAAGTTTTATTGCTTTTATTCTAAAACATTTTTACTTCTACAAGTTAATAACATTAATAGATTACTTCATTTATTAATGCCCCACCCATGTGCATAACATTTCTGCTGTACTACATAGAGATGCATGTGTTTCTGACAATTCATTACGAATTTTCCGCCTCTCTATGGTTATTATCAAGTGCTTTGTCTTTTCACAATCACCCCTACATGTAATTTTATGCCTCTGGAATAGGCGACTTAATCATTTCACCTATTTAGCATTTATATTAACGGAATTATTGGTTTTATTCCCAAAATTGTCTGGCTGCTTAATATTAGATGCCATTTAACCCCACTTGAATAATATTGTATGAAGACATTCTAACAATCTGTCCCTCCCCGTAAGGATTTTACTTTATCTGCCTTTTGTCAGGTACCAGGCGAAAAATAAGACAACGAAATTAACAAGGAATTTAATTTACTACTTTGGCAAATGTGGACGGAAATGAAAACGTGCCTTTGCCATTTATCATGAAACAAAGGGGGGTTCATAAGGTGAAACACATTTATTTTTAAGCATTGGGACATTTCAGTGTTGTAGAATTGCAGTTGGGAATTTTGGCTTTTTGCAGATTTTGCATTGGAGAGTCAGTTAGTAACAATGGGAGCCACAGAAACTGCTGTATGTACTGAACATACGGAGCTCATTTATTAACTCCCAGTTATTTATACTCCCCTGCTTTATTTATTTGAATAAAACAATTGCTAGCGATGATGCTGGACATTTTCTTATTTTTAACATAATTACAGAAATATTGGCAAGAAACGCAATTTAATAAGCAGGCCAGCCTGTTAGGTCATATTTTCATTCCGGGCAGTTTGTGCAGCCAGATGTGAGTTTGTGTGTTATTTAGATTGGTGCTGAGTGTATAGAAAGCCAAACGTATTTCAGGGGTGGCTGCAGGGGAGCTATTTAAATAGGTTGTGCAACAGCCTCAGTGCTGATTGGGGCAAAGCAGAACCCAAAATTCATAGTTTTTTTATTGTTACAGATTCACATCTATGTTTTATTAAATCTGTATAAAAAAAATTATATAAGAACTAAATCCATCTTCCTTGGTTTTTAAATGTTAGCCCCTTGCAGAAGTACCATAGGGCGCCAGATCCCCCTGCAAAATAATCTTTAGAGGGGTCTGACAATGCGCTCCCAACCCCTCTCTTGCTTACAATGTAGTGCACAAATATTGAAAGAAGAAGAAGAGATGCTGGAGAGACTTCTACGCTATAGAGAAAGCTGACCCCACTCTTTCCCCATGACAGCAAGGTTTGTATCCTCTGCGCTCTACAAACCATGTTGGTGCCTGTGCACCCTATACTGGTTATGTAACTGTGGAGCTGCATAATGTGGGTTATGGCGGCCATCTTTGTTCATGTCACAACAGTTTGCGGCACACTGGCCATTTTTGAGAATTAAGATATGGTACATTGGAAGCCAAAATGGTCCTAAACATGCTCCTTCCAGGGAAATGGATCAGCTCCCCCTCCAAAATCTGAAAAGTCCCGACCCTATGCTGACATTAAACTTTATGGAACTACTTAAGTTGACAATACATGGGTAGATTCACTTGTTTGGCGAGAACTTTGTCCGTCGGCAGCTTTTATCAGCCCATGTATGGCCACCTTTAGAGTAAAGATGTGCAAAACCTTTATCCTCCTACATTTTTGTAAAATTTGGCTTGACATACTCTATATACGATATGCTGTAAATAAGCTCTCAAATAAGCAGTTTTAGGTGCATAGGACCGCACCTGGGCTCTCAATTTCTAAAGTGAGGATAAAATGCCTATTTTATGATTTTGTAAGTTAAAGCCACATTTGCAACAAGCTGTTTGTGACCAGCATTTGCTTTAAGAGGGCTTCATCCCTTCAATGAAGAGCACAGCATTATCTTACACTATAACCAAATAACCTACTTCCTTTGTTATGGAACTCAAAAAAGCTCGGTTTTCATAATTTTAATCAGTTTCTGAAATTTTAGAAAAGCTTTATTAGAATGATATTTTTATGATCTTCCGGGAAACATTCTGGTGAAAGCCTTCAGTTCAGAAAAGGGACAATTGGAGCCTGAATATTAAACAGAACTTTACATTTTACTCCAAGAGGATACAAATAATATGAAATTACTAAGGTTGGAGGTTAAAGCCGCAATGGAGGGGGCTGATCTTTGCAATTTGCAACTCATTTCATCTTGGGTCTCATGTTTAATTCATTCAAACATTCAATTGGAGTCAAATAACCCAAACATTTATTTCTGCCATCTATAAATTTAAATATAAATGGCCTAGCCAATGGTGCAAACAATATTTGAATCATTTTTTTGTACACTCTCTACTTTTCGGCACTTAAGGGCATTGGTCCTAATGTATTCTATTGTCTGCCATTTTTTAATTTAAAGGAACAGCACCCCTTATTACAGTAATAACAATAGCGATCTTAGTTGGTTACTGAAAGAGAGATGTCATTGCATATAATGTTAATGTGGCACCCAATTAATATATATCATATTGTTATACATGGCTTACTGTGAATTAGAGTAGTCTTCCCGCTTAATGGTAGAAAATGAGCCTACGAGGACACTTGTAAAACAAATAATAGCAATTTGCTGAATATGACAGGTGCAAAAGTATATTGCTTGTTGCTCATTAGATTAGAATGAGGTACTTAAAAGCTGTTGTGTAATTTTGGTCATTTATCATTCTAGTCAAAGGCCCTTTGTAGAGCTGAATTTTGAAGAGCTTAGTGTACTGTTATACTGTCACAGCTGCTATCACTAAAACAGATGTTTCAAGGCAAAAAAAAGGGCTTAGCTAATTTCCATGGAAAGGCTTTTAAAGAAAGAAACGTTTTGGCACCTAAGTCTCCGAATGGGTGGAAGGGCTTGATCCAGGTGCAACAGCAGCCTACCTAAGTGATGTACAAATGAAATAAGGGAGAAAAACGATAGCGGTGAGAGAGTTGCAAAAAAAATATATATTTCCAAGATAACAGCAGGAACTAAAAGTATACAATTAGGCCCTGTTTGAACATTCGTAATTTATTATTAGGAAATTACTTAACACGATTTGCTCCACAAGAGGGCCACAAGGGTGCTTAAAAGCTTAAACAGAGTTTCACTACGATTAGAACATCTTAACAGCTTAAAGAGTGTTGGAATCATTTTTTCTTTGGAGAATTAGAAGCCCTAGGCTACATTTACTAGTAGAGATAAGATGTGAAGTGCCATTTTTCCATTTTTCCATTTTTCCATATACCAATGTTTGCTGAAAACTCACGCAAAGATGTGTGGCTAAATTTTTGCGCATTATCTAGGGATATGGATATGGGCACTCTGAAATTGCAGAGAAGTTATGGTGGCAGCATAACCTTTAAGTGCAATGGTCAAAGGAACGCTGTACTCTGCACTTTGTCAATGACAGCTGCTCTCTTGTACCTTGTGCATGACTCTGCCCTTCACTCCCCCTGTTCTGGAAATTGTGTGGTTGCTTCTATTGATGCAGGAGAAACGTATGGATACCACACTCCAGCAAACCAGATGGTAGCTCTAAGGTTCCCACAGTGGCCACGTCAATCGCCCTGCTGCAGGCATGTTAAAATAATAAGGTGAACACGTGATGCTTACACTGAAAGCTAAATATTATGCCAGCTGGACAGAAATGTCAGTGCAATTGTGCCCATTTTGCATCCAAAGTGCAAGCAAAAGTGCATCCATTTATACAGCAATGATGCTAGAATGGTAAGAAAACCATTGCATAGTGGGTAATTGTGGGTAAAATGCATGTTAGTTGCTTTTGAAATTGCACTTTGCACACTGTGGTGCAGTAAGTAAATTATACTGATAACTCCTTGTCCCAGACCAATGCAGAAAGGCGTTAGGGTTATATCAAGAATAAAGTGACTATCCCTCTATTAAATGGGAAGAATATGGGAAGGGTGTTGTTATATGGGAAAAATAATTCCCCAAAAAGTTTGTTTTGCTTTCCATGGGCTTTGCCCAGTCAGCAACAACGGGAATAATAGGAAGCTGTAGCTTCTCTTAACTGCCATATCTGCCTATGCATTATTATATTTTCTGACCAACCCATTTCCCAAACCATTTGATATCCCTACTACACGGATATCAGTTGGGATTGATGAGCATTGGGATTGGTATGTATATGGCCATTTTATGCTGCTTAGGTTTAGTAACCAAGACCATTGCGTACATGACCAAACCAGGTGCAGAGGAGAAGGCAGGTAAAAAGGGCATAGCAGAGGGACCCAAAAGGGTTAATTTTTCCCTACTGCTTAGGAACTCCCTGATAACCTATGTCCTGTTTAAGGAAAGTGCTCCCCATTGGCCCACAGTTAGATTACCAAATACTGGTTCCTTAGTGCATAAAATGGGAGGGATCATGTGCTCTTGCTGGACCCCATCATAACAGAAGGTAAGTGGGCTTGAGGTGAAGGTAGGTCATAGTATCAAAGGAGGTTGCATCTTAAGGATGTAATTTCTTAGAGAAGGTGCGGAAACAAGGACCCCATGATTGAGATTAGGAATTGCATTGTTTAATAATACATCCCAGGGGGATTACAGTTCCAAGGAAATACATTTTTGCTCACCTTTACTGTTGCCCTACCTAAGTTGTAAGTCAACTACATCAACATTTGTGGTTTTAAAGAGATTTTATGTGACCACCCCTTTAACACAAATATGGTTGGAAATTAGTGGCCACTTTGGAAATGGCCCACAAGTCGCGACACATTTTTCTTGCTGCTTTTTTATGGCAACAGTGCACATAGTTTCTGTAATATATATATTATTCACAGGAAATGCTATTGTATCTTATATTTTGTGAAGATGAAACTAAAGTTGATATTAATTGCCATTGTATCTGTTCCATCTACATACACCATTGCATTGATTTTTGTATTGACCGCAAAATGAACTTAGCGCTTTGTCTAATGTTGCCCTGTGATGTCTAATCAGACAACGATAATGTAGAAAGCGGAAAAGATCTTGCCTTGCTGCGATAAAGCACTTTTTAATTAATTTGCTCTGCTGTTTTCTTTTAATAAGCCTTTTAATAAACCATTGCGTAGTCTAAAAAATACAGCTGTTTCTGCAGTTCTACAGAACAAAGGATCTGTGAACTGCTTCGTGCTTGGCATAGACTAAAGCAGGAAATTATGTTCCAGGCCTGAAAAAGTGATTCTTTTTATTATCAGTGTTGTTTCGAGATGATAAAAGTGGCAAGGATTGTCTACTAGTCTCATGATTATGCTAGGAAGATGTTCAATCACCAAACTGCCAGATAAGAACAACTGTGAAGAGTGCTTCACCTAGTGCAAAGGCCCTAATTTTCATCTTCCAGAAGGTCTTTCTGTATTCATATGTAATCAAACCATCAATCACACCTTGGTGGGCCTCCAAACAGCAAAATGCAGAATAAGCATCTGGGCACCTCAATAAACAAATAACTACACCAGGGAAAACAGAATTAAGCTACTCATAAACATACAGATATTGTAGTTGGATACAAAACTTCTTACATTTACAAGTGCATGGCCAATGAACAACTGGAACAGACATCCTCATGACATGAGTTTTACTTAAGGTGGCCATAGACGTAGATATCTGTTCATTTTGCGATGTCCAATGGGCTTCTTCGGATCGCGGGGCCGATTAAACACACAGATGCGGCACAGATTTTTTAACCTACCCACTCGAGATCTGCCCAACTTTCGGCCACATATCGATTGGGGAAGCCCATCGGATGGCCTCACACACAAGCCAATAAGCTGCCAACACTCATTGTATTTTGTTGATTGGGAGGTGGGTATGGCTCAGAAGCTAAATATTGTTTCATGTAAAGTCAGGACGGAATGATAGTGGTAAAACATATTTCCTGACTGATTCCTACCTACCTAACATCTTGATCCAGGGACTAGTCCGATTTCTATCTTGGGGTCAGGAAGGAATTTTTTCCCCTTTGAGGCAAACTGGAGAGGCTTCAAATGTTTTTTTTTTTTTTGCCTTTCTCTGGATCAACTAGCAGTTAGGCAGGTTATATATAGACTTACTGTAAAAGTTTGAACTTGATGGAGATTAATACAACTCACTAAAACAAAAAGAAACCTATTTTCCATATCCAACTGTCTAGGATAAAATAAAAATATAGTGTAGGAGGTTACAATTATAGTGTCAGTTCTTTATGCAGACCCATCCTTTTAAGCCAGGTGCTCACATATTATTTGCACCAACTGAAGCAGTGCTAAATTAACCCTTCTAGGATACACTGGAACGTTGTTGAACTACAATAAGTAGCAGTGCTGGATGGCACCCAAGGCTGCTGCCACTGCTTGATAAATGAACCTAATTAAGCATTATAGGAAACAGCCCTCTTCAGTGTTGACATATACAAAACATTGCCTCTTTAGCACCATGGTGTACTGTACAAAATCACATGTATTTATAAAGCTGTGTAATGCTTATATGCAAATGTGTAGCCGTGTGTAAAATTCTGGCATCAAATCAGATGTTGGCTTAAAGAAAACTTTGCTAGTCATTGCATTCTGACACATTTTATTGACTTCAATGGGTTATACCAGGTGAGGTGGTGTAAGATAATTTTATAATGTTCATAATTATCTTAGAGTAAAATATGTTACACATCTTAAATATTACACAGACTAAATCATGATGCATATTATCACTTTATAATTAATTGTGCTTAAAATATTTCCATACTTAAAACCATGAAAGGACTAGATATGGCCCTATGGGAAGGACCATTAGGGGCATTTATGTGCTCCATGATGCCTGAGGGGCCCCCTGTGCTTATATTTTCTCCCTGTGTTTTAGCTTTAGTCTGGAACCAGTCAGCTCACCACAGTGCTCCACCTGCAAAATATTTAATAAAACACAGTGTCGGACTGATGTGTCGGGCCCACCTGCACTGCAACTTCAAGGGTCCTCATCCACCTCTGCCCCCACCTGCTTACTTCCATCCTTGCTGCTGTGATCAGGGGAGGGAGAGCTGTGTGGGCAGGTTTGGTGGGGCCCATGAAGTCTGGGGCCCACCAGGTTTTTCCTGGTCTTCCACCAGCCCAGGCCAACACTAATAAAGCTTAAAAGTGCACTACATATTTTAGCCCTAGCCCTTGGCACAAAGCAACTGCCTATGTTTCATTTGCATTATGGACAACCTACAAAATATCAAAATAAAGACAAGAAGGAATCAGTCAGCTTACTACAGTGTCCCAAATGAAAGCACTCTACATGTTTGTTTTTGGATTAGCCTTGGCATAATGTACCTTTCTTCCTACAGTTCATGGCTTGACTCTTGACTCATGGCTTGATTGACAAGCTACCAAATATCAAACTGAAGACAGGAAGGAATCAGTCAGTTCACTACAGTATTCAAACTGCAATGTACATTTTTTGGACCAATCCCATGGCAAACTGCACCTCCCCTGCCTACATTTCAATATCTTCAAGGGCAAGCCACCAGTCATCAAATTGAAGACAGGAAAGAATTGGTGAGCTCCTGCAGCATCCCAACTGCAAAATGTGTATTGAAAGAGTGATTTATGCCTAACCCTTGGCAAAATGGATCTTCTCTCCCACAATGGTTTATGGCCAAGCTACAAATATCAAAAGGAAGACAGGAAGGAATGAATCACCCACCTATGTGCTCCAACTGCAAAATATTTATTGAAACAGCAAAACCACTTTACATTTTTTTGGGCCTAGCCCTTAACAAAATTGTAACCCATTTTTGGCCACCCCCTGGTGCCAAGGTGGTACATCACAATATTTCCAACTTACAGGTCCTGGGTCCCCTTTGCAAGGTAAAAAAGGGTACTGGGAATTCATCTTCGGCAGTGCCTCCACCTAATGGGATTCAGGAATACACCTGCGGGTGGCCCCATTAGGAATAACATGCAACACACACTATTCTTTTATAAAAACAACAACTTTATATAAAGAAAGTGTAATTCATCTGATTTTCATGTTTTTTTCGTAATTTTCACCCAAAAACTCAGAAAAGTCTTTGGGGTATTGCACGAAACCCAGCGCACATCAAAAAATCATTGGGACATCTCCCACTGACTTATATGCAACCTCGACAGGTCTGAGATGCTGGATTTTCAGATTCTGACTTTTCCATCCTCGGGGTTTAATAAATTCCGAAAAATTCGTGATTTTTTAAAAGTCAGATTTTATAAAAACAAATCACAAATTTTTCATAATTTTTGCATTCAGAATTTAGTAAATAACCCCCTACATATATCTGCCCATCAAACACATTCACTATTTCATGGCAATTAGTTAGAAAGCTTAGTATCCCTTAGGGCAGAGACACACACAACGATTCAGGGAGATTTAGTTGCCAGCCAACAAATCTCCTCTTCTTTGGGTGACTAATCTCCCTGAAAAGCTGACTTTTGTGGGGAGATTAATCACCTGAAGAAGAGCCAATTTCTTGCCGGGCTAATAAATCTCCACAAATCTTTAATCAAGTAAATTTTTCAAAATCATTTACATTTTCCTTGTACAGTTATGGAACCTGTTCTCCAGAATGCTTGAGACCCAGGGTTTTCTGGATAATGGATCTTTCTGTAATTTGGATCTTCATACCTTAAGTCTACTAGAAAATCATATAAACATTAAATAAACCCAATAGGTTGGTTCTGCTTCCGATAAGGATTAATTAGATCTCAGTTTGGATCAAGTAAAAGGTACTGTTTTATTATTACAGAGATAAGGGAAATCATTTTTAAAAATGTAGACTATAAAAAGGAGTCTATGGGACTTATTCCGTAATTTGGAGTTTTCCGGATAACGAGTTTGCAGATAATGGATCCCATACCTGTAATGATAAAACAGTAGCTTGTACTTCATCCCAACTAAGATATAATTAGTCCTTATTGGAAGCAAAACCAGCCTATTGGGTTTATTTAATGTTTACGTGATTTTCTAGTAGACTTAAGGTATGGAAATTAGTGATGGGCGAATTTGCGAAAAATTCGCGAAACGGAGTCCATTTTTTCGGAAAATTTTTTTTGATGCCGGCGAATTTTTGACGCGAATTTTCGCGGGAGTTTTGCGAATTTATTCGCTGGCGGCGAATCGCGCAAATTCGCGCAAATTCGCCCATCACTAATGGAAATCCAAACCAGGGAAAGATTCCTTATCCAGAAAACCCCAGGTCCAAAGTATTCTGGATGACAGGTCCCATAGCTTTATTACTATTGAAATCCATTTATACACTGTGTTGTTATTTTTGTTCCCACAGAATGATTTGCAGTCCTGAGCCGTACACATATATTGTGCATCTGCTTGAAAGTTTACAATAGTGTTAATGTACCCCCTAAGGTCTCCAAACATTTTATTATTCACACAAATTAATTGAAATATCTGCTTGTAATTACTCTGCGCTGCTCTCCAGCTCTCCATTTGCTTATTACATATTACCCAGTCACAGGACGGAGGGGTTTAAACAACCCAGTAGGAAATGGAGGAAGGTGTATGTTTTGGAAAGTTACTTCTCAGTCAGTTAATTATGGAAAATGAATCATGTTTATTTCACACGTTACACTGAGGAGCCTTCTAAGCAGCTTGAGTGCAAAACGTGTCAGCTCCTGACCTCTCGCAGACTCAAGGGTAAATGCAGAACAATACATGAAAAAATAGAAATATTTCACAGATATTTCATGTATATGGAGTGTTTGAATTAGTTTCCATAAAAATATGCAACACCTCGATCTTTATGCCAAGTATGAATAGGTTTTATTTAGGAACCCTTAGCAAGGTTATTGAATTTTGGGATTATTGAATTTTGTGGATAACCCTGGAAAGCATGTGTTCTTCCAGTAAAGTGGATTTGAATAGTGATGGTGTGATTTTTAGGGGTGCACTGAATCCACTATTTGGGATTCGGCCGAATCCTTGGTTAAATGATTTAGACGAATACCAAACCGAATCTGAATCCTAATTGCATATGCCAATTAGTGTTAGCAAAGGAAAAAGTGGAAAAAAAATCTTCTTTTGTGACAAAAAGTCACGTGATTTCCCTACCAGCCCCTAATTTACATATGCAAATTAGGATTTGGATTCGGTTTGGCCAGGCAGAAGGATTACACCGAATCCGAATCCTGCTGAAAAAGGTGAATCCTGGATTCAGTGTATCCCTAGTGATTTTGCGAAAAATTTCTGCGTTTCTCCGGCACAAATAAATCCATAAATTTCAATGCCAGCGACAATTTTGACGCTGATGACAATTTACCACACGCCCTTTGACTTTAATGCGATTGGATAAATATGCGTGTGTCAAATTGTCGCCGGCGTCAGAACTGATGCTGGCATCAAAACTCGTGTTTAAAATCTTTCGCTGTTTTGCGAATTTCGCTGGAAACTCACCGATTTTTCGGCAAAGCAAAATGGGACGAATTCACCCATCTCTAGATTTGAATATTAATATTGCTTGCATCAGCTGTATCTGGGAAAAAATGCATCCCATCCATAGCCCTCTATGACATTCAGGACAAGGAATTCTGAAGGTTTTGATGAGGATTTATTTAACTTGTCCTGGTATTTATATGGCGCAGACAAAATCCCGTCAGAATAATTTTACACCATTGACTGCCCGAGTGTAAGGTCCCTGTCACATTCACCCACACTATGGTCAATTTTATCAGAATCCAATTAACCTGATTTTTATTGATTTAACATGATTCCATTACTTATCTTTGATGAATCTACCCCGTTGTTTTTACAGTCATCCAGGTATAATTTAGGGAATTTTCAAAGCAGTCGGGAAGGATTCAACATTCTTCTGCGGGCCTCACTCACTACTTTTGTCCATACTGAGGTCCTACACTTTGTTAAATACAAATGCTTTGGAAATAATCACTTGGTAAACCTAAGCAAGGATTTTTATGATGTAGTTTTTATTTCTAAATTACACTATTTACACTGCAAATAATTCACTCTGCAATATAAAATTTCATTCCTGAACCAGCAAATGTATTTTTTTTAGTTGTAATATTGGTGTGCAGGTGCATCTCAGGTCATTTTGGAAACAATCTCTCTGGTTCATTACAGAATGAGAAAATAGTTATTTCCAGGTGTGAAAAGTACCAGTCAATAAAACACATGTATACACATGTATTGGTCAGTTATCTGTAATCCCCTTATTATCTAAAAAAAAAACCCTTCAAAATATGAAAATAACATTTCCCACAGTGGCCTAGTTAGATGAACAATTTAACAATACCTTGCACCATTTTATAATACCTTGCACATTGTTGTAACTTTGTTCAGCTTTTATTCATTCTACGAGGAATGTTCAGATTCCGACTGTACCTTTTAATGCAACAATTGAAACTAACATTCAGATAAAAATAACAATCTGACAATGTTGTGGTTATTAAATAGTTGGCTAGTGTTGAGCAAAAATTATCACCAGATTTGGCATCGAAAAAGACCCTCAATTTATTTGGCAATTTTTTGGCAGTTTCGTGAATTTAACGGCAAAGGGAAATGAGTCAGATTTGCCCCTCACTAAGCCAGACAACAATCGTACGAAAGACAACCGGACTCACAATTATATCTGTGAGTCTATGGCCAGCTTTAGTTAGCAGGTTGATATTATAAAATATTATTATCCTTAAATTGATTACACAAACCTTGGCATATATCTTCACATCTGTATATTTGCTGTTTTTGAGAACCTTCTGATACTTTTCAGATACTTACAGATTTGAAGTTTTCTTTGAAAAGCAGACTGCATCAAATATAATGATACGTATTTGCCAGAAATTACAAGGCAGATACTGATGCTTAACTTTGAAGGCACTCTGCAAGGTTGACATAAGACAATTGTCTCCAGTTTGCCCTTGTTTCATAGCATACATAGTAACGCAGAGAACATGACAAGCGATGACATATAATACAGTTTGGTTGTAGAGGACACGCATTAGGGAAACATTCAAGGACATTCCAGTCTCAGAGATCCAGAAGAATTCATCATTTGCACTTGTCATATATTTTATCATTGGAGGGAACAAGGAGAACATATTTCAAGGACATGAAAGGAGGAAAATATCTATATTTAATTTTTACTGCATCAGTGTTTTTAGATGCAAAACTCTCTCTCTCTCTCTCTCTCTCTCTCTCTCTCTCTCTCTCTCTCTCTCTCTCTCTCTCTGTATATATACATGCAGCTATGAAATGTTTACATATGTATTTACATATATCCTTTTCATTTTACCATAGTGCTTAATAATTATGCAAATCTAAATTTGTAATAACAGGGCTGGTTTAAGGGTTTAGAGTTGAAACTGTAGATCATGCAAAAAAACACGGGATTGTATAATATATATATACATACACAAACCAATATTGGAACGCACTCCATGAGAAAGTCGAGGCCTGGGTGCCAGTTGAGTATAGATAATTCATATTTCACCAAATAACAGCACTCCAAGGAAGTGGATAACTAATAAACCTGACATATTACTAATCTTTTTGGCGTTATCCACTTCCATGGAGTGCTGTTATTTGGTGAAATACGAATTATATATATATTAGGGATGCACCGAATCCAGGATTCGGTTCGGGATTTGGCCAAGATTCGGCCTTTTTCAGCAGGATTCGGATTCGGCCGAATCCTTCTGCCCGGCCGAACCGAATCCGAATCCTAATTTGCATATGCAAATTAGGGATGGGGAGGGAAATCACGTGACTTTTCGTCACAAAACAAGGAAGTAAATTGTTTTCCCCTTCCCACCCCTAATTTGCATATGCAAATTAGGGTTTGGATTCGGTTCGGTATTCGGCCGAATCTTTCACAAAGGATTCGGGGGTTCGGCCGAATCCAAAATAGTGGATTCGGTGCATCCCTAATATATATATATATATATATATATATATATATATATATATATATATATATATATATATATAGTGGGTGTTTGGGTCCCATAATAAGAGCTTGGGATACCAGAGGTTATAAATTGCATTCCAATGCACACCCCTCGTAGATTGGGCCCCTATAAAAAAAAACTGGGAAACAAAATTGCAGGACCATATTTTGTTTGGTTCAGTCTCCTTTTCTTTTTTTAGTTTTGAATGAAGTTTCTGAAGCAAATACACCAGTTGTACCAGTGCAGCAAAACAGTACATTGTAATTCCATTACTTTAAAACACTTTAATTTTTTTGTGTTACTGTTCCTTTAAGACTGTGACCTCATGGAATTTGATTTACAAAAACCCTTCAAGGTAGGCTTGCGTGCTCAGGAACATGTCATCAGGGTGAGCTAGTACAGATGTACAGCTCTCTTGGCAGTCTAACTCTTTGACATTGTTCATGGACAGTCACTTTGATCCCATATATGTTCGTTTAGCTTAGATCCCACGAGATCAAAGTGGGCTGGACATAACTACACCAAAGTAGGGCTATATTTTTTTTTACATAATCATGGGCAGTTATGAAGCATTTTGAAACAAGTTAGTTTTAGGTATGGCTTGTTAAAAAAAAAATTTATTTGCTGATGAGTTATGAGTTTGATGAGTTAAAGAGCTATGTAAAAAAAGAATCCATATATTGGGTGTAATAATAAAAAAGTCTGTGTATGTATATATATATATATATATATATATATATATATATATATATATATATATACAAAACTCAAGGAATGTGATGGCTTGATCTGCTTACTTTCGTTCCTGGTTCAAAGTAATGAATTGGAAAGTCTCAAATCCAATAAACAAAGCATAAGACTGGCAAAGATGTGGGATTATCTCATATAAACTCTGACGGTCATTCTTTGAGCTGTGATTGGCTTTCTACTACAGACAAGCAATTAAGTTTGTTTGTGGAACTCTGATTCTGTTTGGCAAATCTTTTCTTTGGCATCACAACAATATACATGACCTGAAATCAACTTCTTTGCCATTCACTTTGAAGATGGCATGGCATGTTATGCATTTTTTCTTGTGTTTTTTTTGTGTTCTTTGCTCTGAATTATTTTCATCTCTTTTTTTTTTTACTGCTAATAGTCAAACATTGCTTTGTAGGAAGGCAAATAATGAAACTGGCTTTTAATAGACTATTTTCTCTGCGCAAACAGAACACGCTAAAATGTATTTGAATATAATTCTAAATCATAAATAATGTAGAATTGCTATGTGAAACACTCCTTTTGCAGTGATAAAACATGTCTTTTTACTTGATATTTGATAACATTTTATGAATTTTAAGAACAATACTGGATTTTCTTTAATAATCCTTGTGCTTCACATACAAAAGAGTTAGGGTCCCTTCACTCAAAGCACTTTACTTGTGGACCCACTTCCCTGAGTCTACATATCGTGAAATCCTTGCACTACACCCATGAGCCCCAATAAGGTTGAAACCCATCTGTAGTTGGGATCTGGATCTGCCCCACTAGCTTTAGCATGTAGGATATGCCATAAAATTAAAATGGAGAAATAATGGATTCCTATCCAGGATTCCTTTTAAATGAGGTGAAAGTCTCCTGCACACTTGTGTTTTAGAGCAGATCAGATGCAACCATGCTAAACTAAAATATCACCAATTCTGTTGCTTGTCATCAAAATGACATCAGTGTCTCATTCATTAAATACAACTCTGCTTTGCATATTAACTCTGGAACTACTGCCAGTGATTCTCAACAGAAGGTGGGATAGTTGCTGCAACTGTGAGAGCAACTATAGGGAATTGCAAGAAGAGTCTTTGCATACAAGTAATTAATGCCATCACTACTCATAACCACAGAGTTAAGTTTTGTGTGGCTGCTATGACTGTGGTTGAAGGTGAGCCTATATGTACTTTGCACAAAAAGGTAAACAACTACAAAGATATGCTGAACTTCATAATGGTCAGATAACATGAACTTAACTATCAGTACCAGCTTATAATTACCCTTCAAATGGTATGTAACCGTTACGGACATGGGAATTTTAGATGCTTTTCTCATGAAGTTTAGAGTAACGAAAAAGATGGGACTAAAAATGTACAAAATTGCCTTCTATGAAAATCACTTGAAATCAGTTATTCAAATTGTGTGTGTAATTTAACCTTTCTCATCTTTCTGATTATTTAATTTTGGCAAAATAATTTATAAAATTTAAGCTGACAACTCCTATAAAATGTAATTATCATTTTAGACCAAAATGTCTTTTGGAAGTGCTCCTTTGGATTCAGCTGTATAAATAGGATTTTTTGTTTTACAACTGCCTTCGCCATGACATTTATGTGGCCTGCTCTTTCTTTATCGCTCCTCTTTTATTAAAAACAAAGCTACTTTGTGCAATACATTTTGAGCTATATGTATTACAAAATTGTTACGTTCCTTATAAAAGAGTCTTTTGGCCGGCAACTCCTACAAGAAATCCATTTAGGCAACGTGGAAGGTTAAATGTTATGTCTCTGAAAAATGAAAATGTTTCCGGTGCTAGAAGAAAAAAAAGGTAATTTTATTTTACCAGTAAAAAAAAAAGAAAAAAAAGAAATTGATTATGTTTATTTTCAGAGATCAGTTTTGGTATCTGCCAAATGTAATATTCCACGAGTTTTAACTCCAGCCAAAATCCCAGCAATGATTAAACCATATGTATCTGTTTCTAAGAATTTTTGTATTACTACTGACAATTTTTTTTTTTAGATACACGGTACTTAATTAAAATTTGCAGATTTAGCCAATTATGTCTAATTGGTAAAAACATTTTTTAAATTTTCATTTTTATTATAGATATTTAAAAAAAATTACAAAATAAAGTAACACAGTATAAAAGCATTAAGAAATTACATGTACAGAGCAACATGTTAATTATGTTTTGTTAATAATTACAATTTCAGTGTTGTGTTATTAATTACAATTACAATGTTATAATTACAATAATAATTACAATGTTATGTTAATGTTAAATATATGTTTATAATTAGCATAAAAAATAGTAAGACAAAGAAAAAAGGAAAGGAAAAAAGAAAGAAAGAAAGAAAGAAAGAAAGAAAGAAAGAAAGAAAGAAAGAAAGAAAGAAAGAAAGAAAGAAAGAAAGAAAGAAAGAAAGAAAGAGGTAACGTCATGAAACTATTTCAATGAATGGTGAAACTTTTGATTTCTCAACGTAAGTATTTGTGTATCATATATATTTCTATATCCCTAAAATTACCGGGGTACTATTGATTATATAAAAAAGAAAAACAGACCTGTCCCACTCTCAAGGAATCCACAGGCCCAAAAAAATAAAGTAAAAAGCTATATTTATTAGTTGAAGTTAAAAACATCTCCATGGGCCCTACGCATTTCATACCCTAGCCCCTAGGGTATGAAACGTGTAGGGTCCATGGAGATGTGAAATTTTTAACTTCAACTAATAAATATAGATTTTAACTTAATTTTTTGGAACCTGTGGATTCCTTGAGTGTCGGACAGCCCTGATCTTTTTTTTTTACATAAGTTTGCCGCTGCCTGAAGCTGGGGCTGGACCACCTGATTTACTTGGTGAGCAATTCACATTCATATTTATATTGATATTCTGGAGCACCTACTTTCTTTGGTTTCAAACAGGGATGTAACAATGTTTATATTTTTTATATCTTCTATATCTGGAATGGTCTATTTCCTATGACGGATGAATTGCTTGTGTCAGAGGGTTTATATCTATTATTTGAAACCCCCAATCCTCTGTTACGAATGCCAGGCCCAAGACAGGGATGGACTATAAGGGCAAATAGTCAACTATGGACAATGGTCACTCATATAACTTATAGTAGGCCATACAAATAAATGATCTCCACTCTGTTGTTTAGATTCCAGAGTGTCAGCATGTCTCTTATGCCCTTTTGCAGAAGTGTTGCTCAATAGCTGGCTTTACCACAATGGATATGTTTAGCCAACAGATGTTTATAAGGCTGTGGACAGTTGGAACCAGAAAACTCTTATGTTGCAAAACTGCACATCTTACAGGAAAGTAGGAGCTGTTTAATTTGGTCCCAATAAGGATGAATAATAACAAAATACCACATAGTATGGGTGAGTTTACCTTCTGGTTGTTCTCCAGCAGGTGTCAGGAAAACTGGAACATATTTTAGATAGGCACCACTGTAAGGGTGTTTTAAATGTATTTTTCTGTAACCTAATTCATATACTGTAGCTGTTTTATAAGACTCTGCCACCATTAATGAACATTCATCATCTATACAGGTGCAACTTGAGTCCCTTTCCCATTTTCATTTGAATCTGTTCATAGGAAAGGAGTGACGTTTTGTATTTTTCATTCAAATATTTGCTCAATGAAAAGGTAAGAAAAGTCTTAAATGATAAAGTAATGCAATTCTAATACTGGATATGTGTCAATTGAAGGCAGTAATACCAATATTAAATTACTGACAATGTGCCATTTCTCCAACACTATAAACTGCTTATTTATTATTCAGTTTATACTGGCTTAAAAATATAATGAGCCATCGTGATCACACAAGAATTTTGTATGTAAATTCTTCTTTTTTTCTGATTTTGATGAGATGACAATGGAAGTATAAATAACCGATCTCAATAGGGATATTTCTGTGAACAACTGTCAATCTACATTGGTCCTACACAGGGATTAAATGCAGTCATGGGGCTGATCCATCTGTTCTGCACCATTTCAAAACTCAATGTTGCAATGTTATGTGAAAACAGTAATTAAAAACATAAAGTATAAATAAAAATACATAACTAGGGCCCATTGTTTATAGGGGCTCAAAAATATGCAAAGTCCCCTTCTTTTTTGCAACCACAATACAATATTGTTTCCTCCCATTTCAGTATACTTTTACCCTATATAATTGAGTTATTGGGCTAGGTGGCAGTACTTGGTATAAACAAAATCATTAACTTTGGAGACCATCAGAACCATCTAAAAAAACCAAAAGGGCATGGTTTTTGAGCAAACTCTGTTTTTAAAAAAACATTTTGAATAAAAATGATGTATACTAACACTAATATTATATTGGGGAGACTAACTCCCTTAGAATTTCAGTTTTACCCTAGTGCATAGCCCACACAGCACACACCACAACCGTATCACTTCCAATTGTCAGAAACTAAATGTTCCCCAGTTGCACCTCCCAAGCTACAGAACTGCAGAGTTGTATTGGTAGCTGCCATCTTTGTTTGTCTCACCATTGTTCCCGGCTTGGATTTCACCACAGAATGAGCACATGCACACTGGAAACTTACTACTGGTAACTTACTACTTACGCAGGTGGCAGGGATGTGGAAGTCAAAGGCTTTGGGTCGGTGTGGACTGGGTCTACAGCAAAAAAATATGCACTGGGGTTTAGTTTTCCTTTAATATAATAAAAATACGAGTAAATCTACAGAGTGCTCTGCATAAAGTTAATTTGTCAGCAGGAATGATAGGGTGCACACAAAGCAATTAGATAACAAACATCAAGGAAATATAGCTTTCTGCATAATTAGTTTCAAAACTAACCTGATACAGGCATGGGGTCTGTTATCCGGCAACCCTTTTTCTCTGTAATAATAAAACAGTAGCTTGTGTTTGACCCAAGCTAAGATATAATTTTCTTATTGAAAACAAAACCAGTTTATTGGGTTTATTTAATATTTACATGATTTTCTAATAGACATAAGGTATGAAGAATAAGATCCAAATTAAAGAAAGATCTGTCCCAATCATTCTGGATAACAGTTCCCCGTATACTTTTATTATACAAACCCCATTCATAAGAGGCCAGCTTTACAAATTGCCACCGTTCCCAAATATTGAGAAGGCATGTAGAGAAATGAATGTCAATCTGAGATAACACAATAACCAGGAGGGATAATTGATATCTGCCTTAGTAAAGCTCTAATAGCAAGTGTTTTTGTCTCTAGGTGGGTCACTGTCAATAAATCATCCAGCAGTGCATGTATGTATACAAACAGGATGTACCATTAATAAGGTTTATTTGCCTTGTTTTTTACCCATTAGCACAATCATACTGGAGGTTATTTATAATTATAATGACACCACATATCCCCCGTACACACAACTAGTCAGTCTGGCCCATTTGTATTAGAAAGTCTTGACTTTTTCACCTTCAGATGTTTTGTTCGATAAAAAACTAATCCCATCACTATAAACCTTGTTAAATTGCATTTCTAAATTTATTTAAAATGCTTTCCCAATGTAATTTTTTTTAGATCAAGATTTTGTGATCAATGTATATAATGCCTTCTTGAATTTTCTTCTGTTCTCTTTGTATTTCTATTTGTATCTCTTTGGCACCCATGGTTTAATATCAAACATACAGCACAAGTAGAATTTTTTTAATGTGTTAATGAATTTCCTCTTTATATTTTTCAATACATTTTATTTATAATCTCTGTATCACCCAAATGACACAGTTTGAACTCTCACATTTACAATTCCCTGAACATTAGTGATCTTATCTCTTTATCTGTGTATTTGAGTTTCCCATCAGTTAGTCCATTTATCAAAGGGCTGCTTTTAAACATATTATCTAACTTATACCCCAGGCTTGCTGTGCAATTTTAACACTGCCTGTTATTAATTATAGATTTGTTTATATCCTTAAATTTTCTTTTTTTTTTCTTTTTTTAATGCATTTAATTTTTACTTTAAATAAGACACAGTCATGACAACATCACCATTGTATTTATACCATTTATTATTATGCTTCATTTATCAATGCCCCATTCCTGTCCTGCTGTATTTTATGTTTTTAACAATTAATTAGACCCAAGAATCTTGAAATGGATCTTAGTTTAAGTCCTTTACTGTTTTAGAAGAGAGGTCAATTTTTATTGTGTCTCAAAAATATGGCATACTCTAAAACACTTCTTCTCAGCCATCTCTTTGTGATAGTAGGAATTGCTCGATAGGCTTCAATAAAGCTTTTTACAAGAAATGTTGTAACTTTGGTATATTTAAAAATATAGCTGGTCTGGCAATGTTTTAATTGAAACTGATGTCATAATACAAGTTTCACTTGTGTGTAAATTGGCTGTTTATGGGGGCCTATATATTATTTAATCTAAAAATATGGTACAATTATTAGAAAGCGGGATGTATCCTTCAGTAGGCAAAAACATGCTACCCGAATTCATGTAGCATTTGTTTTCCTGCAGAGAATTATCAGATCCACATTTTATATTCAAATGGGATTGGGGCTGGTTCTGATGTAAACTAAAGGCTAAGGGTGAGATCTAAAACTGAACAGGTTTTTATAATAATACCTAGGAGGTGGCGGGCACACTTCCACTCCCTGCGTGCTGCTCCTGACTCAGGCCCTCTCTTCGTCAGTCTGCTTCTGTGTTTGAATGCTGCTAGGCTATCTTTGGTTTTATTTGGCACGCTGAGTCTGATGTCATCTCGCTTGGCACGAAATTTGAATATTGTATACCTTGCACAACATACTGTAGGTTTATTTCCAATATTTCCTGGATGTGATTCTACTAAGTATAAACCTGTTCTTGACCTTGCCTGTTCTTAACCTTGTCTAGTTTTCTGCCTTTCCTGACTCTAGCCTGCTTTTAACTACCATCTTAGTACATGATTCTGTACTGTGCTACTGTTGTGTTTGACCCGGCCTGTGACCTCAACTACCCTCTTGCCTCTGATTTGGTACCGCTCTGTCCTATCGGTATTGACCCGGTCTATTCCACAATCATGCTCCTAGTTCCCCATTCTTCCTGTTAATGTTTGGTTCCCTTCCCTGCCCAGAACTCTCTTCCTGGTCCTCTCACTTTAAGACCTGGTGGCATCTGAGTAGCAGAGTGCTCCTCCTGAAGCAAAAGGAACAGTTAAATGCGGAAGCGTTAGCTGAGGCCAGAATCTTGGGAAATGCAACAGTTTTTCTCATCAAATTGAAACAGGCTATGTAATCTATGAATTGCCAGACTCAATTAGATCTATCTCCTTATTCTGTTCCAGATTGTCCCATGGAGTCAGATGAAATTTAATGAGAAAATCTTATCTCACTGTTTATTACATGAAAACTCTATTGAATTCTATAGGGGAAAACTAAAAACTTCATTAGGAGAAAACTTTTTTCTCCTCAACTCGAATCTGACCCATAAGTTTTCATGTGAGAAACCATAAAATACAATGGAGCTGATTTAATTTGACGCCAAAAAACTTATGCTGGCATTAAGCTTTTATGCTTGTTTAACTATAGCCACTATTAAATAAAAAATAATGAGCCTACTCTACATCATGTCAATATTAATTTTAACTTAAATTCATGCTTGGCAGGTGGATTTCGTTTTTTTGGGGGGTTTTTTTGATAACAAGTTACGTTGACTTGCTAAAATTTGGAAAACTCTTTTAAAAATAGGTTTGATTTATTTGTCCAAAGCTATAAAATCCATTTCTGTCATATTTCAACTAATAAAAAAATGGGTGCCAAAGTTTAAAAGAAAAATGTTGCATTCATACTAACTGGATATAATTGAAATCACTTGACAACATAGAATGGATTAGGTGTAAAACACAGGCAGTGACAAGGCCAAGGCAATACTCATGGATTTACTTAGAATTTATGAACGGTGGGAAGAGAGAAGGTACACAAATTTAATATATGATGGATTCATGGAATTCTGTTTGCTAGCTATACATTTTTCTTTACATGATCATTTGTTATCCTGCTAATTTTTCACACATGCCTAAGAATTTATGACAAGATAACATTTCCATTAGCTGTCCATCCATAAGGAAGAGATGAACACTTGTGCAGACATAGATCTCCTCATATTAAACATGTTCATGGCTTTGTTCTGCATATCTTTATTTATTAGGCATGCCCATTTTGTTTGGATAAGGGTTTCTTCCAATATTTCACATATTTATCTTTATTTAACCTGCTAGCAAAACAGGAATCTGTGATGGAAGAAAGAGCAGAAGAAAGTTATGGGATATACAGCCAGATGTTTAAGAATAATATTTATCAAGCCAGAAGAATTAAAGTTGTTGCCTCTGATATATTAGGTTGCTACATTTCTTCGGAAATACAAACTGGACAAGAGAACAAATGTTACAATAATCTTGGCTCCTCCTTTCACATCTGGTGTTATTGACAGGTAGCTTAGAATGCAAAGTGCAGTCAGCATCAGTATACATGGGTCGAGCCTGTACCAAGTACCAAATTTTTTTTAATTTTTTTTTTTTATAAAAAAATTCAGTACAACACAGCCGCACAAGGGCTAAGAAATGAGGTATGGATGGTAGAGCTATCAGTGTTTGTGCTTGTAAGCAGTGGCTATCAGTAGCAGAAGAAAGTAGGAACACTCCTTTTACCTACATGTAGCAACTTTTTTTGACCATTACTTATTTACTTGCACTTTTTGTTGTATGAAAATTGGAAACATTAAAATATTTATTGCTTAAAAATGTGCTATGCCATGCACGATTATGCTCAAGATATACCCCAAACCAAATCCACTCCTTGCAAGCTTTACACTTTTTAGATTTGGACTATCACATGGATCCAGGATCTCCACTGAACCATGTTCTTTCTTGGACTCCTCTCTGCCCTTCACCCACACAGTGCCAGTCCAATCCAGAAGTGAAAATCAGTGTTTGTAGCTAAAGTTGTTAGAAATAGACCAAAATCAGGATATTAGGTAATATCCTAAATCTCATTATTTAGTTTTTTTATGTACACCTTGGGGCTTCCTTGGAATTTATAGAGTCATTATTCACATATATAAAACATGTATACGATCATGGGAGTAAATATGATGACATTTTATTTATACCTTGGGGCTTCCTTGGAATTTATAGAGTCAATATTCACATATATAAAACATGTATACGATAATGGAAATAAATATGATGACATTTACAAATTACTCTTGATTTGTATTATCCAAATTAGTATTGTAGAATATAGAATTCTCCCCCATCACTGTCATTATTGAGTTTGTGTTTCTTGCAATGCATTCGATTATTTCTCACTATTTCTCACATGTAACGTATTGATTATTAGGACTTCCTTGTGGTCAGGTGAGTCATGAAACAACCAATTAAACAATTTGTGATCCCTTCTTAATTGGCGAGGACATACCTTTCACCCTACTTCCCTTACCTAATAAGTGCACAATGAGTTTGAATCAAGCTCTGTCTTAAACCTAAGCCATTTTAGTACTTCCACCCCTTAAATTTAGAATACTTTATATACTGTATATTACCCAATGTAAATACACATTAACCATGATCGTTACTAAAATTTCCATTGTAAGCTACAAACTATTATCCATTTTATAGTTTTCTTCATGTTGCAGTCATCTGTGTAGATGCATATGTTTTATTGCAGTAGGTCATGCTACTTTGACATGCCTCCCTGGAATCAAAGCACACAAATTTTACAAGATGTATACCAAGTGGACTTGCTTTCAGTATAATGCAGTTATTTAAAATGTTTCAAATCCCCATAAAAATACTCTGCATTTCCTGTAATAACATTTTGAATTCATGTATGTATGTGTCTGATTTAATGTTGTGGCTCGAGTAGTCTTTTGTGATTTAAATGCTGTTTTGCACTCTATGTTATTAGGCAATGAATCTGTAAATGATAATGTGCTAATCATTTCCAGGCTGAACAAAACCTGTTAAGATATATATTTCATAGGACAATAAATCACAAATATGTTGGGACCCCAGCTCTTTACATTAATAAATAATGGTGGCAGATATATTGTACATACTGATAAAGAATATTACTGCTGTAGGAAACAATAAATAAAAATAAGATAAGATGTAAATTATTTATTTTCCTCAATGTCGCAGAAATGCTACTTCTCAGAAACAGTTATTTTTGGGACATTGGGGTCGATTTCTAAAGTATACTATTAGATAATGCCTATTAGATTTTTCATGTAATTTCCATGTAATTCATATAATCTGCATTAGTACAAAAATTGAATATCGATATGGACAGACATAATATCAAAAGGCTATTGTGATACTAAGCTCTATAGTTAGTATGGGTATATAGAATTTAATTAAAAGTAGAGGGGTGTATGTATGGATGCTGGGTTTTCATTTGGAGGGGTTGAACTTGATGGACTTTGTCTTTTTTCAACCCAATTTAACTATGTAACTATGTAACTATGTAACTATGATATAAAGTAGCACTATGCATGTTTTTGTCATGGTTTATCGTAGTATGGGGCATGGAATCATTTATGGTACATACTCTTTTTTTATGTGTGTAAATTACTTAAAAAAATCTTGAATGAGATGCCGAATATAACACATAGGGGCATATTTATCAAGGGTCAATTTTAGAATTGAAAAAACTTCGAAATCAGAAAGACCAATCGAAATCAGAAAGACCAATCGAAATTAAGTCAAAGTTTTTTTTTTGGTTGACTAGGTCCGTATTCAGCCGAATAGGTCAATATTCAGCCGAATTTAGGAATAGCACATTCGATCGAATTCAATTCGAGTCCACCAATTGACTCGAAATAGGTTCTAGGAGGTCCCACATAGGCTAAAACAGCAATTTGGCAGGTTTTAGATGGTGAATGGTTGAAGTCAAATTTTTAGAGACAGTACATGATAAATTTCGATATTTGAATTTTCTAATTTTTTTAAAATTCTAATCGAATTTTGACTATTCCCTAATCAAAGTACACAAAAAAAGCTCGAAATTTGATTTTTTTTTCATTCACCTTCGACCTTTGATAAATCTGCCCTGTTGAAAGGGTTAAAAAAATACACTTTGAGTCAAAACATGAGTAGGTTCCACAAAACTCCCCAAAAAAGTGTTTCTGCAGCAGATTAGCATTTTTCTGTGGTTTATTAATTGGGTTGAGTTTCCTTGTGTATTCAAGGACACTAGCATTTCTTTTATGAAATCATCAATGGACCCGAGGCCACCCAGGTAAATTGACGTGAGAAATAATAAATCTGAGGTTAAAAAGGTGACATTTACAGACTTATTTATTCAAAATTAAATAAATTTAGGAGCTTATTTATTTAAATGTAATTAATTTAAGGGCTTATTCATTCAAGTTTTAGATCACCTTTTCCAGCAATCCAAGGAAATTACAGCAAAAAATGAATCCTGAATCGGAGAATCCTGAATAAATCGTAAAAAAAATCAAATTCGAATTATCAAAATTTGGCAGTTAAAACCTGGTGAACATCTGATGTATATTCAGTATTTAAGCTATATATTGTTTAAGTTTTCCTAACAGTCAAATTTGTAACAATGAATGGAAGAATTTAAGTTGTAAGTGATTCAATTTCTTTATGCAAATTAATGCGATCAAGTTTTTCAATTCCAGGTTTTTTTTTCACCATCAGTTTTGATTAATTGATAAACAGTCCTCCTCATGAATGAAGAAGCTGGTTTTAACTCTGGCCTGGTATCCTTTAGTAAATTGTGCCAGCTTGGGTGTTTCAGGAAGGGTCAATGGTGACCATATACTGTCTAAGGTCAAATCTCTTTGAAATAAAGCCTTTTTAAATTTGAATCTTGGATGAAATTGCATTTTGAGATGTTGCACTTTGTCTTAGTTATTGTCATTGTGTAATATGCACCTGATAAACAGGTATAAGGGTGAGTACTGATTTTTTTTTCTTTTTTTGGTATTAGCTGTTACATTCTATGGGTCTAGTGCAGTTAGGTGGTACTGTAGAAACAGGTACAGATACAAGCAAACATTAAACTTTTTTAACATTAAACACAGGTCAGTTGGCTTAAATTTGTACTAGAAATCAGTTGAATAACTATATGAAGGGTAAAGCAATGCGCAATGTACATCTTCTTTCTGACTGCATTGATTTGCCTTCTTGTTTGCTTCTAGTTTGTTGACATTGCAAGTATTATCACCCTAGGGAGCATCACCATTTCAAGCATGAAGCCTAGAAGCCAATGATTTGGAGTCACTTCATTCTACTGTGCAAACCCTGATAAGAAGTTTAACAGACACTGACTGCAAATTTAAAGTAGCCAAATTCCAGTATGTTGCCTTCAAGCCAGTCTTCGGAGTGACAAATTTGCCCTTGATATATGACCGGCACTATGTAAGGCATCTGAAACTGCTCATATAATATTACTGTAACTAATGCTGTTGTGCATAAAACCATAAACATGATTTAAGAAATATGTTTGCGGTTGCCCCAGTTGTAATGATATATTTAGTGGTTTTTACTGTTAGTCAGAGGAGTGTATTTAATGTTTTCTTTTTTTTTAGTTAATGAATTTTTATTTATGGATTTGTGGGAGCAGAGAAATCAGCAGTTTTAATGCTAAATCATTCAAACCATTAAATAGATTTGCAAGTGCTGCTTCATGTTACACAGTGCAAACTCCATTAAACATTGGGGCCACTTTTAGGATAGAGAAGACAAGGCTCACCAGTCTCAGAGGGCCATAAAATACTCGTTGTAATATTACTATGAAGGGTTATACTGTCTAATGCAAGTTGGTAGGAATGTATCTATTATGTGTGGAAGGTAATGCAATATATATATATATATATATATATATATATATATATATATATATATATATATATATATATATTAATATATCTGATAGCATGACCCCTGTTATAAATATAAGGATATTTAAAGTCACAGTGAGTCACCAGAGTTCCATGATTTGCAGAAGGCAGAAGACCATGGATGGGTTTTGTTTAACAGGCCATGAAACTGTGAGACGTTGTACCTATTTTTTTTGTTATTTTGAGAATTATTAGACTACTGGAAAGCAATACACTATACAGTATATTATATAGGTGATAGCATAACCCCTGATATAAATATAAGGATATTTAAAGGGGTACTATAACAAAAATGAAAATTTAATATAAGCTTCCTCATACTGAAGTAAGAAACTTTCTAAATACAATCAATTGTTTCTGAAATAATCACGTTTATCTTCACTATCCCTCTCTCAGCATCTGTTTCTCTTCATGCAGCAGTTGGGTGTCATTGACAGTTAGATCAAATATATCTTAAAGGGGGGGCGCACTTTCCTAGCAGATGAATTAGAGCTCACTCAAATAACTGATTCAAGTACAAACAAAATCTAACAAAATAACTGCCTTTTTCACAAATCCTGCACGTAGAGAGACAGAATTTCTGCTGAGCTCTAATACATCTTCTAGCCAAAAGGAGCCCCCTATAAGATATATTGGATTATTCATCTGGCACCCAACTCCTGAATGAGGAGAAACAGATGCTGAGAGAGGAATAGTGAAGATAAACTTGATTATTTCAAAAACGGTACAGAATTACAGAAATAATGGTACAGCTAAAGCTAATATAAAATTTTCATTTTCACAATAGTTCCTCTTTAAAGTCACCATGAGTCACCATGATTTGCAGAAGGCAGAAGACCGTGGATGGGCGATGTACCTATTTTGTTTGTTATTTTGAGAAAGAATTATTAGATTGTGTTTTACATCAGGAAAATCCAACCTATATTTGTTGTTGTTGAACTTCATTCCAAACAGCAAGAGAGATTTTTATATAGTCTATTTATTGGACAATTTGGGGATTCCCAATGTTCCTCTATCTATCTATCTATCTATCTATCTATCTATCTATCTATCTATCTATCTATCTATCTATCTATCATCTATCATCTATCTATCTATCATCTATCTATCTATCTATCTATCTATCTATCTATCTATCTATCTATCTATCTATCTATCTATCTATCTATCTATCTTTCTTTCTATCTATCTATCTATCTATCTATCTATCTATCTATCTATCTATCTATCTATCTATCATCTATCTCCAATCTATTAATCTTTCTATCATCTAGTATCAATCTATTAATCATCTATATATCTTTCTACATCTATCTACAATCTCAGATTTAAATTATGCTGACCAATAGAGAAGTATTGTTGTTGTTGGATGTCTTTATGACCTAGGCACAAATAAATTGTATGTAAATAAGTACGCATTCTCGTTTTCTCATTTGATGCAAGTAGAATAGCAATCTAATGCTGAGTATAGCCCTTTCAGATAAACCATATGGACAAGAATAGCATTGAATCACAGATTCTATCAGGCAAAAATACCAATTTTTAAATTAGTGCTATAGTCTGATGGTATGCACTTATTCTTATTTACCCTGTACGTGTCTTCAAAGGGAACCCAACACATCATGTGGAAATCCATCCTTTTCAGAGTCAGGCAATGATTAAGTCAGATGGAATTGGAGCTCTTGATTTCAGCTATTGGGATGCAAAGTAATTTGTTAAATCTGTATATCCATCTCCTTCCAAGGCAATCTTTTCTCATCATTCAGTTGTCAATACCACCAGCAATGTGAATCGGTGTGCATATTTAAAATTAAAAGTCAGACTCAGAAGACTTTTCGTTCTTTTATCTGCATCTCTTTAGGAATTACAAAATCAGTGAGGAAGTGAGGAAGAAGCGATATATGAATATGTTCACACATCTGTTCCTGATTATATCATTGCTAATTGATTTAATGCATTACCTGTGGGTGGTAATGCCAAATACAGCAGTCGTATCCGGGAGAAATGGGAAAGCCATAAGAAGGAATCATTGAAGGAATTTAAAGCCTCTCCATGAAGACAGTTGTGTTTTCCCTCACTATAGGTGGTGCTGTAGTAAGCTGTGTTTGGCCTTTATTGTCTCTGCTGGACACCAACCACACCATAAATAATTGTGCAGATGCTGCTATATTCCTTTCCAGTAAATGTGTCTTTTCACAACTTGCCATTTTATTGATCCCATTGAATACAAGAGAATCTTCTCAACTTTGCATCAACAGAAATAGCCAACTGATGCAGTATCATATATTTTTGCGACTTTCTTACTCTAGGAAATGGTTTGTCTGGGGAGTGGGGAGACTGAAAGCCAGTATGCTGGCTTATTGGCCAGTGTTCCCTCTAAGTTGTTTTGTGGACTTACAAAGCTGGGACTGCGTACACCATTGTTGTTCCAACAAACATTTTGTGTGTGCTCAATAAGGAGACTAGTTAATTGAAAAATTATATGCAACTGCAGCATATACAAATCTGGCAAGTTTCTATTGAAGTAAATACTTTCAATTTTTAAGTTGCTTTGTATATATGTCAGAGATTAAGGAAAATAAATTGTTATTGCTCAGGAAAAAACTTAACAGCAATATTTGTTCAACGATCAAGTTTAAAAAAATAAATAAAAAATAAATAAAAAATAAATTGACCTCTATATGATGCTCTTGACCTCAGCTCTTGCCAGAACTCAGTTTTATTTGCACTTTTACATTTATTTTTTTTTTTTCATTTATGTTGGGCTTAGATAGCCTCTTTCTGTGTCTTGCTCTGCTAAGTCCCATGTCTGTTAATCACCTGGCTTCTGCTTCATTGTTTCAGAAATCAGAAACTGCAGTGAAAAGAATTACTTTTAACAACCCTTCTGTCGTGGTTACACTCTATGTGGCTTTCACCTGATGGTACGGGACACACCTGAGCCACCCAACAGTGGATACCTGTTATTTATTAGTGCAGTGCCTCCACCTAGTGGGATCTGGGAATGCACTTATGGGTGGCCCCACTAGAAAACAGTAATAATGCAAACACAGATGTTGTGAACTAAATAACTGTTTATCTAAAATAAATGCAAAGGCTGCTCAAGAACAACAGTCCTGACTACTGCCTCACTAGCTAACTAAGGCTAGGGAAACCTCTCTATCTAACCAAAGAAATAAAGTCCTTTTCTCAGTCCCAAGAAACTTAAATCACTCATTTAATATGACTAATGATGATACTTCCCAGTCTTTTCAGATATTCACTCTTCAGGTAAGTCAAGCACTGCAGTGCAACTCCAGCCCCTTTAGATATTCAGATGGGAATCCCTCAGATGGGAATCCCTCACTCCCTCACCAGTCAGGACTCCTCTCACACTCTCTGTCTCTCCAGGCACAGTATCTGGCTTCTCTGAGCCAGCCTGATCCAAATGCCTGCTTTTTGTGGGGTCTTTCAGCTCTCTGGACCCACCGACAGTTCTCTCTACCACGTCTCTCTCTCTCTGCCAGACCTTTCTCTCAGAGGCTCTCCTGTTTCCTCTTCCTGCCAGTTACTCTCAGGCTTCCGTGTAACTTCCTGCAGCTCTTAGATCACTGTGCAGCTGGTTACTACTACAGGGAACTGTTGCAGAATGGTGGTGAAGGCATGGATTCTACACTACCTTCCTACAGACATACTGTATAGAAATAACGTTAGAAACAACTTCAGATATCACCTTTAAGGGTAGAGACACGCGGTAAGATTCGGGGAGATTAGTTGCACGTCGACAAATCTCCTCTTCTTCTGGGTGACTTATCTCCCCAAACTGCCTTCCCCTGCCTTCCTGCTGACTAGATTGTAAATCGCTATGGCACTCAGAGCGATTCGTTTTCCAAAGTCGCGAAAAAATGCCTCACGAGGAAACTTATTATGACTTTGAAAAAAAAGCACTCCGAGTGCCATCCCGCCGGCGATTTACAATCTCCTCTAATCTGACTGTGTGTCTCTGCCCTTAAAATACCCTAGGGATTAGTAAAAAATAGCAGAAAATGTTACTGGGATGGAAGATAGCCTGAACAAGAATTTTCAACACATCTCAGGGAAATCAGTGAAAAAAATCAAGGATCTCACTATTAAAATACAGTAGGTTAAAAGGCTTCCAATGTTGCCCATTTTACCCTACTACTATATTGTCCAGTGCCGTTATATTCCACAAATGTGTTATCCTTTTAATCCAAGAACACCTGGTGGTATTAGTAAATTAATTCAAACACAGAATTCCATTAAACATGTTTTTAATCAGTTTGAAAAAAAAAAAAGCTATTAACAGTTGTAAACTGAGCAATCTTTGAATCCCCCCATGGAAAGGACTATAAGGTGAATTGTGGGCAAGTAAAGTACGCCCTCTAAACAAATGTTATTGTAGAAGAATGGCAATCAAGTTTCTCTTAATTAGCTTGTCATTTTGTATTTATCATTGTAATGTTTGTTTTACAATGCTTTATTAAATCTGGCTTTTTGACAAAGAGCTGGCTGGCAGCATCTCCCGCTGTGTAGCATATGGTGTTACATCTAATGAATATTAATGCAGTCTTCTACAAACCATCTTGAGGGACTGTCACAGAACTTATAACTTGGAGTCTCCCGCAGATGGCAGGCTTTCTGTGACTTGCTTTAGTTGCAATTCAGCTCTTTTACAATTTCCCTTTTTTAAATTTATTTTTGCTAAAATGCTTAGTTATAGAGAGGAAACTTTTGACAAAATATAAAGCATATATTATTGCCTTGCAGCAGAATGGATATTAAGTAAACGCTGGGCATCAGAATTTTAAAGAATGTGCTTGAATATCTTTATAACATTTTCAGAGTCACATAATTACACCAGTGAATTCGGACACAATAGCCATGTTTATTACTCACAAAGCAGTTTTTTCCCTTGTGATTCCAGCACATTGCAGTTGCTGGGGGAGATGGGCTTGATTCAGTTGCAGCTGATGCATCAAAATCGTTGCACTTGCATTTTGAATCAGATGCAATTGTGTTGAAAATGTTCAAGGTCCACTTGGTGTCATTTTTGCCATTTCAAAAATTAGAAAGCTGTGCTAGGAGAAGAAAACCAAACCATTGATGTTTAAAAAAGTTTTAATATAAATAATGAAATGTGAATAAAAGTCACAGTGAACATGACATAACATGATAGTAAAAAAAATGCATTTTTAGGCCACACATTTTCTAGCGTTCCTAAATTCTTAATATAAGAAAAATATTAAATAAAAATCTCACCACCTAAAACCTAGTGAGCCAGTAGTAGTGTTTGTTCAGCATTCATAAAAGCTGTCGACTGCAGAAAAAACGAAATCAAATGTTTCTCCATGACAAAATGTGATCAGGATTAACCCATTCGAGAATGTTAGTAAACATGGAAACAGCTTTGCAACTTTATTTTTATGAGATTATGTGAGTTAAGTCTAAGAATACAATTGCAGCACAATTGCACCCATATGGACACATAATATAATCTGTTTAATTTACTTAGTGTTTGTGTTGGAATTGTGTCACTTCTGGTGCACAGCATTAACAATGGCATAAGCATCCAAGTAATGATGCATTACCCACAAGGGCAGGGGGATTTTTTAAAGGTGGTGCACCATCCTGGGCCTTCACATAAATTTTTCTGCCACTGTGTCCAACTCACAAAGTACATTGGCACACACTATGGGGGTTATTTATTAAACTTTGATTGCAAAAATCACGAATTTTTCGGAATTTATTAAACCCCGAGGATGGAAAAGTCAGAATCAGAAAATCCGGCATCTCAGACCTGTCGAGGTTGCATTTAACTCAATGGGAGAAGTCCCAATGATATTTTGATGTGCGTTGGGTTTCGTGAAATACCCCAAAGTTTTCAGAGTTTTCAGGTTAAGAATCCAAAAAAATTATGAAAATCGGATAAAAAAAAAATCTGAAAAATTCGTTGAAATTGATGCAAAGCAAATTTTCGGGAAAATAAGCGTAAAAAACCTGATTTGATCAGATTTGATCGGAGTTTGTAGCAGAAAATATTGACATAAATTCGGACTTTGATAAATAAACCCTACATGTAGCAACACCTTGCTAGGAGCATGTATAGCTGCTAGTACCTTTTGTTTCACAAAAGTTGTTCAAAAAATTGTTGCTTGTTTGCTTTTGTTTTGCATCCAAATTAGTGCTTTGCACTCGGAGTTAAAATTAAAAAAAAGTTAATTTCTAGTTTATGAAAAACTGCCTAAATTTGAAATCTTCAAAAACAGTGACGTAACTACCGGGGTAGCAGGGGGTGTGATTGGGCCAGGGCCCGCACCCCCCTCGGGGGCCCCCCCCCGGCAGCTCGCACGCCACTCTTAAATGCGAAATGCGGTCGTATATTCGGCCGTTTCCGGCGTACAGAGGGGGGCGGGGCTGGCTGCACGTCCCGCACCAGGGCCCGCCCCCCTCTAGTTACGTCTCTGTTAAAAAATATCTGTAAATAACTTGCATTGCTTCACTTCATGCATTAAGATGAATGAATATATTGGTTCTGATCCCATATCATTTGAAATCCTCTTTAAAGGAAAAATAACATGAATTCACAATAAGATCCTGGAGTAAGTCCTTCTGTGATACATGCACACCACTATTGCTAATTTAAAAGATTATTCCTGCAAATTTGGTAAAGTACAATTTTTTTTGTCATGCAGACCTGTTAACTTGTTCATTGGATGCTGGAAAATGAATACATTCCAGTAGCTATGACAGACCGGAATTGCACACGAACTATGAGGAAACATTTGGAACTGTCTGTTCTAATCTGTGGTTGACCGACCTTCACGTTTTTTTGAGTGCAAATTAGCTAATACAGATGGAAGAAACAAAAAAAAAGTATATTTTCCACCTAAACCCCAGACATTGATTTGACGCCAACTACTGAGTCAGTTGTCTGAGAAACAGCAAAAACAAGTGAAGTGAATTTAATAAATCTTTTAATTTCTTTTACAAGAAACGCAGCGGTCACTAGTCTATATGATAAGTGCACAATGTTTCATTCCACCAGGCAAGCTTAGCTCCATCAAATACAAGAAAGCTCAAATGAAAAACCTTATTCTGCACTTTAGCTTTTTTTATTACTGTTTGGGCTAGCCTTGTTTTCCATTTTTTTGTTTTATATGTTAGCTAATTGAGCTCCTACGCCGGCTAATAGTTCAGGGCATGTAAGAATTGTTTCATTGTAGAGAGAAAGAACTTGAAACTTACTAAAATTTGCAAATTGGATATTCTTGATTTTGACTGGCTAAAGACCATCTGATTCTCTGACATACTCACTAAGACATTAGGAAGTTAAATTCCCTGTACAGTTTTAGTGGCCAGTGATAGTCCAGTTATGCTTCAAACCCTGCCATTTCTAAGCACTAATGAGATCCAACAAGACTGAAAGAGGCTGTCTGCAAGTTTGGCTATATGGCTGTGAACTATTAGGCTGTATCTGTATTTTAAAACCATTGGTTCTGGATGCATAGTTGGCTAAAGGACATAAAGGAATGATTTGCATGTCTCCTCCCATGATGCCTTATGTTACAGTTAAACTCTCATTTTTTGTATTACAGCAATGCTATGTATATGGCACAAGGCAAATAAATACCTTCTGTTTTCAGAACGCATTATGCTGCATGTCTTGCTTGATTGGACTGAAACTCCCCCCATTCCTGACATCAACCAGACTCCATATGCAAATGAAACGTAAATGACTAATATTCCCTCTTTCCTTTATGTATACTGCTAAAGGAATATATTAAGAGGTTAAAGTATAATTCTCTGAAAAGGTTAACTGACCCAGTTTGAAGTTTCATCCTTGCATTAGACTCCATTGTTTACTTCATCTATGAGAACAATCTTTCTTTCCTTAACTTTCAATAGTGTGATAAAAATGCATTTGTTTTAGCTATTATGGAAATTTCATTGTATACCTACAGTATTACATTTAGGGGCTTATTTATTATGCTGTGTAAAACGAAATTCGCCAGAAAAACGGTGTAAAAAAACATGTGTGATATTTAACGCCATGAGATTTCCCACTGTTATTTTCCACTGCTTCAAGTAAGAACTGTAAGTTCCCACAAAAGTTGCTCAAGGAAAAAAGTGTAATAAAATGAAGCCATGTTTATGCTGTTTTTTACATGGTGATGCCTGGTGTTATTTTGTAATTTTTTACACCACATAATAAATCTGTCCTCTATTGGAATGAAACCCCAGCCTAAGTATATAATATAAGTAAGTTTAATACTGTGATGATTTTAAAATAATAATAAGCAGTATTTCTTTCTTTCTTTAATTCATTTACATTTTCTTTCTTTGGTTTCACCAATTTTCTATCTCACTCTATCAATTCTGGATCAGTTAAAGTCACCTTCACGAGTCAGTTGAAGGCATCATCCAAAGAAGTGGGCACAGTACTGTTCAGCTGCCTACTGAAGGATCCCATGTAGGCAATTTAAATTTTTTTCCTGAGTGCCCAATCACAAGCATCCACGTAAAACAACCATTTTTTTGAAGACCCCCAATTCAGACAAAAGTATAAATTATTTAACCAAACAGAAGTTTTCGGTTGCAACTCGGAACTAATGATTTCATGAAAAGTAGCATGAACAGTTATGTAACATTTAGATATGCATTTAGATGTGCTTATTACTTAATTTTGTTTTTACTTTTTATGACATTTATTTTTTATTTAAAAAAAAAACAAAAAACGTATCTCCATCTATACAGTATGTTCAGTTAAGTCATTTTAAAAAATAATCCAGCTTAATGTTTCTTATAACATGATAGGAACTTACGTCCAATATAGTTCTTGTCTAACAAACTTTTTCATAGGGAACAGTTTTGCAACAAAATTCATAGTTTCATCGGTGGCAACATTTTTTGGGGAATCTTCTTTTCTTTACACTCTGTGCAGACAGCTGTATTCAGTACAGTTCCTGATTAATGAAAAATTAAAATAGGGTTTTTGTCAGCCTGATTAGGAAAATTTTCCATAGTTTTGCAAATAGTGCTGCCACCTATTCGGTTTTGACCTAAACAGTTTTTTCTTAAGTCTTTCAGGTCTCAACTGTCTGTTTAGCCTTCTGAAACCCGAACAATAACTTGGCCAATAAATAAAAAACATCAAAATATTATTATACTCACTGAGATTTGTCAATATGGCTTAGTTGTCATCAACATAATATTTTATTGCAACAGAAAGAAAAAGCAAACCAGTCAAAAATGAGGAATTGGCAATTGTTTTTTTTTTCTGATTTCTGGTTTCTATATACAGTAATATATCTGATATATTAAGTTAAAGCATTGCACTTACTCATCAGGCAGAATAAAGACAGGATAAAGGTTGCCACCTGTCCAGTTTTGAAACATCCCAGTTTTTTAAAGGACTGTCCAGTTCAAAACATTAGAAAATCAAGATAACTGGATAGAAATCCAATTCTAAGTGATGCAATAAACCTGGTGTCATAACCCCACCCAAAATCACTGAGCCCACCCCTGACATCATCATGCCCAACCACAACATCACTGCCTCACCCTCAATGCCAACAGCCCTGTCCCTTATGTTTGGGTTTAGCCACCAGAAAAGGTGGCAACCTTATTTGCAAACTTTTACATGAAATGTTCTAAGTTTACTCACCCTCCTCTATCCCCCCTCCCCTGGCCAGTGCTTTGGGCTTTTATTGGATTCTGCCCTTCACTCCTGATATACAATTAGAAATTTTAGGTTGCAACTTAGAACTAAGGATTTCATGAAAAGTAGCATTTACAGTTATGTTATATTTAGATATGCATTTAGATGTGCTTATTACTTTTTTTTTAACTTTTTATAACATCTATTTTTATTTTTTTTAAAAACCATTTAAATGTCCAGTTAAACCATTTTATAAAATAATCCAGCTTAATGTTTCTTATAACATATTATGAATTTAGGTCTAATATTGTTATTGCTTAATAAACATATAAGAAACAAAGAAAAATAATAAGTACATACACAAAAATAAGAAAGAAATTATGAATGTTAAACAAACCCCTGGCCAGATATACAATTAATAACTAAATTCATCATTCCTTATTAGTGATGGGCAAATAAATTCGCCTGGCACAAATTTGCGGTGAATTTCCACATTTCGCTGCTGGCGAATCAATGTGCGAAACTTGGGCGAAAATTTGCTGGAGTCAAAAAATTTCGGACTCGCGTCTGAAAAGTCGCTCACGTCAAAATTGCAGTGTGCCAACACTATTCGGATGCCCATTGACTTTAACCCTGGCATAAAAATTGACATGGGCATCAATTTTCGAGTTTCACAAATTTTTTGCAAATTTTTCAGGGGGAAATTTCGGGTGGAAACAGGAGAAATCCAACCATCACCAGTGACGGGGCAAATTTGCAGTGGATTTTCGCGTTTTGTCACCGGTGAATAAATATGCAAATTTGCCAAGAAAATTTGCCTTTTCGTGAATTTGCGTCGAAGCACAATGGGACAAATTCGCCCATCACTACCCACCACTATTCCATATATAAATAAAATATACATACATACACATTATGTCATTTTTACCTTAAGAATATTTGTAAAATAGTTCTGAAATGTTTTGTCATGTAGAAAAATGTGTTTTGCTTCCCCCCCCATGATCAGAATCTTTTTTGAATACTGAAAAATACTGAAAAATATACTTCCCATCTTCTATAGCAACTCACTAGGTGCTACATGTCAATATTATTATTTAATATTAGCTTGATCTCAATTTGATTATGGATTGTGGTTAGCACTTGACAAAACCATAAAGGGCCAGATTTAATAGCCAATGGTTATCATGTGAAAACTCCATTGAAGGTTCATTTCAATGAGAAAAATATATCTCCTAATTCAAATCCAGATTTTCCCACTTCAATTGAGCTTTCCTGTGATAAACCTTGGGATTTTCTCATTGAATTGAATCTGGCCCAATGTCAGGGCGCCACTGTGTATACATTCTTTATAACAAATCTTGGAGTCAGCTCTTTTCAAATGGATTAAAATTCATGTGGTATATGAAAACTACTAGACAATTCCCAGTGTTGTTAATCAGAGATCATGTACAAATCTTGTCACTAATCTGACTGACAAGGGTGAAAATGTTTAATAGCTTTTTTCCTTTTTTTATACAATATTGCTTATATTAAAAATATCAAGTAACAGGTTGTAATAATTAACTGAACAATACAACATGTTGGAACAATTTGTTACAATTGTAAAAAGATCAAACTTGAATAAAACCCCTTGTGTTTAAAAACAAGTTAACCTATTTGGGTTAAAACCTATTCAGTCCTATTCACTACTAGAGGTAACAGTAGACTGCATCACATGCACTGTAATTGCTTTGTATATAAACTCGCTAATGCACTGGACAACTTAAGTGCGTTTATGTGAATTTTTTTTTTTTTAATTTTCCAATTCAGTAACATAACTTTAATTTTCTCTCCTAACCAAAAATATTTAATATTGGAACACTTGAAAATGATCAATCATCTTGTTAAAAGTTAAGCCAGAATTAAATTTCACAGCTGCTGCAACTTTGGCTGGCTTGAAGTTGTGATCTGTTCTTTGTTATTGGAACAATTCATGTATGAAACCCTTTGTGAATTCGCATAAACCAATGACATATAGTATTCTGACATATGGCTACATTTTTATCTGGTTTCTGGAGGGTCAGCTTGCTGTAATGAAGCTTTATGGTTGGGGGAAAATACAGCTGCACTTTTTTTATTCAATGTGGAATTTCCAGGTTAGACGTTGCAGGTATTATTACAAAGTGAAACTGTTGAAGTCATAGAAGTCAGAGATGATCCGACAGGAATGTTTCTGCTTAGGTCACAAAGCCATATGGTCACAATATCTCACAGTAAGTTGTGTGGTTTTACTAAAAATAAGTAGCAATGCTGGGTCTCAAAAGAGAAGCTAAATACCTTCAAGCCTTTTGCACGAGCCATTACAAATTACCTGCACTTTTCTGATTGCTCTCATGCATCTGAGGAAGTTATAATAATGGATGAGATTTCCTACAACATATATAACTGTATTTCACATCGGTTTTTCCCTTGGTTGGTGCACACTTTTAAAGGAAAGCTATACCCCCAAAATTAATATTTAAGTTACAGATACTTTTATCATATTTAGTGGCATATTAAAGAATCTTACCATAACTGAAATATAAATTTAAGTAAGTATTGCACTTTTACATCTTTTCCCTTGAACCCCCATATTATGATATTCTCTGTGCTGCCTCAGAGATCACCTGACCAGAAATACTGCAGCTCTAACTGCAACAGGAATAGGTGTGGAAGCAAAAGACTGAATTTAGTCAGTTAATTGGTTCATGTGACCCAACATGGACGGTTTGTTTGGTTTGCATGTGTGCAATGTGAATCATAGGATCCCAGCTTCTGCTTATAGCAGGGGTCCCCAACCTTTTTTTACATTCAAATATAAAAAAAGTTGGGGAGGAACACAGGCATGAAAAAAAGTCCTAGGGGGTTCCAAATGAGGGCTTTCAGTCATTATTTGCTAGCCCCTGTGTAGACTTGGCAGTACATCTGGTTTTATGCAACCAAAACTTGCCTCCAAGACAGGAATTCAAAATTAAGCACCTGCTTTAAGGCCACTGGGAGTAACAGCCAATGAGTTGGGGAGCAAAATGTTGCTTACGAGCAACTGGTTGGGGACCACTGGCTTATAATATAAGTCCCTTGACCTCTAGACCTTTCAACCTTGTTGAAAATGTAAATAGAGCTGTGATTATAGTGTCTGAAATTGGCACTGTTGTGCTTGATTTATTGCTTAAATGTGCTACAGGGTACTTGGCTATTAATAAAGGCTTCAATTACTGATGTCCAATAACAGCTGTTGTACAGCTACAGAAAAGCAATAGTGGAAATGTAGCTTTCCCACAACAGTATGGCTAATACATTTGAAGTTCAAGGAATTTTGATAAATAGTAAGCAACATTGTTAGCCATTTGTCCCATTCTCTTTCTACGTCTTGTATAAAAAAACAAACTGTCCCAGGTTACTGTGCTGAGGAGCATCCATGATGCTCTTTGTGTGAATTTGAGCAGTTTTGAACTGTACTGTGCATTTACCCATCATAAGTTCAAATAAGGAACACCTGGGAGCCAAGGGAATATGGCAGAAATGTGTTCTTCAAGTAATCTTGGTTTTTTATGAAGAAGTACAAAAGCATGACCCAATACAAGAGGTTTTTTAGAAACGGACAGGGAATGACTAACCCCCCCCCCCCATAAAAAGCTGTTTAAGAATGAGTTTGACAATCTCTGCAATAGTCTGAAAGATGTACATTAGAAGCAGTTACAAGGGAGGAGTATAAACAAAAAATATAAGCATAATATAAGCATAACTGAGGGACAGCTTGGAGAGCAGTTTAACTTAATTCTCACGTCATCACATAAGGCCTATGTCATATTGCTGACGTGACTCAGTTCTTAATTTCTCTTCTGGGAGGCTGGAAGTTTAATTGTCTATTGGAAGCGTGACCATAATTAAAAAATAAATAAATGGTCATTTACGTATGCAAGTGCAATGTTTTTTAATCTGAAAGCAGCATTTTCCCACAGTTCCAATGTAATTGTGGCCAATAGGGGGAGTTGCAGCAGAAGCAATTTGGCCCGGGAGGAGGGACAGACACACAGGTGCAGAGTACAACTATACAGAAGTGCAAGAAGTAACTTTGGACTCAGAAGATCAGATCTATCTTCATTTTCTTTTTGAGATTAGATGAAATTTAAAAAGGATTATGAAAAATATGGGGAGTCATCAGAGAAACTTGTGGGAGAGCAGAAGAGAAGTGTTCACTAAAGTGGAAGCACCTAGCAGCAGTATTCATACGGTTAAAACTCCACAGGAGATTTTGTTGCATGGTGTCAGATCAACAAAACGCATCCTACAAGTCGAAAATTGTTGTGTTGGTCAAAATATAATAGGACTGATACAAAAATCTCATCTGTAAAATACACTGCAAATTTTCCATTTGACGCGGCTGTTGGATGTGAACATGGCATACTATATCTTCATCAAAGAGATAAGATTTGAAGGTGTCTAACCAACTTTTTTCCATTGAAATTAAATATTGAGGGTCGAATTGAAAAATTTAATTTTTAAATTAGAATTTTGAGCTCATTTTAGTGTACTTTGGTGGGCTTTGAAAAGTTTTTTTTTTTTTTAAATCCTTCAATTCCAATTTGATCGAATATGATTCGAATTCAAATCGCTCGATCAAATACAGCCTATTCACCTGAAGTTCAAAAATTCCTTTTTTTAATAAATTTCGGTTGGTCTTTCTTTATTAAAATTTCGAGTTGATGGGAGTTTAAAAAAACTCCTATCACCTCGAAATTCGACCCTTGATAAATCTGCCCCTGAATATCGGATGTAGATGCATGAACAAGTAAAAAGAGGGACAAAAAAATGTTTTTGCACTTAGCGCATCAATTTTTTTGACCACGCCCCTTTTTGTGGTCACACCCCCTAATTACCATTACAATTACCATTTACAAAATTTGGCAGGTTATGAATGTTTGAAAATATTTCTCCTTATCTAAACAGTTTTTTTGTGTCTGAAAATTGTTATAAAGTATCATATTTGCACCTGTTAACTGTTCTGTGCTCTCTGCTAAAAGCCAACTAAGTTAGAAACTTTGTTTCTTTTTCTGGCTGTTCAGTGCAGAGAAAATAGGGACTTTTCAGTACAAATGAGGGACTGCAGGTTGAGCTGTGAAAAGAGGGACTGTCCCTCCGAAAAAGGGACAGTTGGGAGGTATGATGAACAAACTATACCATCCAGCTTTATCTGATCCAACTTAACATTCAAGCTATTGGGGGTCAGATTTTATAGAGTTCTACAAATCTTTTGTTGTTTCATAATGTTGAATAGTGTTGCATGACAAAATCAGATAAAATCTGACCCATAAAATCTGATCAAAATTTCTCATGTAGTTTTACCGTAAGAGACTGTATTAGGGACAACCTGTGCTTTAAAAAGCAACACAGAAGAGGTATGCAGCGATCAAGATATAAAAAGATAATGGCATGCATGATGGTGCCATTCACTGCCACCCTTTAAATGGCAGCAAAACAAATTCATGCCTAATACAAGCTATAAAAAGCTTTCAAAGTACCTCTGAAACTATTATATGCATAACTGCTATGGTAAATTGGAATTCCTCTTTAAAAAACAGATTATGACTTTTTGTTTTATTCATGATGCAAATAATGCATCATCTAAATCTAATATTGATGAAGTTACAAAACCTGAAACAAATCGAATGGGATTTAATGTAGGGTTAAATTGCATTTTGTATTGTCTAAAAAAGGGTAAAATACAATTTTTTACGAAACCGCACAATACCAAATTAAATATTCCTCTGCCCCCGAGGTTGAGATGACAGGGCAGATACATTGGGTTTGATATGATTGTGGAATAAAAAAAAACAAATCAGTGTATTATGTAAATTTAATAGATAGGCTCCCCGCCAAACTTTTTCTGTGCTTCTTTCTTTACAAAACTGTCAGAATTGTGATGTGTTTGTGGTGTCTTGGTTCAGAGAGAGAGAGAGAGAGCAGAAGCAATGAGGTCAAATCATTATTGCATTGTAAAACAAAGGGTTCAATCATGATACATTATGCTTCAACGGAAAGACATTGTTTCTCAGTGACTACACATATACAGACAATGTTGGATTCCAACAAAGCTGCCAATTTATATTCTGCCAATAAATCCTTATCATATTTAGTCTAAGCCTTAAGGAAAGCGTATTTGTTTTGGCAGAGTAAATGTTAGAATCAAAAAAGCTTATGTCTATGAATAAAATCTATTTTCTTGTAAAAGGAAGAAAATCACATTCCTTAACTAAAAAAAATAAAAAAATGTACTAACATGTACTAACTAATTGTTAACACCACTTGCTGTTGCTTTATTCATCAATTAGTCATTTTGATTTCTGTAGAAGGAACTGAAAGCAGTTCTTTTCTCAGCTTGTTGCTGGTATGGCATGACTGTCAGGGTTCAATTGTGTTGTTCTTTGTATTGATTCTGTTTCTTTTGAAGCACTCTCCTATTTATTTAGCATCCAAACTCCCAGACTGTTGCCTGGTCCCTAGGGTTATTAACCTGTGAAGTTTTCAAGCTCTAAGGGGAGCCTAAGGTTCAAGTCCACCTAAGTGGCATCATCACTGTGCATTGAAGTCATCCTGCAAGCTCTGGTCAGCCACTGTCCCTCTAGAAACCAAGACATCCAGGAATGATGTCAGGATACCATGATCTGGAGATAATTCAGTTATTAAAGGCTCATTGACACTAAGGGGCAGATTTATCAAGGGTTGAATTGTGAATTCGAAGTAAAATAATTTGAATTTCGAGCTATTTTTGTGTACTTCGACTAGGGAATAGCCCAAATAGTCCAATTGGTGGACTTAGAAAAATCAAATGTCTTTTTTGGAAAAACTTCTAATCGAATTCGATCGAATGCACTATTACTTCGATTCATGCGATTCAAATTCATTCGAAAACTGACCTATTCGAACGAAAAAGGACCTAGTCTGCCAAAAAAACCTTTGATTTAATTTTGTTTGGTCTTTTTGAATTCAAATTTCAAAGTTTTTCAAATTTGAAATTCGACCCTTGATAAATCTGCCCCTAAATTTGACCCTTGATAAATCTGCCCCAATTGCAATGCCTTCTTGTAGATCATTCTCTTGGTAGGTTACCTTGCCTGCATTAATGCCAATGGGTATTTTTTTATGGCGACTTTTTTTGTCTCTGCAACATTTTCCTATTGCCGACTTTTTTATCACAAATTTTTGCAGCAGTTTTGTGAATTTTGCAGCAAATCCAATCTCTGGTGAAAAAATTAGCTGATCACTAGCCAGTGCCTCTGTTTTTTTGTTCTGCTGTATAAAAGCTTCTTCTTTTTGCCAAACTGGTGCCTGCCTGTCTGTGTTTTCAGATTTCTCCTTGATCCTCACTAAACCTTTATGTCTTGGTCACAAAGAGCATTGATTCTGCCCTCTATAGGCCTGGCAATTATAGTACAAAAATGTAAATATTTAAAAGACCATAAAAATAAAAAAAAATAAGACCAAACACAAACTGTCTAAAATGAAACTCGGAGGCCCATTTATTAAGGATTGAATTTTACTGTTAGAGCTTTTTGAAACCATGATTAAACAAATTTTCTCTAAAACCACACATGCAATGAAAGTTATTAAAAGATCAGATTATAAAAAGTACAAACAAAAAAAAAATGTGCTAATAAATGCAAAAAAAATATTTTGTAGATTAATAAAAAATTTAATAAACAGCTGTGGGGGATCCTGCACATTTTTTTTAACACATAGGCAATGTGAATGGGTTCTCCTTATGATCAACCCTTGTTTAATAGACAAGTAGTTGATTGTAGTGATCAGCGAATTTTCTCCACGAGATTGCTGCAAAAATTATTTTTTTGCCAAGCGAAACAGGTCAGATTCACCCATCACTAGATTGGTGTTGTCTATTGCATTGCGGTTTGCTCTTGGCAGGTCTACAAAAATACTCAAGTATATGGGTCAAATGTTGGTAAAGACTTTCCTTCCGTTCTCAATGTATTAGGTTCATCAAACAGAGTTGGGAGTCTTCATAAGTCACAATATATCACTCTGGAGAACCAATGCTTTTCTCAACAGGTAATCTTTTTTTGAATTGCACTACATGAGGAAGGATCGCCTTGATCCGAAACATGCAGTGCAATTCAATAAAAGATTACCTGTTTGGAAAAGCATTGGTTCTCCAGAGTGATATATTGTGATCTACAAAAATACTCAACACATGAAGGAAAATGTTACAATGAAAACATACATTATCTCTGGTAAATTAGAAGTAAATCATTTTTTAAGAAATATAAAATGAGAGGGGGGTTTCTACCCTGAGAAGCTGTCTATTGGGCAAAAGAACAAGTAAATTAATACTGAGATCATCCATCGATGCAGGTAATTTTGAAGAAACCCTTCTCTAGGAGTATATTTATAGAGAGACAAATAAATTCACATATCAGAGGAGATTTTTGTGACCAGGTCGCTTGACAAAAGTGGAACATTGTTGCAAATAGATTGTAGGGAAGGAATTCTTGAGACAAGAGAAAATTATGGTCAAGGTCAAAGCATTAAATAAATCCAGAAATACAGAGGAAAAGAGAATAAACATGAAGATATCAAAATGACAAAGTCAGCAGCAGACTTCAAAAGAAATATTCATGTATGCATATGTAATCATGTTTCATTGGGGGATAGGCAAACAAAGAAGAAAAGAGACAGCACTCCTGAGATTATAACAACAGTTACAATAAAAATGTATATAAAGATAGGTTGTCAATGTTTTCCTTTTTATTGCCAGTCTGGTTTTACAGCAAAATGAAGCTGACTTTAACATGTCCTGCCCTTTGGCTCTTCATGCTGCGAGCTGTGGCTGCCTATATTCATTTTCTGTGACTTTAGTATGTTCCACTTCTGTAAAAGAGACTACTCCTTCTCATTGAAATGACTTTAGTTGGAGAATTATTACTATGCATCACCGTGCTATTTATTTTGTAGCTTAAAACTCTGTGAAGGCCAAGTTTTATTTACATACAGTATTTTTCTCAATAAATTGTTATAACTATTATTATTACATCAGGGGTGAATTTTTTGTACTGTACTGTCAAACCTGAGAAGTGTATTGCAGTTCTTGAAGAGTGTAATGGAGAGTAGTTGGATAGGACTGTAAGCAAGACCTGATCTGCTGAGCTGAAAATATGGGGCACATTTACTTAGCTAGTGTGAAGGATTAGAATAAAAAATACTTCGAATTTCGAAGTATTTTTTTAGCTACTTCGACCATAGAATTGGCTACTTTGTCCTTCGACTATGACTTTGACTCGAATCGAACGTTTGGAACTAAAAATCGTTCGACTATTCGACCATTCGATAGTCGAAGAACTGTCCCCATAGGCTTTCTAGGCAATTTGGGATCGAAGGAAAATCGTTCAATCGATGGATTAAAATCCTTCAAATTGTTCGATTCAAAGGATTTAATCGCTCGATCGAACGATTTTTCCTTTGATCGTTCGATTGAAGGCATTGTGCTAAATCCTACGACTTTGATATTCGAAGTTGAAGGATTTAACTTTGAGGGTCGAATATCGAGGGTTAATTAACCCTCGATATTCGACCAATAGTAAATGTGCCCCTATGTGTCTGTTACAGGTCAATTGAGATTTAGTGGTTTTAAACTTTTAATATACAGTTGATACAGAGGAACCTAAGATCTATGTTCCTATATTCAGAAGTGAACTTTACAATACAGCACTCATTTGGGAAGTTCAGGATAGGAGCTGGAGGTACTAGGAAAGAAAGACATTTTTGGAACATTACATTGGCTCATCAGCTGGTATAATACAGTTTTCCCTGAAGGAAGGGGCTGTATGCTCATGTGTTTGAATTTTACCTGATTTCCCAAAGTTTGGCTCACTGTTTACTGTGTTTGCAGTCAACGCTTATGGAAGATAATATAGTATTCATTATTTCACTCCATTTAACTTTGCTGGAAGCATTTTATTGACTGCCACTCATTTAATACAGAGGCTGGTTATTTGCATGTTGCTCCAAAATGATACTTAACATTGTTTAGGCTGCATAATGTTTCTTATGTTGGATATTTCTCCATGGCAACTCCATATACCCTGGGAAACCAAACAGTGGCAGGCTAGTTGAAGAATGGCTGTTTTAACAGTGGTTGTTCTATCTACAGATTTACTAGGCACTGATTTACAAGTTGAGAATGAATAGAAGCCTTCAACAACAGGAAGCTTTGCTATTAAAACCCTTACGTTCAGCTGGAGCCTGGAGTCAAACTGTACAGCTTAACAGGAAAGCTCACACCAGGATCCCAAGTAATCATCCCACTAAACCATAAGGAAATGTCTTCATCTCTCTTACACGGCCCTTAATCAGATATTGGCAGTGCAGCTTTGATCAGAAAATAGGGAGACTTAGCTTAACTATCATGAATGCAAACAAAAATAAACCCCGAAAATGGAGTTCTATTGAAGTGTACGTATATTTTCTAAATCAATTGCTTTAAAAGTAGTTAATAACATTTTCAAACCAGGAATGCATTGTAAATGGTTTCAATGGGTACATAGTTTGGTTCTAATTTCAGTGGCAAATCTATAAAGCATTTATTTTTTAGATTGAAAATCTTTGCTAAATTTGTTTTGTGATGTTTCTCTGTGAAGGCCATGAGCAAAGTGTATGATCCATTGCCAGCTGTTTTAGAGCTGCTCTCGGGCCCTATGACATCAGTCTATAGTTAGGAATGACCCCTGTCAACTTCTAGAGAAAACAAAGCAAAAAGGACCTAATGATAAAATCATCTTTACGTGTCTCCATCATATAACAGGAAAACAAATACGGCATACAATTCAGTATGTACAGGTAACAAAAATAATGTAGGAGCACAAGTACAAAATAAATAAATGTACTTGTGTTGGTGAGAACATAATAGAGAAGAAAGGAAATGTATGAGTAATGCTGGTATAGAGTTATGCCGTATCTTACCTAAGAGTAACAGAGTTTACAGACATTGATCATCATGTAAAGTGGGAAAACTCTGTACCTTGTACCTCCAGCAGAGGTAGGAAAACATGTCTGATTATGAAGAGAGAGTAAAAATAAGGAATTGATGATGTGGGAGAGGGTAGTAAAAAGCAGGAAATAATATGCAGAAGAGGGGTTATTGGCATGCAGCAGGGACTATCCATAAGGCTTCTTAGGCTTTTTTTGGTATTTTGCAGCTGGAGCACTGCAAAGCAAATGTTTGCTTTTTCATGAATTTCTATTATATTTTCATTTACTTATTTATTTAGCTTCTGCTCCCCATTTGTACTCATCAAAACCAAAATAATGTGCAAAATAAAAATGTTGCCAGGTCGATCCAGTGCAAAAAATGGAACTCATTGGGAGGGAGGATACACAACTTTCATAATGGTTGCCCTGAGAGTGAATGCCTAATTTAGTGACCACCAAACTCCCAAACTGTTTCCTTTACACATTTTTCTGACTGCAATTAGAACTCTGCTTATGATGCAGTAGAAGGCCAGGACAATTGTGTACAGTATAAGTATTTACTTAAATTCTCTAAAAATTACAGTTATGATTGCACCATGTTCGTACTTGTCCCACTGTATCAATAAAATCGGATCATTTATTCTATCTGGCACATTGCCTGCACTTAATTCTCTATTTTTCTCATCTACCCATGCTGGCACAAAATTAAATAGCACTGTAAACTAAATTACACCCTTCCCAAAAGACTGACCCTACTGAACTCACCACAGTCTTAAATATCTCCTGCATACTACAGCTCATGTGGTGCTGGGACATGGGGGCAAAGCAGTAAGCATGTAAAAAAGAAAAATAAAACAGGCATTTAACAGAAAAGTATATGAGCTGCTAACTTAAGTGGCACCTGTGGAGCAACTTAACATTAGGTATGCCAAAAACACGTCCTGTACATTTTTTTTCTTTTTCTTCTCTGTAGAGCTGTACTATGATTCCACGGCTGAAAATCTGTAGAGTTACCAAATCTTTCATGGTTACTGACAGCCATCATACATACCATGGCTTCATATTCAAAGGAATATAACATTATGCACAGTAGTGTTTATCTTCGATTTACTTTTTATATATATAGCATTTATAGTGTTTATATTTATATGTATAAATAAATATATATGAATGAAACATGCCTATACAATTGGATTCAATTTCAAAGGGACCCATGATAGTAATGGCACACGAGGGGCCATTTACAACTGCAGGCACAGTTGCACTCATGTTCATGCATGCTCTTTTTGCACAACCATTTTGACGGAAGGGAACTTTGATGCTACTTCCACTTTTGAGCCAGGAGGTAGCTCCAGGGTTCCTTTGGCACTCAGCATCAATAGGTGCAACACACTTTTGTCTAAATATTTGGATCAATATGTCTGAAGCCAAGCAACAGAAATTACCCCAAATGGACTTTCAGCACAGTTGCATCTAATTTGTGTCTGAGTGCATGCATAATTGATGTTGGCACATCGTCTATATGTCAGACATATAATCTCCCAGGGAAGTACAACAAAGATATTTCTACCCTGCTGTTTTGTACCTCTGTGTTTTGGGGGACAAAATCTCTCTATCACGTGCAACTGTAATTTTGTGTAGGGGATCATTTCTTGTATACACAGAATACCATATTCTCCACTGTGCCAAATGTTCCACTTCATACATGATTAGTTAAAGGAATACTGTCATGGGAAAAAAATCATTTTCCAAAATGAATCAGTTAATAGTGCTGCTCCAGCAGAATTCTGCACTGAAATCCATTTCTCTAAAATAGCAAACAGATTTTTTTATATTCAATTTTGAAATCTGACATGGGGCTAGACATATTGTCAGTTTCCCAGCTGCCCCCAGTCATGTGACTTGTGCTCTGATAAACTTCAATCACTCTTTACTGCTGTACTGCAAGTTGGAGTGATATCACCCCCCTCCCTTTCCCCCCCAGCAGCCAAACAAAAGAACAATTCATATTTATGGTGTCAGTGTGAATGTTTGCCTGATTAAAACATTCATAGACAAACCAAGAAAATGTTCAAATAGTTCAGGGAAAAATGTTGGTGTCCAAGAGATTAAAAGAAGACGAATACTATAACGGTTTCATTAAGAATCTTTAGGCTCCTTTTTTTTCCATGCAGGCAGTTATTCTCAACATGAAGAAGAGATCAGACTTAAATAAACACAATTTGTCTTTATTCTACATATGGCTTTAGATTAAAGCAAGCCCAAGAGCATTAATCATGAAAAGATCTCCAACGGGAAATTAGTTTTGAAACACAGGAATATTTCAGAAATTCTGTTTAAAAAATATTTCTTTGTCTCCCTTTCATTTTAGTATTCTTTCTTTTCAAACAGTTTGTCAGAGCATCTTATTTCTATTGATGTGCAATTTTATAAGTGTATAGTTTCATCTTTATCTCATTTTAATTATTCATCGAATTTAAATACGCGTTATCAAATCATAAACATACTTAGGAGGAGCACCGGAGATCAATTGAAATTATAAAGAGAGCATGGCTGAACAAATGCTCCACATGATACTTGGGAGCTAAATAATTCCCATCTGAATACATCCTCAATATAGGAATATGCTGCATTTAATGAATGGAGCCTGATTGTTGTCAGGTTACCGTACAACTTTATTTACCTTTAAGCTGGCCTTGGATCATTTAACATATGTCTCTCTAATGGAATATTTATAATATAATATAGAGCAAGAAACAAGTAATATCACTGAAAGAATTAAAACAACACGGACACTTGGGGGCAGATTTATCAAGGTTCAAAGTGAAAATTTGAATGAAGTTTTTTTATGGCCAAAACTGTCAAATTTGACTAGGGAATTGTTAAAATTCGATTTGAGTTTTTTCAAAATTCTAATTTGATTTTCAAAATTTATCATACACTGAGACTTTAAGAATTCAAATTCGACTATTTGCCACCTTAAACCTGCCGAATTGCTGTTTTAGCCTATGGAAGACATCGTGGGATCAATTTGTCGTTTGCAGCGTTCCTGACATTCACGTTTTTTTGTTTGAAAAAAAAAAAAAAAAACTTGAATAGAGTTTAAAAACTTGAATCAAATTCGATTCAAATTTGTGGGTCGATCCTATTCACCTGAGTTTGAAAAATTTGATTTTTATAATAAATTACCATTGGTCGAATTTTGAGTTCATGGGAGTTTAAAATAACTAGAAGGACCATATTGTCACTCATGGGCGTATTTGTCTTGTTTGATATGAAGAAAATATAACTTTTCATCATTCATACATCGATCCAGGAAAAAGCAATGAACCCTCTCTTGCACTTGTTAGCTTTGCCTCTAAAGCATAAGAAATAGCATTTTATCCTTAGTACATTTTGGGAAGCAGAATATTTTTCTTGATCAACATATTAGTTCCTAAAACAATAATTAAGAACAAAAATGACCTTTTGTTTAACAAAGAAGATATCTAGGCATATTGCAAATACTGGGCAAATTTAAATTGCTAAGAATTTAAGAATTTTAAAAAAAAATTAACTTTTTAACATACTAAGGAGGTTTACTAAGGGGATTTTTCCACTAATCTTAAAACGTTTGTGGTTTTCATATGTTTCTTAAAATATCTAAAAATGTAACATTTATAAAGTGAAAAAAAAAACAAGAAAACCTTTAATGCCAAACTTTGCCAAGGTGCTATAGAAGTCAATAGAAGCTGAGCAAATCTTATTGAACCACTTTTAATTGAATCATACTTTTAGAGGTTTTCAGGGTTTTTTTCATTAGGAATTGTCCGAAACACTTGAAATTTTAGAGGTTTTTGAGATATTCATATTTTTATCAAATTTTTAGCATTTTTTTTTGTTCCCATTTTTATTTGTATCTTTTAATAAATTCATTGTCATTTGTGGTTTTAGAGTTCATGAGTTTAGTCATGGTTTCCAAAACCTCTAATAACCACTAACATTCAACCTTAAATATTTAAGCCTCCACAAGTTAACTTAAAGTTGAACTACCACTTTAATAAAAGCCACTGCTATTGCTGTCTTTACACATCTGCCTAGGTAAAAGGGGTTTAAATATTGCTAAAATATTAGTAAAGAATCTAAAGAATCAAAAACTGTTATGAATAATCATGTAGACTATACGAGAGAGAGACAAAAAAATCTAAAACCTGGTGTTTGATGCAAATATAGGGTATATTATACAGGATGCTACAAACCTGGGGACTTTTGGAGCACCCTGTAGGCCCTGTGAACTGGTAACTGGAGAAGAGTTTGAAGGTCTATTTCCCTTAGGTTCATCATCTACTCCCTCATGTACAGCAGTCTTGAGTGGGTTTTATTCCCCTAGGAAGTCTTACGTGGGGAATAAGTAGCAGGTTTATTTCTGCTTGGAACCAGATAGTGTTTGGAGTCCAGTGAGAGTAGAAAGATGAGATAGTTGGAGGGGTTCTGTATTTTATATAGAAAAAAAGTAGAAAGTAGACAAAAAAATAGAATAAAGAATCTCAGGAGGGGACCAGTATTAGAAACACCACAACTTCGCGCAAGGCAGATTGGTTCGCAAAGTGAATATATTTGGTGCAAACAGAATTGCATTTTTTTTTTCACAATGCGACAAAGTCTTTTACAATGTCTTTAAGAGCTTTTTAAATATTTCAAACATTCGCAAATTGCGAATATTTATGCACACACTCTGCGACTGAAATACAATTTTGGTGGCGGAGAAAATATTTGCATAACAGTTTCCCAAAGTGCAAATTTAAGTTACTGTCTCAGCACGCTATTTGCGAAAATGTATTCACAATGCGAATTCGCAAAAAACTGATAACGGGCACAGCAGTGCAATTTTTTAGCATTCAGGAAAAAACATGGGCAATACAACCATTTGTGAAAAAATATGCGCTGCGCAAACGTTATGAATGACCCCCTGTGTCTTATTTAGAGCCCAATTGTGCCAAGGGTTTTGTTTCGTTTCATTTTGTATTAGTTTTGTCACAGAGGCTAAAATGATATAATGAAGTGGATATTGTTATGCTAACAAACCATCTGATCCTGCTCACATCTACTTAAAAACTTATAATAATAATAATAATAATAATAATAATAAGTAAGGGGGTTATTTTACTATTAGGTATTTTTGCTAGCTTGGTTAACATCAGGGACAAGTTACTTTTCTATTATTATAGAGAAAACAGAATATCTGTAAAAAAAAAATAGTAGATTTTTAAGTAGAACACTATTAGATTATTCATGCATTAGCATGCAACGCTTCTAGATTTGTATATCTTCTATAAGCATTTGCTTATGGTATTTTCCTAAAATAAAACAAACAGCTACCCTGCTAGTGTTTAGCATATCCATCTCCTTCCTGTGGCACTGATTCTAAAGCCAACCAAAAATTAAAAAAATACAATTGGGGTCCTAATACACCAGACTTAAGGAACACAAGCAAAGCAATTTTTGGGTTTGATCTTAAAACAAATAATTAGCAAATGTTATTTTTTGTTTCTTTATAAACCTATGGAAATGTATGAACTATTCACAGACACCACAGTTAATATCAGCTAATGAAACAAAGTCATTACAAATAAGCATTTGCAAATTATTAGGTGATTATCCCTCTACCTGTTTCTTTTTAAACAAAATATCAGTTTACAGGTCTTTTTGCTTTTTATATAGTTGAATAATATAGCAGCATTTCTTAAAGGGATAATGTGATGTAATTATTTCCTAATTTTGTCCTTATTTCTTTAGGATATTCAACTTGGATACTTCGCTTTAAAAGTTCAAAAGCCTGCAGTTACCTGTGACCACTGTGACAAAAATGTATTCAAAGATAGGGTATGTAAAATAAAAACATTTTAAGAATTTTATAAACTAATTTACTTTAAAAATAATAGCATTACTGAACATTTCTACAGTCTGTTTTAATTGCCTTAAACAGATTTAATTATTGCTAGTGATAAAAGAGGTAACATATTTGCTAAAATCTGTAAAAGATTAGAGAAGGAAATTTGCAAGAAGAAAACAGCAGATAGCATATACTGTATTATGAGTAATAGGAAATCAAGAACTGAAGAAAGCCATGAAAGCATATCCAATATAAATAATACTTGAATTGTCAGAATACTCATACTTTTTTTGTATTCCTTAGAGTTTCAAGTGCTTAGCTTCTCCTCTGGAATAGTAATTTTTTTGTATTTGTTTAAATAATGTCAGGCTTAATTTTCGTAATTTTTGTGAGAATTATCAATTGTTTGAAATATTGTATTTGGATAATCATGACATTTCAATTTCCAGTTTAAAATCTCCCGGAATATGAAACGATGATATAAAGTTGTAAATTAACTGTAGGAGAACAGCAGTTAAATTGTAAAAAGGTTAACATTATGGAATATGTATTAGGAAACTACTCACTGTAATAACACTGGATTTTTTCAGTATGCAAACAAGCAATTAAGATCTCAAGAAGGCACAAGACATCTGATTAACCCACCCAGTATGTTTTATAAACAGACACGGATTCCACATATGGGATCACTCAGTTATTACACGTAAGCCAATATTGCAGAACTCAATCATTACAATATCATCCTGACTCTAAATGTGTTCTGCTGTAAAAAAAAGACAAGTAAAACCACATCATGTGATGTTTAAACCTACAACAGATGTGAAAGGTCAGATGCTCCAGGGCAATGAGAGAAAAGATGCCTAGGAGATCTACAATATTTGGAGATCTGCAATTTTTTTAGCTTATTGATCTATGGCTTAGTCCAAATGACACATTGAAGTGAGCAAGAATTTTTTCAAAAATAAATTGATATCTATATTCGTAAGGGGATAAATTTATTCAACTGTTTGGAGACTAAGTCATAGATCAAGAAGCTAAAAAAAAATTTGGTTTAGGGCCAACAGCATACATTTTCTGCTTTGAGAAAGGGGCATCATACCCTTTTATTAAGAATGTGAATGAATGACTCCACAAAGACAAAAAACTAACACAAAAAAATCCACACATTCATGAAAACAATTATACAGTCATGTTTACCAACAGAAACATTTCCATCTAATTGAGGAAAATCTCCATCTAATTCCCCTGCCCAATAATTCTTAAGCAATCTATGGGTTTCAAATGAGTTGATAATTCTCAGACTCAAGTCAGGCAACTGAACCAATGCCATAAATCATGTTGGTTTAATGTGTATTACTAACTGTACTATAAAAGTATGAAGCTATTAGTGGTTAGCTGTTGAACAATACCCATAAATCATATCTTATAAATTCTCTTTTACATGAAATGCATACGGCTTTATCAGAGATGCAGGGTCTTTTTTTCTTAATAAACATGGTTCTTTGAGGGTCTCTTCAGTGCCTCCTTTATTTTTGTAATGGATTTCCACTCCCTTAGTTGAGGAACTAGCAATGATACAGTATATATAGACCCCAAGTGTAATTTGGTGTGTGTTTTACTTCTTAGCAGTTCCCCCCCCCCTTATTCATATCACAAAGTAAAATTCTGTTCATTGGAGGAGTCAAGCAAGTGGTACTTTCTGGGTTCTATAATAAAGGTTTTTGTACAGTGTTATAAAAATACTATTCATACAAGTTCACATTTAAAACAGTGTTAAAGGAAAAATATACTCCCAAGATTAACACTTAAGCAACAGATTTCTATCAGATTAAGTGGCATATTAAAGAATCTTACCAAACTGGTATATACTGTATATTTAAGCAAATATTTTGTGCTTTTACATCTCTTGCCTTGAATCACTATTTCGTGATGGTCTGTGTGTTGTCTCAGAGATCACCTGACCATAAATACCGCAGTTCTAACTGTAACAGGTATAAATGTGGAAGCAAAAGACAGAACTCTCTCTGTTAATTGGCTCATGTGACGTAGCATGTATGGTTTATTTGTGTGCACGTGAATCGTAGGATCCCAGGCAGCGGCCCTTATTTTTTTAAAATTACAGTTTTCTATTTATAATTACCCAATGGCACATACTACTAAAAATGATATTATTATGAAAATGGTTTATTTACATAAAGCAGGGTTTTACATATGAGCTGTTTTATACTGTCATCAGAAAACATGTTTTTTTCAAAACGCATCAATTTATAGTGCTGCTCTAGCAGAATTCTGCACTGAAATCCATTTCTCAAAAGAAAAAACAGATTTTTTTATATTCAATTTTGAAATCTGACATGGGGCTAGACATTTTGTTAATTTCCCAGCTGCCCCTGGTCATGTGACTTGTCCCTGCAATTTGGGAGAGAAATGCTTTCTGGCAGGCTGCTGATTTTCCTTCTCAATGTAACTGAATGTGTCTCAGTGAGACATGGGTTTTTACTATTGAGTGTTATTTTTAGATCTACCAGGCAGCTGTTATCTTGTGTTAGGGAGCTGCTATCTGGTAACCTTCCCATTGTTCTTTTGTTTGGCTGCTGGGGGGGAAAGGGGAGGGGGTGATATCACTCCAACTTGCAGTACTGCAGTAAAGAGTGATTGAAGTTTATCAGAGCACAAGTCACATGACTTGGGGCAGCTGGGAAATTGACAATATGTCTAGCCCCATGTCAGATTTCAAAATTGAATATAAAAAAATCTGTTAGCTCTTTTGAGAAATGAATTTCAGTGCAGAATTCTGCTGGAGCAGCACTATTAACTGATTCATTTTGAAAAAATGTTTTTTCCCATGACAAAAAAAAAAATCACAAATTTTTCGGAATTCATTAAAGCCCAAGGTCTGAATTAGAAAATCCGGCATCTCAGACCTGTCGAGATTGCATATGTCAATGGAAGAAGTCCCAATTATTTTTTGATGTGCACTGGGTTTTGTGCAATACCCAGAGTTTTCAGGCAAAAAAGCAAAAGAAATCTGAGTTTTCAGGTGAAAAATCTGAAAAAATCGTGAAAATCCAATTTTTTCCCACAAAGCGAATTTTTGGGAAAATGTAATCATAAATAAGTGTAAAAAACCCGATCTGATTTGATCGGAGTGTGTAGCTGAACATGTTGAGATAAAATCAGACTTTGATAAATAACCCCCTTAATGTGCAGTTTGCTGTACAAAATAAAAACAGAATTTTTGAGAACATAGAAGATAGTGGTAGAGATATTGTGAGGGGTTAACAATGTTACCTTGCAACATTTAAGCCCAGAGTCTGACCTGTTCTAATGCAGAGGTTATAACAGAGGAAGAGCAAGGACATCATTAGGACACAAGAGCAATCAAGCTTCTACCTAGTGTCTGTGATTAATTACTGTTCTAACCACTGTGACACTAGCAAGGCTCCACCGAGCCGGTTTCATGAATAATGATGGTATTAAAGAATGCAAACTAAAAAGGCACACATTAACAATGGAATAGATAGTATTTTAAATAACTGAGAGCAAAGGGCACAAGCATTTGTAAACATTTATTTGTGTGCCGGTGGGCTAGGATCCAGAACCTATGCCCTATGCTACTATTTTTTTATCACTAGTGGTATTACCAGAACACAATGATCTAAAATCAGACAGTGACAATATCTGGATGTAGAAGGAACTGTTAATATATTTCTATTCATTTATGGCAAGCATAATACACCGTGGGGTCCAGCAAGAAAACACCAATACCTTGTACTTTTTGCTTTATACTGGGGAAAGAAAGTCAACAGAGGAGCTGTGACCTTTATTTGGGTATCACAGTGATTGGCTGCTTATGATGAATCACATGCATGTAGTTCCTCTATATTGTTTATGCCCCCAGAAATTAGGTTAATGAAATGAACAGCTGGTGCACACACACATGTGCCTTTTATGTCATTTGCGGGAACTTTTTTTCCAATCTTTTCTTTTGACTGCATTTGGTTGGAAAGCTATGATTGAGGAATAGAAGACTTTATATAGGGAAAAGGCTTCAAAGGAAAACAAACTTAGTTATCTTACCCAATCAAAACATGGAATGAACCAGTATTACTTAAAAGTAGAGTTCCCTCATGGCAATGTAGGAACAATAGCATTAGGAATTGCTGATTTGACTGGTTTGTAAGAAACCAATTGCTAAATAACTATTTGCAAATAACTGGGGCTCAGAAATTGGATGAATTGAAACCAAAAAAAAACACATAAATCTCATTATATGGAACAGACAATAAACAAGTCCAAAAGGTGGCAATTTAAAACACTATTTGAAACAGGCCTAAGGTCAGGGCAGGCAGAAATGTGAGCAGAGTAAAATATCAAGCCAATGGTAAAAATCAAAAACAGGGCAGGAACAGGACGTGATTCAGGAGCATGGATTCAGGAAACAGGATCGGGAACAGGAACTGGAACATGAACTCAAAACAGGAGGCTAGGGAAATGTAATCAGCATATGATCCAGCACATGTTCCTGCCAATGGCAAGCTTATTGCCTGCAACTGGATTAAGGATATGGACCAGGGAACACAAACAGGAGAAACAATTATTAAAAAACTTGCCAGGCCCTGACCACATTACCTCCTGTGGCTTTCAGACCATCATACACTACACTAGGTCCCTGGTTATAGGCCAGAGAGTAACTGACAAATGGTGAAATGCTTAACTTGGTTGCAGCCATGTTGTTGTTTGACATAGAGAAAACCTGACATTTTATATGTCCACTTTGCCTAATTATTAAATATGTGGAGCTTTGAATGAATGTGGCAGTAATAATATAAAGAGTTAGATAGCTACACTTTAGCCAGGTTTATACTGAATAATGCAACTATTACATTTTTTTACAGGTTATATTCTGAGTTTTTAGTGTTAGCATATGAATAACACTAGATAAAATATGTCAAAATTGTTAAGTAAAATAATAGTTATTGTACAGTGGTCCCTGAGAAATAAATATAGGATTAATAAAATGTAAAAAGTATAAAGGTTAAAACATTAAGGAGCATACGGTATATTAGATTGTATCATTTATAACTGGATGTATATTCAAGCTGTATGGACTAGTTTGTTTTTTTCCAATATTCAATATAAACTGACTTATTACTGATTACAACTAGCAGATATTCATCTCCATGTGGAACATCTGATTTTAAGTAAGTCAAAATGGGGTGGTCAACATTTAGCACATCAATAAAGCCCTGGTAGGCGGTGGTGTGGAGTTAAAATGTTGAATTAGCCTAATGAGCATGTGATACTTTGAGTTATGGAGCTGAAGCAAACTCTGTTCATTTGAGGATATTGTATAGCTCTTTTTCTTTATGATTTGCTTTGGGATATGGATCACTGGAGGCATGATTGCTGCATTCATATCCATTTTAAACTGTCATATAAGTTACATGATCCTTTGACATAACAAATTCTGGCATGACTGGATTGGTGGAATGGGATCATGTTCAGAAAAAAGGAAAGCTGAAGTTTTTGTTTATACCCTATGGGGCAGATTTATGAAAGGTCGAGGTGAATTTTCGAATTGAAAAATTCGAATTTCAAGCTATTTTTGTGTACTTCAACTAGGGAATAGTCCAAATTCGATTCGAATTAGCAAAAAATTAGAAAATTCGACTGTCTCTTGTCTCTTAAAAAATTAGACTTCGACCATTCACCATCTAAAACCTGCTGAATTGCTGTTTTAGCCTATGGGGGACCTCCCATAGGCTTTTGGGTTTTTTTGGGAAAAACTTTGATCGAATGTGCTATTCCTTCGATTAGAACAATAAGAATTCTTATCAGAAAAAAAAGGGGAGAAAAAAGTTTAATTTAATGTAATATTTATAAGGCACCATTTGGGTACCCTTAACCTCCCTGCCAGTCACTGATCTAAAGAAGGAAAATAATGTCTCTTTTTGCAAGTGCAGCCACTGTCAAAACAGAAATTTGCTCCTGCCCATTCTCACCTACCGTTCATACAAGATTTGCAAAGATCAGTCTACTGACAGCTGGGATAAGGCTTGTTTGCAATGTGGGTGGTAGCTGTATTGAATGGCCCCTTCATTCCATTAGATTAGGGACTGCCAGCCACATACTGTACAGTTCATAAACATTCCCCTCTTTGTTTGCACTTTTATTGCAACTTTTAGGTTTGGTTTGGGCACTCTCCTGCTCTGGGTCCACTAGGAATTGAGTGAAGGGTCAGAAGCAACCTCTAGGGTGTATTGTTTGGCTATTTTGGAGCACATGTCAGAGAGGAAGGAGAATTATAGTAATCAGACACTGCTGTGCGTTCAAGACTGGAGAAAGCAGCAAATCATAACTTGAACATGTCTTGCATGTATGAGCCTTAGAAGAAAGTTGCATACAATGTACTCTAGTAGCAACCCACAAATCAACCATCAAAAGAGCTTCTGTTGCACCTCAGAACGCAAATTAAGAGCAGACTTTTTAAAGGAACCATGGATAGGATTTATGTTGTGGGCCTTCTGAACAATGGAAGATAGTGTCGAGATTTAAAGTAAGATGAGTAATATTGTTTAATATTGTTTTTATCCCTATCAGAATGGATACTTTAGGTTTCGGATTCCTTTCCTTAGGTAAGTGTTAGGATTAAGGAGCCACTATGGAACACTAAAGGCTCCTGTCCCTTTTAAGGTTTTAGTGAGGAGCAAGGAGGCAGTTAAGTTGGGAGGGCAAGTGTTTGGTAAACAGGACCAACAATAGTGAGGCACCGACAGATTTTACAAAGCAGGGAAAATGATCAGTGTAACAGCAAGTAAGGCAGAAGCACATACCATGGACAGAGTTACCAGTAGTAAGGGGAGACTAAAAAATAGCAAACTCCATTGGTGTCAGTGGGGTTTTAAAGGTCTGAATTTAGCAGCACTCAGGGAATAGAAGCTCTAGTGTGTAGGGTGCATGCACCAGTATTAGAACCAGTGGTGCTGGCTCACTGACATCAGTGGCAGGTTGATGCCAGAGTTAAGTGTAGAAGTACAGTATTTATTATAGACCCAAAGAATAGTGGGTAGGAGGAGTACATCAACCATGATAGACTTAAAGGGTTGTGGATAGAAGTGCACTATCTATTATATGCCTATCCATCTGTTATAAGCCTTTTCTAAGAGGTTGATGATGAGATGATGGTGCCCTTAAAGGAACTAGAGCCTAACGAAAGAAGTATGTAGAAATGCTGTACATTATGTTTTGTGCTTCTGTACCAGCCCAAGGCAACCATGGCCCTTTAAAAGTAAAGATCTGTGTCTCCAAAGATGCCCCAGTAGCTCCCCATCTTCTTTTCTGCTGATTCACTGCACATGTTCTGTGCTGCTGTCACTTACTGAGCTTAGGGACCCACTCACAATATACAGTACACATAGAATAGAAATGTCACAATATAAGGCTGATTAGTAATTAATATACATAATTACTACATGGCAGCACAGAAACCAGTGCAATTAGCATCAGAATTTAATAATCAGCAAACCTGTAGCATCAGCTTATATTACAGACCAACCTCATTTTCTGCTGGATAATTAGTGACGAGCCCTAAAGGGAATCTGTCGTCAGTTTAAACTTATTTTTTTTTTTGCATTTTTATAAAAAACACACATTCATAAACACTGTCTGGCAAATAAAATGTTAATCCACAAATCCATGCATAAGTTATTTTAGTTTGTATTTTGTCATGGGGGCTTCCATTTCTGCTCATTACACATTCATCCTGTGCTGCTCTAACAGCAGGCACAGCATTACCTGTGTGCTTGGAGGCAGCCACTCTGTAATGAAAAGCCAGGTTGCACTACGACATGAGAATCTAGCTGTACACTCCCCCTCCCCTCTCTGCCCGTGTGTGATGTTTGGAGGAGAGAGGTCACATGGTTTGCAGGGAAGCAATTACTTTCACTTTCCTACGTCCTGCTCTACAGCTGCACTAGCAGCCCCTCCTCCCACAGACACTATCAAAGCTCCTGCTGTTCTGTAAGTTTGATCTCTGCTTTCCTTTGGAGGGGGGAACTTTCTCTCCTTGCTGCCTTCCTAGTTAGTTTTACTGGTTACTAGATGAGGTAAAGGAGCTGTGAGTTCCCTCTGCTATCCACCTCACACACACTGCGCTCCTTTCCTGCCTGCAATACTTCTTTTTTCATTAACTACTTACTGCCTCCTTTTCATGAGCTATTTTAACCCTTCCTAGACTTCCTCTTAAGTTTTCCTGGTTTTCAAGTATGTCCTCCTTATTTTATCCTTTTTTCTATTCTCAGTCCTGGGAGTGTACTCCTGTGTTTCATTTTTGTGTAAACAAATATAAATAAACTATCTATATAAAATATTTTTTCCAGTGCCCAAAATGAATTGTATATATATATATATATATATTTATTTTTGAAACATAAGTGGGAGCAGTGATCACAGGACTATCTTATTTCAGTCCTTCTGAAGTGGTGTCAGTGGGAGCTTATCTTGATTCCTGCCTATTGTTCAATTGACAGGCTCAGCAGACAAGGCTCTATTTACATTACAATAGACTATGGAGAAGCCGCACACCACACACTCCCAAAGGTTCTTATCCTGGTGCCCAGTGATAGAGGAATCGGCAGCCTCACAACAAGGGTAAGAAGAATTTCACCGGCACACAGGAATTGTAGTAGCAGGGCAAGCCCTTGCAATTTTATTATGCACTACTGCATAATAAAATTGCAAGGGCTTGCCCTGCTACTACAATTCCTGTGTGCCGGTGAAATTCTTCTATTTACATTACAGCAGCTTGTAGGAGGGAGGGGTAATGACATCACTCCAACTTGCAGTGCAGCAGTAAAGTGTGACTGAAGTTTATCAGAGCACAAGTCACATGACCTGAGGGCAGCAGGGAAATGTCAAAATGTCTAGCCCCATAGCAAATTTTAAAATTAGATATAAAAACATCCATTTCTTGTTTTGAAAAACGGATTTCAATGCAGGATTCTGCTGTAGTAGCACTATTAACTGATACATTTTGTAAAAAACATTTTTTTCCATGACAGTATCCCTTAAGCTTAGCTTCTCAACAGCTGCTCAGAGCCCACTGAGCATGTGAGTGTCACAGACACTTTCCAAGATGGTGACCCCCTGTGACAAGTTTGATGTCCTGGATCATTGCTGCTATTGACAAGCTGAAACTTTAGGCTGGTGCAATAAGTTCAGTATATATAAAATATGGCATTTTTAGTCATATTCATGTTTAGGCTTTAGTTCTCCTTTAAGTAGAATTGGGCTCTTTGGTGTCGGCCTCATATGCTGGGGATGGAGCAAAAAAGAGACACCATGGAATTCTCTGTTTAGCTAGAGACTAGAGCTGGGGCATTGGGGGCACCATTATATGTAAAGACATTTTTAAACAGCACTGGTAGTTTTTGGACTTTTGTTTCTTATCTTGTAAATAGCTTAATCAGACCCGATTGTAACATGATTACAGTTTGCCAGAAATGTGTTTATTTTAATTTTCTCTGTTTTGCATCACATGTCCTGGCTGATGATTTGGCGGTAATGTCAGGCAACAACCCACAAATAGTGATGGGTGAATTTCACATATTTCGCTTCATGATTTTCCCGCAAAATGCGGGAAACGGGGAAAAATTAGTGAAAAAGGCGATTGATCGGAAAGTTCACAAAAAAATCGTGAAATTCGAACATTTTTACGAAAAAATTGTGCAATTCGAACGTTTTCACTAAAATCGAGCAATGCGAATGTTTTCACTAAGAAATCAAGCAATTCTAAATTTTTCACAAAAAAAAAAAAACGAGCAATTCAAACGCTTTCACGAAAAAATTTAGCAATTCAAACGGTTTCTCTGGAGATTGGCGAATGTATTCACCGGCAGCAAGATGTGGAAATTCGCCGCAAATTCCTGCCAGTGAATTTATTTGCCTATACCCACAAACAGAAGCAGAAGAAGGATTCATTATAAAGAAAAATCTATAATACTCCATTTTCTCCATTTCTTATGTCCATACATCAAGACAAACATTATGGCAGCACACACTCAAAAATTATCTTCTCTGTCTATACTACAGAATTTTGTTATATGTGTGACTAAAAATAAACTGAAGATAATTCATATATATATATATATACTTAAAACCTGGAATTCAACCCTGTAGCAAAGAGAGTATGTTCTTCCTGTGTCTCTGTGGGTTCCCCTTATACTCCAAAAATCAGCAATGTAGAATAATTCCATGTAAAAATTTGTGAGAAAGTCTATTTACAGGAATACAGTGAGGTGCCTAAAATTGGCACCTCCACCAGTGAATCAGGGTTTCCATGTTCTTCTAGAGGATTTTCAATAACGACAAGAATTCCCCCTTTATGTTTTTAGACTAAAATAAAATGCAATGAAATATTCACAAATTAAAAATATTGAATATAATGCTACTTCCTATCAAGCAACACAATTGTGAAGGCATAGTAATTTCTTGGATGATGCAGATAGAAACTGTGCCAGCACAAAAGGACATTATCCCGGAAATCTTTTATTACACTTCTAATTGCTTGCAGCTCCTAAGATATGTCCAGATGGGATTTATTTCTTCCTTTTGTTATGATTTCCACCAATTTAAAGTCTTCAAAGGCATAATTGGATTCTGTAGGATTCCAGCCACAACCTAACCAGAAACGTCTTAGTGTCACGATCGCCGCCCGGAGCAAGACCAGGTCCGCAAGTGCGCAGGTGCGAAGACGTCACAACGGCGCGACGGACGCAGGCGCAGCGCATCGGTCGCAGACGTGCTGACGTCGACGCAAGGGCGCCAAAAAACCCCTTTAAAAGGACGCCTGAGGCGCCAAGATGGCGCCCGAAAATAGGATCTCGTTCCTGAGAAGATTCCTGGGTTTCCTGCTCCTTTTCCTGTTATCCCTGAACTTATTCCTGATTGTTCTCTTGTTATTGACCCCCTGCCTGGACTTGGACTCTGTTGTATTCTGCCTGCCTTGTGACCTGTTGCCTGGACTCTATTACCCCTTCTGCCGAATCCCTGGATACCGCGATCCTGATCCCTCCTGAGGGGCTTCCTCCTAGATCTGGACAACTCCCCCAGAGGGAACTCCCGGTTCCCTGACACTTAGCTTCTTATTTCTTTCTAGTTCTTTCTACTTCTAGACGTACCTATTACCAACACTGACTAACTTGGAGTTCTTAGAATGGTGTTCTGAATCTTAGACCATCACCCATCACTATTGAGTCAATAAGTTCTCAAACATGACCCCACTAGATATAATTTGCTGCTGCTGGTCATGACAGTTCCCATGATGTCCATATATTATATTACTGTACCAGCTATGTAGCACTCGTGTTGGCCATAGACTAGCAATGCAAAATTTCTAGTGAGCATTACAAGGTAAAGGCTTCCTCTACAAAGGCTCACTGCTAAAGGGATCACAATTAGTAGAAATGGCATAAAGAGCAAAATCCCATTGTCTGCTGTTGGACACTTTGAGTAGATTCAGTAGATAATGAGCTAATAGTCCAGCTAGTATACCTGTTTAGGGCCTTGCAACTCCAGAATTCCCTATGTGAGTAAATAAAGGCAATACTTCAATGAGGCTCTGCTAAGTGGTAAGTGTTGCTCCCATTGGCCTCAAAGCAGAAGCATATTTTTGAATTCCAGGCTTGGAGTTAAGTTTTGATTGCATAAAAACCAGATCCTCAGTGTAGGTTGACAATCCAAATAGGGGCTACCAAATGGCCAATAACAGCACTTATTTGGCACCCCAAGAACATTTTTTATGCTAGTGTTGCTCCCCATCTCCTTTTACTTCTGAATGTTGTTCAGGGGTTCAAAAAGTTGGGGATCCCTGCTATAGAGGAAGCAGAACCTGCTGTCATGGGACACCAGACAAAGGGGTCTGCTTCCCCTACCTCTATAATTGTAAGCTATCCTCCCACCCCAGCAATAATCTTACCTACCTGGTGCGAGCCATGCGCGGGGGGGCAGGGGATACAGTGGGTGAGCAGGTGGGCAGGTGGCCAGGTGGAGGAAAGGCCAGGTAGGTGCAGACTGGACCCCTCAGAAAATATTTTGTTTAGGATTTTTTTAATGTAATGTCCTGCCACCTTCAATTTGAAAGAAAAGATCTACATATCAAGGATGCTCTAAGAACACTCTAAGAACCCTAAATTGTACCCATTTGCTGGCTAGATATAAAAAAAGAGCCTGGTTTGCTGCACTTTGCTTCCTAGTTAATAACATCTTCATATGAGTAGATAAAAAAGGACTTTAATATTCTCTGTTTGACACTAAAAAGTCTACAAATCAACCTTGTGGCTTCCAGGGACTGTTTAATGAAATACCAACTGGCAAGTGATAGTCACACTGGAGTATTTATTGTCCCCACCTGAAACATCATTCATTGCACACCAGATGTCAGATCTCCATCAGATTTACAGCTTTGGAGAGAATCACACCTGGTCACATTTGCTTTGATAAACAGAGGATGAGTAAATGAACAAAATTTGACAGTGTATAAACATTCTCTCCTATATACTTTCATGCTCCTTTTTATATTATTTTTAACTAATATTTTTATTCAACAGATTATAATTATGTTTAAAATGTATTTAACCCTTTAACTACCAGCAGTGTAGATTCTATCTTGTTGGCACCAAAGTTATAGAGTGCCAGGCAATATAGAATTTGGGATACCTATTCGACCACAGGGTTGATGGACTGAAGTTCGTATTTGCGAAAATTGTGGCACAAAAATGCAAATTTGAATGTATATTTTTCTTCTATTCGAAAACTCACATTTTAATGATTTAATAAAATTCAAATGAATAATTCACAAGAGATTGGCCCCACCATTTTTGATAATAACGTTGTCACCCAGCTGACCAACTGGAACAGACACAGGGGCAAATTTACTAAAGGGAGAAGTGTAAGCCGCTAGCAAAATTTTACCAGAAAGGCAATCTGGAGGAATATTGCCAATTTACTAACAGGCATAGAGGACAAGGACGTTTCACGCCTTTTCGCCAGGTGAATTTTCAGTTACATTACCCTTTTTGCCACAGTCTGTTTCGCAAGTTATACCTGATAAGCTACATCCTCCACAATCTTATGTGAGTGACATCATATCCTGTATCCTGAAAAGTCATTAAAAAAGACAGAAAGCTGGGTTTTTTTTATATGTTAAAGTGGGATTGCGTTTAAAAGTTGTAACTGTTAAATATTTTTTTTTTTTTTACATTTTTTTAACCATTTGAGGGGCATGCCACATTTGTTTTAGGGTGGGCTCATGTCTAGAACAATAGATGATCTCTGCTCTCTCTTGGTCTTTATTTATCTTCCTTGGACATTTTTAATAATAATAAGTGGCCACTTCAAGCAATTGTACCAACATACCTAATAAAGAAATATATATGAACTATATGTACCTAGCATATTCAAAATGAGCTAAGTATAAGTGTGTTAAAGAACTTTCACTAGGCAGAAAGTAATGATAGTGAAATTTCGCTATAAAATGCATGCGGCAATGTATTTTCGCTGCCAACACTTCGCCAGTGTTCGCCTGCCAAGACGTAACTTTGCATTTTGCTGAATAAGCATAGGCGCTGCAAATTAACATCTGACAAAGTAGGGCAAAGTGTGACGGAGTCTTCTGAGGTTGAAATTCACACTCTAGTAAATTTCCCCCACTGAATGCAGTCAACAACTAAAGGTTGGTTATACAGTATCTCAGCAAGGGGTTACAACTGTTGTATAAATGATGATCATCAAGGGGCTGTAAAATGTAAATATCAAATGTATTCTGAGAATAAAAAAGCAGATTGTCCTGTGTTTAAAACCCCCACATGGGCTAGAAAACAGGGCTGTTAGAAATGAACAACTCAGTTTATATCCTGAGACCTTTAGCTTGTTTTTCTTTGTTGCTGCCAAAATTATTTTTTTGCTATAATGCAAAGAAAGATAATATGCACAGGAGAAAGAGAGAAGCAATAGCCTAGAGGTACAATTAACAGTATTCTGCACCTTTCCGTCACTAAGGACATTAGCATGTGTGGTATGGTGTGCGGGATACGTGGGTTTTAGCATTAAAAAAAAAGATCATCTTACCCTGTTATGTACTAAATAAAGTGCCACTTTGAATTACATCTGTAGATTTTGTTTCAAAAAAAGACCTTTTAAGAACTGCCTTCTGATACTCTCTATAGGATATTTTGATAAGTACATTGGTGTGGTTAGAGGACACACATATTTTGTACAGGTCATGGAAGGTTCTAATTTAAATCCAATTCCAACAGTAATATAAAATGACAAGGCCTATATGACTATATACTCTAAGCCATTCAATATATCACAGCAGTTTTTCTATTATACATACTGTATTGCAGTCAATAGGAAAATGTTTTCAGCAATGCCTGAGATACGTAATTACATTGTGGAGTAACTTACAATGTCCTATGCTCCATTCATAGTAAAATTATAATAATATTGTAATTTCAGGCACAAAAGTACTGTGAATCCCTAACAAGCTGGGCAAGTAAAGTGTAAAGATAACTGAACAAATACATCTCATGTCAACACAAATGAAAACAATCATTAATTAATGAACCAAACATGGCCATTAAAACAACACATAGCGACACAAAAAATACAATTCCAGACTTTGAAGGTTCCTGCTAGAAATTAACAAAAAAATAATTTTGGAATGGATCAATCATTTCACGGAAGAAGAGACTGCCAGAATAAAGTAGTCCAGTTTTAGTCAAAGAGTTGACTAAAAAAATTAAAAGTGGATTGTATCTAAAAAAGTGGATTATATGCAAAAAGATTGCCCGTCCATGGGTGCCATTAAAAATAATTATTATAAAAATTAGGTGAAAATACCGTTTGGCCAAAATTTTTAAGCTCACATGCCACGTCAAGGCCCCTCATTATATGTTAGTCCTACACCATTTTGGAGCATTCTATGTTTGTAGTGCATTAAAATGAATTCCCAGAGCTTGTAATTACATTACAAACATTTTAAAAAATGATTAAAGTATTTTCCAAAAATAGAGACTATGACAGATTTTCTTCCAGTTGAATGTAAACACTGGTTGCTAGGGATCCCTAGTAACCACATTTTGGCGCTAACTACAGCCCATTTAAGCGTCCCTCTCGTGCACTGTTATTTTTCTTTTTCCTGAAGAAGGCTCCAAGATGGAGCTGAAACGTTGGAACAAATAAACCTGATTTAATTTAATCTCTTTTTTGCTGTTTGCCTATATATTCCTTGGTGTGCCGTCACCCTGAGGGATATATATATATATATATATATATATATATATATATATATATATATATATATATATATATATATATATATTAAACTGAAAAAAATCAGCATTCGTTAAAAAAAAAAGCCTCTCATGCCTGGATGCAGACCACAGTAACGATCACTGGAACATGTAGAGAGAACGACTTATGTGTCAAACAAAAAAAAAATATTTTAGGTATATATATAAAATCAACTGTAAAAACACACTCTATTGAAGTGCCTGGTAATTATTTGGAGACTGAAGAAAAAAGACCCACATTTGAAGCAAAGCCACAATATTCACCAATGTGGAAGGGTATATTAATGCAATGTTTAATCATTTTAGTTGTGAAAAAGTTCCTAATGTGGAACAGACAATCAGATGAAACATAATAATTCTAACAGTTCTGTATAGTTCTTCTCTGTATAGCAGATACAACAGGCAGACAATTTTATGAGTGGATCAGGGCCAAATTTACCATTAGTTGGACTTCAGGTTCAGGGGATGTGAAAAAAGTGAGATCTCAGGCATTGATTAAATTTTTTTTAATCCTGGCAGAACAGCTTGTGTAAAAATAGTAATGATTGCTTGAAAACCCAAGTTAATTAAACTAACCATTTTTTCGTATCTCCTGAACCTGGTGCCCAACTAATAATACATATTCCAGTTTTTATAGGGGTAGAAAAATGAAGTGGTCGAAATAGAGGTCAATGTAGATCAGTTATAACAAAATAAGGGAGTAACAATTGGGAATTCTAGCATCTGCTAGAGTCATGCTTCGGGAATGTTCAGTAGAACATTGCTGACTCATAATAAGATCAATTTAGGCTTCCAAGAAAACCTGCATAGATAGTTAAGCATTTCTTGTGGATTTTAGCAGTATATGCACCAGAACCTGAGTGTCTTTATGAACAGCCTGAAAAGGTTTGAAGATGACGTGCCATGGATAGGATACAGGAAGCTCCTCTGTAAGGGATACCACCACATCAGAAGACACCACATTAATTGTATACTCAAGAGAAAAACAACTGCAAAGCAATCAACACTCTTCTCAGTTCTGTCAAAAATACTTTCACAAAGTTTATTATAAAAATATAAATGTTTGCACTACAAATCATTTTACATTAGTCTGAGGCCTTCTACAGTCGCACCCTAAGAAACTAAGTAATGCTTAGAAAATGCCATGTCAAAGTAAATGCAATATGTTATACAGGCCTAGAAAAAGCATAAACTAGGTATATAAACAGAAATAAATAATAGGTAAATTACCTTTTAAAATACTGAAAATATGATATTAAAGACATTTTTTGAATAATTCTTGAAGGTGTGTTCCTTAAAATATGTTTAAAATGATGACCATAAAATATTACTAGTAGCAAGAAAATTTGAGTGCTGACTTAGAGATTATGTGGCCCCTAGCAATGAAGAATTGCTGTCCCCCTTTTGAAGCTTTAATTAAACTGCAAACCCTAGCACCCCCACACAGCTGCTTGTGGGGTGCTATGAGTCACAGTTTAACAGCAAATAGAGAGGTTAGATATTGAAAATATAAAACAATCATGTATTCTACTTTTGTTACCTCCCCAAGGGTCCCCTTGATGCCGAAGGACCAAGGCCTATACTCTCGCTGTCCAACCCTGATACCAGATGGGACTGAATTTAATCTTACATACATGTATGTACAAAAACGTAAATAATACAAAATGCTCAATGAGGTCTCCTGAGATAGGAACAAACAATACAGTAGATATATTACAATGATGATACACATGAAACAAGCCACATCAACTTTGTAATAGTTTCTCATAATCCATCCTATTTTTAAGTAAATACTTTAAATGCTGAAAACTTCAAAATATATTTTCCATGCAGACCATAAAATCAGAGGTATCCTGATGCATTGGGAGTAAGGTCCATTTGTTCAGGTCCCACTAACATCATCAGCTTGGATAGTTTAAAAATTTGGAGCCATCACCTAATAAATTCCACGTATATCAAGCAAATTCATTTTTGCCTCAAATATCATACTAACTGACCCTTGCAGCCCTTACAATATTTAAGTGTTTAACTAGATTCTTTTTCCCTTTCTCATTTATAGCATTGTACCATTGTATCATTTACTTGTAAAATAAAAAATAAATATAACATGAATAAATCAATTTCTTTCATTGTTATGACCCAAGAACTGAAATAAAACAGTGTGGGCTAGCTTTAGTAAACTCTCGATATTTGACTCAGGTCATTTTTATTTTAAAGAGTTTGTTAAAAATGTCAACAAAAGAATGGCAAAGTTTTGGGGTGTCCCTTAGTTAAGGAAAATGGTCAAAAAAGATTGGGAAATTATGCTAATTTCCATCAAAATAATCAAAAAATTTTTCAGGATTAACTTTTACATAGGATCTGTTGTAAATAAGACTAACACTAACCAGGTTCCATAAATCTTTCCCTAAATTGCTTAAAAGTAAAAAAAAAAATATCAAACCTCAAATTCATGTAAATTTAAATAAAAACAGCACAGTTGCTTGCTATGTACAGGCGGAGTAAGTCATGTTGCCATGAAAAATTAAATGGCCAATACAGAATTTATAGTGTTGAAAGCTTTTTGACTTAATTTGTCAATTGGTTGTAGATCCTAATGTCATTTCTGGACAATGCAGTCCTTGGAGAATTAAGGCAAATCTGGCATATATTCTTTATTTTAATTACTGTAACAGTTCACCATTGCTTTTAATTATGTTTGTCAGACACCCCTATACAGATTTTTCAGTGGTAAGTTGAGTTGAAAAGTGACAGGGTTCATAATAACAAATTAAATAGGATCATTTACACCCAGGTTGGGCTGTCTTTGTTTGGAAGGGTTATATGATTAAGGTGAATGAGTAACTCTTTGTAACATGTTCAGGATAACATTTTTAGATTTTTAGAATCTAAAGCTGGAAATTATGCTAATGCTAAAAAATGTAAGAACCTTTCATCATTAACAAACATATGCTTTCATATAAAAGAGACAATTAAACACTATGCTCAACATAAGAAAATAAGAACTTACTAAGGAATTTTCCAAACATATCACATTAAGAGGCAGATTTATTAAGGGTCAAATTGAAAATTCAAATTCAAGTTTTTTCAAAACTCTCAAATTCGAATTGTGAATTATTCATACTTGATTCAAATTTTAAGATTTATCAAATTCTGGCCCTTAAAAAATTAGAATTCGACAATTCACCAGTCAATGGGTGAGGTCCAGCGACAAATTAGGATATGCTACTAGTCTTCCTGACAAGTTTAGTCAAATTTGATTCATATTCAATTCGAGTTTTTGAGTCAGTAAAATTTGTGCGAATTTTAGATACTCTATTTTTTTATCAAATATCCCACAATTCAAATTTCAAGTATATGCAAATTTAATAGAGTTAAAAAAAACTCACATGAGTTTGAAATTCGACCTTTGATAAATGTGCCTCCCCGACTAGTGATGAGCAAAATGTTTTGGCAAAAAAATTGTTGCGCATCAAAAAAAAATTCCGGCCACTTCAATCCATTCGGCAAATTTTTTACCATTATGAAAAATGGGGCAATTATCGGAATTCTCTTCCCTCACATGGGATTTCCATTGAGGAAATCCCATTTTGTGGAAATGACAATTGTATCAAGTTTAAGAAATGTGTTAGTATGGTCAAAACTTTGTTGACAATCAGTAAACATTTAATAAATTGGCAAAACAATTTAACTGCTTACAATTCTTCAGGATTCCTCAGGGGGCAAAAAAGTTATTTATGAGGAATAATGGGGCAAAAAGTTATTTTTGAAGAAATGATAAACACACCATGTTAGTGATATTTTCCAAAGGATTACAGTGATACATTTATATGCTCTGTGGAAGACATATTCTACTTTTGGAAGCTTGGTCATCACCCACCAGTAAAACAGTTTCTTAATAAACATTTAGCACCTTCAAACTGTTTAAATACATTAAATAAACTGAAAAGCACTTACATGGGGGAAAATAGCAATAGAAAGCAAACAGATCAGCGTTGCCGTAAGTATTGCTTTATATATCCATAAACCTTTTGACTGGACTACAACATTAATTTAATTTTTCTTTTCTTTATTTCTGTTAACATTTTAGGTAAACATTAATTTTCTGATATTATTTCTATGATCTAGCATTATCTGGGAATTATTCTAAAAAGAGGTCTTTCCATATTTTGAAGTTCCAAGTTTTAAGGCAGCAAACATATTAAAATGTAAAAAAAAACAAAGCATTTTTTTTTACCATTCATGTGTATTTGCACTAGATTAATTTGCATTTTTTACAATGGACTCTCATATTAACAGATAATTGGTAAAAAAAACAAGGGGAATTCTGCTGTATCTCCTATTTTTTAGGTGTTGTTTTTTTTTTTATAATAAATCACATGCCTGTATTACAAATGCAAGTTTTAAGGCTATATTCTGAAAGTGTCAATGAAAATGTAGAATATTTATTGGTTTTAATTGTTTTTTTTTTAAGATTAAAAATATGGATTCGTACAAGCATTAAGAGTTCTAATTATCTGAGTCAGTGCCAGAACAAAGCAGAGCTGGATCCCAATGTATTCATATTTTCAAGTCTGAAATTGAATACATGTTAAATTATTAGAAGAACTATAAACCTAGCTGAAATGAGTGGAAACAGGAATTGAAATTAAGAAACTGGAGGTCACTTGGGATATAGGGGTTTAGGGATTGACACAAAATGGCCATGTACAAAAATGTGCCGAGGGGGCAACAGAGCTCTTGTTACACCCCAGATGGAAGAAATATTCACTTTATATCACCATAGTGAAAAATGTATCTCAGAAACATAGCTTGGAATCATTTGTTGGACCTAAAGTCAGAGATGCCAATTTCTATAGAATTATAGAATTTTTTTTATAGTATTTAATGTATTCTAGTCTTCACCAGACCAACAAAATACTGGTAGTTTTAACAAATATACTGGAACAGTTTTAACATATTTTATATATTTAGGGGGTTATTTAGTAAAACTCAACTATTTTTCACTTTATTTTTTAAAAATCAACCAAAATCCCAAACCTGAATCCTCTTAATTTACCAATAAAACCTCATTTAAAAAAATTAATTAGAATTAATTTGTCTATCGAAAACTCAACTGTATCGACTTTCGAGCCACAAACTTAAATTTATCAGATTATTGAACTAAAACCAGCACATACAGCCTGAATTAAGAACCCTGAAGGTAAAATAGGCCCATTAAAAAGCATCTGCCTTAAATTAAATCAATAATAGCCCAGTATTGCCAAAAATATCTGCACAATATTGCAGTTTGTCTCTGGATTTTCTTGTCAAATTTTTAAAATATGACATATGACAATATAAACAACACCTATATGGCCTTAACCTGATATTTTTTTAGTTACCTATTGTCATTGGATATTCCAATATATAGTACACATGTCTGAAGCGAAAAAAAAAACAAATCACATTCAAATAAATATTATTTTACAAACAAATGGTTGACTGAATATTGACTATTTTTTTCTGTCTTTATTACTAAATAATTCATTTAACATACCAATGTATAACTGGTGTAACAATGTTGGTTAAATATCCTGAAGGTTACCTGTATTCATTGTAAAACCAAAAAGAGAAAATAAAGAATGTCATTAATGTATTTTTTTAAATGCAAGATTTGTGAGTTTTCCCTGTACTCGGATGAGAATGCACTGTTTCTGTTGTATTGCGAGTCTTGTATATCCTCCATAATCTTCTGTCCAATCAGATTTTGTGTGTTACCAAAATGTAACCTTCCTGACTGAGCGATAAAAGAGTATTTGCTCATTTTTTAAGGCATTATAATTCCAGTACAAGAGTCTTTGTGGGAATAAGATTATTGTCCACCCCCACAGTGTTCTCCTTATAGTTTTTAAAAGCATGAATTGCACCTTCCATATGAAATATATCTTCTTGTATATTTGTTTCATACATTAACAGGTCCATTCTTCTGATGTGTTTCAGGAGGTCTAAAGCTACTTGTGATTTTCTTTCTTGGTCCAGTAATGGTAACACCAACTGTCTTCATATCGCTGAAACGAATATTTAAAAGAAAGACATATAAAATCTTCAGCAGATATTTTAAATGGAGAAATAGTTTTGAAAAATGATATGAAAATGCTTCATTGACACTAACTTACACTCTTTTACTGATGCTCTTGATTGGCACTTTGCTGGCATATGATATATTTGTGTGGCCTTTAAGGATTCCTTGAGTGCCCATCGCCTTCTTTTTTACACATTTTACTCTACCCAAATTCCAGGATTCAGAGTAAATCCTGTATTTTTCGCTTATGTGCATAAATAGTAATTCTCAACTCACTGTGAGTGTGCAAATACCTTTGGTCAATTTGCCATGATACAGAAGACATTTTTCCATTTATCAGTATGGGGTCTTGTTTATGAACCATGGACCAGGGCTACCTTGTGGGTTGAGTGCATAGGCACAGGATTTTCTGCCCCAGAATTGAAAGGCAAAAACCTATGTCTTTTTTATGAATAGTGCTTTCTGCATTAGACAGTGCTGTGGGCCTTGTATGAGGGAATGTGCAACAGAGCAGCTGTACCAACTGCATTAAGTACAAGGTTGTCTTGCATCTGTGTTATGCTCTTCACCAGGGATCCCCAACCTTTTGAATCCATGAGGAACATTTAGTAAAAAAAGAGCTACTGGTTGGGGATCACTGCTCTACACCTTGCACCAGATGTTAAACTAACTGTGGAAACCTTTGCCCCAGGCACAACAGGCAGGGCAGCCATCAGGGGGGGACAGGGAGGAGAGTTGTAGGGGGCCCAGAGGGTAAAGGGGGCCCGCCACGCCACACATACTTGATTAGCCGGGCCCCCCAACTTTCTGAGAGCTGCTGACTTCGGGAAAGCATGGACGTTTAAGGGGCCCTGGCCACCAATTTTCTCATAATGTGGGGGGCCTTGGCCACAAATATTTTTTTTATGGGGGGCCATGACCACCAATATCTTTTTATTTTTTATTAACATGTGGGAACCCTAGCCATCATAATTTTTTTTGTTTTTTTTACTGTGTGGTGGGGGGGGCAGACCTGTGGGGTGGGGAGGGTGGAACTGTAGGTGGGGCTTGCGGTGGGTGCAGCCTAGGGGGCCCAGGAAATTTTGTCATATGGGGCCCTGCGATTTCTGATGGCTGTCCTGCCAACAGGTAAGTGTCGGGGATGAAGTGTGCACTGTTGTGCATCTTAGTGCTGTTATACATGCACCAGGGAAAATGGTCAATGATCCTTCAGATATTTTTGTTGTCGAAACGTTTAGCCCTCCAACAATCAATTTTACTAAGGGAGTTGCGGGGAGGTAGAAACTGTACTTTAACAACAAATAGCAAGGGACCTTTTTACCCATAAAGAGGATCACCGCACCAGAGTCCCCCCCTTCAGACTAGAGGAAAATAACTTTCATTTAATCCAAAGTAGGTGGTTCTTCACAGTGAGAACAGCGAGGTTGTGGAATGCACTGCCGGTGACGTTGTGATGCTGATTCTGTTAATGCCTTTAAGAATGGATTGGATGATTTCTTGGACAGACATAATATCAAAGGCTATTGTGATACTAAAATCTATATATGAGAATGTAAGTAGACACCTCGATTCTGGGATGGCAGTGGATGTGATTTACTTAGATTTTGCTAAAGCATTTGATACAGTGCCACACAAAAGGTTACTGGTTAAATTAAGGAATGTTGGCCTGGAACATAGTATTTGTACCTGGATAGAGAACTGGTTAAAAGATAGACTACAAAGAGTGGTGGTAAATGGAACATTTTCTAATTGGACCAGTGTTGTTAGTGGAGTACCGCAGGGCTCTGTACTAGGTCCCTTGCTTTTCAACTTGTTTATTAATGACCTGGAGGTGGGCATTGAAAGTACTGTTTCTATTTTTGCAGATGATACTAAATTGTGCAGAACTATAGGTTCCATGCAGGATGCTGCCACTTTGCAGAGTGATTTGTCTAAACTGGAAAACTGGGCAGAAAACTGGAAAATGAGGTTCAATGTTGATAAATGCAAGGTTATGCACTTTGGCAAAAATAATATAAATGCAAGTTATACACTAAATGGCAGTGTGTTGGAAGTTTCCTTAAATGAGAAGGATCTAGAGGTCTTTGTTATCTAATTCTGGGCAGTGTCATTCTGTGGCTACTAAAGCAAATAAAGTTCTGTCTTGCATAAAAAAAGGCATTAACTCAAGGGATGAAAACATAATTATGCCTCTTTATAGGTCCCTGGTGAGGCCTCATCTGGAGTATGCAGTTCAGTTTTGGACTCCAGTCCTTAAGAGGGATATAAATGAGCTGGAGAGAGTGCAGAGACGTGCAACTAAATTGGTTAGAGGGACGGAAGACTTAAATTATGAGGGTAGACTGTCAAGGTTGGGGTTGTTTTCTCTGGAAAAAAGGCGCTTGCGAGGGGACATGATTACACTTTACAAGTACATTAGAGGACAATATAGACAAATGGCAGGGGACCTTTTTACCCATAAAGTGGATCACCATACCAGAGGCCTCCCCTTTAGACTAGAAGAAAAGAACTTTCATTTGAAGCAACGTAGGGGGTTCTTCACAGTCAGGACAGTGAGGTTGGGGAATGCACTGCCGGGTGATGTTGTGATGGCTGATTCAGTTAATGCCTTTAAGAATGGCTTGGATGATTTTTTGGACAGACATAATATCAAAGGCTATTGTGATACTAAGCTCTATAGTTAGTATGGGTATATAGAATTTAATTAAAAGTAGAGAGGGGTGTATGTATGGATGCTGGGTTTTCATTTGGAGGGGTTGAACTTGATGGACTTTGTCTTTTTTCAACCCAATTTAACTATGTAACTATGTAACTATGTATAGTTAGTATAGATATGGAGATATATATATAATTTATGTGAGGGTATTGAGAGGTCATTGTCAGTGTGTATATGCATAGATGGTGGGTTTCATTTGGAGAGGTTGATAGACTTTGGACTTTTTACAACCAGATTTAACTATGTAACTATATAACTTTTGTATTTAAAGTAGTAAAAGTTGCAAAGTTTGCCTCAGGTCTTGTAACCAATAGCAACCCAGCAATGAATAGAAGTGTTGTACAGAAAACATACATCCAAATGATTATTATGGCTTTCTAAAGCTAGAGTCAAATGTATTACATGTTAAGATTTTTAGATAAAGTATAGTAGAATTTGTGATATTTTTGTTAAGCAAACAAAAAACTTCCAAAAATGTACTATGCAATACACCATTTATCTTTGTCTTTTTTATAATACAGTACTGGTTTCTTTCACTCAAAAACATGTCCTGCTCTTTTTCCTAACAGAAAGGTTGGAGGTCCACCTGTATATTTCAGTGTATATTACAAAACATGACTGAGCTAATTTGTGTCTTCACTGACGAAAGTAAATTAGCACCAAGCTTAATGCCCTTATATGAAACCATGTGCCTTTTTTAAAAGGGTTTTATGCTTTTTATAAAGTCATTTGCATTAACTTACTCTAAGGAAATTTTTGCTATTGTTTCACAGGAACTGTAAGTGACTCCAGACAAAATATCCTGACATGGTCCAGTTTGCAAGACATCAACCCAGTCTCCTGTGGGTTGGAATACAGGGAAGTCAGCACAGTTTTGCTCTAGCAGCAGATTTGAGGGCCTGTAGGGGAAAGAAAAAAAAACATTATACTTTGCACATAATCATCCTGCAGGTAATTATCAAGAGTTTAATAAACATACATAATGATGTGTAGATAAGAGGTAGCAGGATTGCACCAAGAGAAAATGAACTGTTGTTTGAGTTATTCACATTTTTATATATTTACACCAAATTTTGTTAATATCATTTTATACCACCTCATATAATTTGCATCACCATGGAAGATGATGGGAACAGGTGTCAGTGTATCTATACATTAATACCTATAAGATGGTCACATGCATATGACTAAACAAGCTGCATTTCCTTCTTCTCACTATTTTTGCAATTTTATCTCATTGGAGTACTCTGTTCATTTTCATGTGTCCCATGTGTTCCTACTATCCTGGGTGCTTTCCCGTTATGATGGGTTCTAAAGCTCCATGGCTTTTTGTTGATACATGGTAATGTGTGTGAGCTAGAAGGCATTTCCCCTGATAACTGCTCCACTATCCTGTGCTGCAAGGGCTACAATCAGACTGCAAGGTCCCAGTCCCAAAAAGCAAAAATGACCAAATGCCATATGTGGGCATTGAACCTTATGAGTTATTTTAGTCCAGGTCTAACTCCTTCTGTTATTGACAGATAGTCAAATACCCTGTGCAAAAACACTTGGTCCATGTTATTTCATGGCTGTTATAGTCATAGGAACAACATTTGAATAATTATATTCCATAGCAAAAAATTAGATTTTGCTGACTGACTAAAATTGTAAAAATGGATCTGGATAAATAGATAGCAAAATAAAATGTCTCTACTATAGTCAGGTAGACAAAAAAGTAATAATAGCCAGAACACTACTTCTTCCTTTGCAGCTCTCTAACCTATTACCAGTCAGTAACCAATCAGTGACTTGAAGGGCAGCCATATGGGACATAACTGTTCAAGTAGTTTTTTTAATCTGACCTGCCTACTGAGGTTCAAAAGCAACTAACTAAACAAATATGTCCAATTTGGCCAGACTTCAAGACGCTAACTGGTTAGAGAGCTACAAAGGAGGAAGGAAGTTGTGTTCTGTAAAATGGGAAGATAAGCCCTATGGTTAGCAAGACCTATGTGAAGTCAGAGATACAGGACCATGTGAATGAGGTCAGGGCCATTCATGCCATGAGGCAAGGTGAGAAACTTGCCTTTAGGTGACAGCGAGTGGTCAGTTACAATGGGCCACAAAATGCTTCCACTTGTGATTTTAAGAGCTGAATTTCGCTGAAAATTCGGCTCTGCTAGCACAGAGAGCACTAGTGATGTGGCCCCTCTTTGACCCGCTCCGATGCTAAAGTTTAAAGAGCAGAGCAGGAGAGGGGTGGCATCGGGAGAGGGGGGGAAGTATCGGGCTGCTGCCGCTAAATAAGTTGAAACAGTCTAGGATTGTTAGCCAGACAGAGCTGGCTAGTAAGAACAGTTTGTGCTCCATAGAGGGAATTCCTGAGGTGACCAGGTCACCAGGTTTTATGGACTTAAGTGGGTAGGATACAGGAAGCTTTAGAATAATCCATTGGAGCTCAATTTGAGAAATTTGATAAACTGGGAGCATGATAAAAATGAATACCCATGGGAACATGGTGTGTGGTACGATATTATGCCTTAGAATGTTTGGTTTCCAAATGGATGAATGTTTAAGTTTAATAGATCTGTTGTTCCTGGTTAAGAACCACTGGGTCCCAAGTCTCTTAGTGAGAGTGAATGTGTTACTGAGAGATATAGATCTACTTGGAGACTTTTACTATTATACTGCAGGGGCTCAGCTGAAGTGAGGGTCTCAATGCGTTGCACCCTGGAGAGCAGCTGGATTGTGGTAAATTAGACAACAATTGTTGAATTGCTATAAACCTATTTCAGTTTCTTTTTTTGTAATTTGACACCAAATAGCTACTGCTGTTCACTACAATGAGTGCATCACCTTTGGACTTGTATTTTTCACTGGCAGTATATCTGAGATTCTCTGGACATTTTGGAAGTATTTATGAAGTGCTGCTGCTGGAAAGAATGCAAGATTTTTTTTTTTCCCCTTCTAATTTTCTAGCGTAATCGGCCTTTAATTAGCTCTATCAGAATCACAAGCCCTCGGAAAGGAAAGCGTTTGTGTATCTAAGCTGAGGAAAAGCAGATTATGGATGTAAGTAGTCAAAGTTAGTTTTCATAAAGATGATTTGGATCAAAGAAATGTTGCAGTATAAGGGAATTGTATTCAAATGTATTCAAATGTGGATGGTTCCTCTAAGGATTGCTAGTTAAAATTTCCTCCTTGGAGAGGACATCTGGACAGTTTATCAATAACAAGGAATTTGTCTTTCGCTACGAAGAGCTTGTGATGTCTCCACACATGCACCAAGGGAATTCTGAGGTTCTTTTTTTTAATCATCTGCAGGTATCGACATTTTTGGACCAAGCTCCCAGTCAGAGGTCTGAATGGGAAATTTATGGGGAGGGTGATGTTCATCATGAGCTCACATTTAACTAAACAAATTAGATGGCTTTCCATCCAGGCAGCTGTACAGAGACCCTGCCGTTTTTCCACCTGATCTTTTACAGCTTTTCATAAATCAGTACCCACCAGGCTACAGACTGCAGTCATTAAAAAGAAATCACTGATATTATATATCTGCTCAGAGGAAAAAAGGAAAGGGGAAAAAAAGCCTCTGAACGCCAGCCCTTCTGTAAAGCGATATGTATTTTCTAAGCATTTCAAGACTACTTATATAAGCAACGACAGCAATTTCTGTGTCAAGTTTATCCTAAACATACATAGTTAGTGAGGCTTATGTATATATTATGGCCCACGTCAAAGTAAAGAGTTTCATTTTAATACTTAGAACATTTTGCTGTTTTGAGTTTTGTCGTTGCCGTGATGGATCTGGTTTGAGATCTAAAATGGGAGAGACGTGCGGATCAAGAGTTATTTCAAATATTCATGGTAGAAGTCTATGAGCAGATTCTCGTTCTCTCGTGGCCTAGCAAATACAGGGCAAGCGTTTAAGAGAAGCCAGGAACAAGGGCATCTGCCCTCTTATGGAAATAGTTACATGTGCTTGCCTGTTTGAAATGATATGTGCTACATGTCTTTAGAGGAGGCCATGCTATTATATAAAAGGATACGTTTGCACTTAAATTAAAAAGAGAATAACCACAAAATAATTTATGTACAAATGAAATTTATTCATGATAGTACAGGTATGGTCATCCATTATCCGGAAACCCATGATACAGAAAGCTTAGAGTTACAGGAAGGCCATCTCCCATAGACTCTATTTTAATCAAATAATTCACATTTTTAAAAATGTCTTCCTTTTTCTCTGCAATAATAAAACTGTACCCTGTACTTTAACCCATCTAAGATATACTTAATCCTTATTGGAAACAAATCAATCCTATTCGGTTTATAAAAGTTTTTTTTAGTACAATTAAAGAGTCATGATCCAAAGCACAGAAAGACTCCTTATCTGGAAAACTCTAGGTCTAGAGCATTCTGGATAAGAGTTCCCATACTTGTAAATGTTTTTATTTGATATTATAGGTTTTCATGAGATATTTGAGCAGAAACCCATGATACATTTTTCATTTATTATGTAATGAGCTCCCTACAAGCCTAGAGTACCCAGCCAACGCTGCTATGGTAACTATAAATACATTATTCTATGTATACAATGTATAGTTTTGTTTTATATAAATTATATTAGAGACTCTGATGCAAATTATTACAAGATCAAGGTCATTACTCATATTTAACTCTTTTTCTGCCAATAATGTGGTAACAGAATTTAAGGAAACAGGGCAATATTTCTTAATTTTTTTTCTTGTAGGTATTGCTTATTTACCTTTCTCTGCTGTCCCTCCACAAAGTGAATTTTTTAAGGCTTTCTGGTTGTTAGAATAAATTATACTAACAATCAGAACAAAGAAAAATGTTGAGGTTACCTTAAACACAAAGTTTGCTAAGGGTATTGGCAATTGAATCGACAATTTCAACTGAATAAGACCATTGCTTATGAACAGTGCAGTCAATCACTATGCGCCTCCTAAATATAGTGGCCTTTATTTGAACACTTTGAGCTTTGACACACAGCTTTCGCTGAAAAATTCACAAATTTCCCACGAAATTTGCAAAAAGGCGCAAAATTAGCGAAACACGAATTTTGACGCCAGTGACAATTCATGAGCGTCAAAATTGGCAATTTGACATACGCCTATTTTGTTCAATTGCATTAAAGCTGTGCGTTTAATTGTCACCAGGGCCAATTTCGTGAATTTATTCACCGGCAGCGAAACGTGAAAATTCTCTGTAAATTCGCGCCTGACGAATAAATTGGCCCATCACTACACACAGGCTTTTGAGGGAGAAAAAACACCCATGTCGCTTGCTAGTCCCATGCCAACTGGTAAATGAAGGGTCTAAAGAAGATGAATTTACCAATACTCAGGGGTTGGAAATGCATAAATAATTCTTCATTCCAGTGCCTGCCATCGCTATCATGTTTCTCTATCATATTAAAGAGAAGAAGCAAATACTGAGCACTGCAGCTTTCTCAAAATGACACATATACAAGTGTAGACTAAGGGGCAGATTTATCAAAGGTTGAGGTGAATTTTAGAATTCAAAAAATTCGAATTTCAAGCTATTTTGTGTGTACTGTCTCTTTAAAAATTTGACTTTGATCATTCGCCATCTAAAACCTACAAATTGCTGTTTTAGCCTACGGGGGACCTCCTAGAACCTATTTGCAGTCAATTGGTGGACTTTGAAAAACCTAAGTTTTTTTGGGGAAAAATTTAGATTCGTATTCGAATGAGTTATTACTCATTAGAATTCAGATGAATACGGACCTATTTGATTGAAAATGGACCTATTTGATTGAAAATGGACCTATTCGCTCAAAAAAAAACCATAACAACTTAATTTCCGTTGGTTTTTTTTAATTCGAATTTTGAAGTTTTCCAAATTTGAAATTCGACCCTTGATAAATATGCCCCTAAGATTCAAAACAGCCCCAGTCTATGGCAGTTTGGACAGCAGTCCCTCCTACATTTCTCAGAATACCCATACCCAGTAACATAAAACACCCCTATGACATTATCCTTAAATACAAGGGTACAGTATACAGCTCCCTACAACAGTTTCCTCAGCTTCCCTTTATTATTTGGTGTGACTTGTTATAAAATCTAATGTTTATTATAAAAAAATGGAGTTTAAGGTATTTTCTGTCTGTGTAAAATATGTTATTACTTATCTTCTGTTTTCTATTTTATTTAAGTCAGAAAGTCATCAAGTCATTGGAAGCCCAATATCTCATGTGGGTATAAATGCTTTCCTATAAAGGCGCTGAGTGACTTTGGCTTCGTATACTATAGTGTAATGTTGCTGATGGTTTAAAAGGAATGTACAGAGCTGACAAAAACTCCAGAAAGAATGTACATGAAGCATACCTTGTTAAGTGTATGAAATATATTAATAAAAGGATAAAGATGAACTCTGCAGCATGTAGCTGTGTCCTAGGTATCATTAATCTCTCTAGCAGCCCAGTGAAGTAAAGATACTAAAGGCTGATTAACAGAATTACTTTACACAAAGTCACATTTCATTTAAAAGTAGCTGCATTCTCTCCGGCAAAATCTGTAGCTATCGAAGAGTTTGCTAATCTGCCGACTAATTATTGCCATTAAAAACAGAACATTTTATTGAACTACAGGAAATGATATGCAGTTGTTCAAACACAAACAAGATCACGTTAGCATTCAGATTAGCGATCGATGCCAGAGCGTCATGAATTACTTGTATTACTCACTGAGAGATTTAGTGAATTGCTTTAGACATAAATGGTACATGCAAGCGAATAAATTACATGAGGAGTTGACAATGTGGGTGTCACAGCTGATAATGAAACAGGGTTCAGTTGACTGGAAAGAGAAGTTAGAATTAACCCTGTAAGATCTACATTGAGAGCTTTGCCTGAACCAACACCCATGTCCAAAGCATGACTGCATTTCTGAAGGTGCTGCACAGGGTCAAAGTTAGGGATAGAAACTGGGAATTCAGTTAAGGGGGGATATATGACCCAGAATTAGTCATGAGCAAATCTGTCTCATTTCGATTCTCTGAAAAATTCCCAACATGTGAAAAAATGGCAAAATACATTTCAGTCAATGGGCATCACCATTTATTTACATGTGACAATTTTTCCGGACGTGAGAATTTTTATCGCTCCAAATGGGCGTTTTTTCTTATGGCGAATTTTTTGTCTTAATGCATTAACGGGATTCACATTGATGGTGTCTCTTTTATTCCTAAATTACACTTACACTGCAAATAATTCACTCTACCATGTAAAATATAATTCCTAACCCAACTAGTGTATTTTTTTTTAGTTGTAATATTAGTGTTTAGGCAGACATCTCAGGTCATTTTGTCTGGTCATGTGCTTTCAGAAAGTGCCAGCATTTCAGGATGGAACTAATTTCTGGCAGGCTGTTGTTTCTCCTACTCAATATAACTGAAGGTGTTGCAGTGGGACCAGGATTTTTCTATTTAGTGCTGTTCTTATATCTACCAGGAAGTTGTTATCTGGTTACCTGGCATTGTTCTGCTGCTGGGCTGCTGGAAGGGGGGGGGTGATAGCACTCAAACTTGCAGTACAGCAGTAAAGAGTGAGTAATGTTTATCAGAGCACAGGTCGCATGACTGGGGGCTTCTGGAAAACTGACAATACGTCTACCCCCATGTCAGATTTCAAAATTAAATATTAAAAATCCATTAGCTCTTTTAAAAAATGGTTTAATGGAATAATGAAGCAACATTATTAACTGATGCATTTTGAAAAAAAAAAGAATAATTTTCCCATGACAGTATCCCTTTAAAGACAATGGGTGTTTTTTCTTTATGTGCGTCGATGCAAATTGTTTCATGGCAACTTTTTTTCCACAGTTTAGAGAAAAATCTTGCAGATGCCAAAATGCGCAACTTTGCTGCGAATCCACGGCTGGCGAAAAAATTTGCTCATCACTACCCAGAATTCTTGAGAGCAGGGAGTTCCAGCAGTTATTGCTTTGGTTTGTAAAAAATGATGAAGACCAACACTGGAGACCTCTTACCTTATAGATGCATTGGCGATAACTTTCAAGCTGCTAGGATATCGGATTAATTTATCTAAAATGCTAACAATTTCCTCAAACTTGGGTCTGTTGTTTCTGTCTTTCTGCCAGCAGTCTAACATAAGCTGATACAGGGCCGCAGGGCAATCCATTGGTGGTGGCAATCGATATCCTTCTTCCACGGCCTTGATAACCTGGTGACAAGAGTCTATTATTAGTAGTAGTATGGAAAGTTTAGTGAAAGTCTTTCCTATAAAATGATTATTTAAGCTTTGGAGCTGGAAAAAAATGACTGTACCTTCTAGTTGCCAATGTGAATCATATGAAAATGACATCTCAGTTGTTTTTCACCTAAAGGTGAGAACTGTGTGAAAACCGAAATGCTACCGTTTTCACACAATTTCCTTTTTAAAATGCCTTAAATCCCTCTGCATGTCATGGGCTGAAAAACTTATGTGAAATCATCCCTTTAGGCTCAGGAGTTCTTAAATTAGTTATTTTGTTAAATTGACAAAGAATACACAGGGGATTATGTATATACAGGCACACTTTTTCCTCCTGGTATACTAAACCTTGCAAACCAATCAGCATTAAGCATTTACTGTTCTTCTGTGTGAAAGGAAACATCTGATTGGGTTAATAAAATGGGTGCAATGTGCACATCTGTACAAAATCATTTGTGTTTTAAATATAATAACTTTATTCCTCCTAGAAGTTCTGTATTAACAAGATCATTTTCCAAAAATGAAGGCTTGTGGCACACTTAACATATACTCCACCAGCATTTTTCAACAGGCATAGAATTGACTAAACCCAGCTGTGCAGTGGAAACTGCCTGTCACCAGAGGCAAGGCAGATTTTGGTCAGAAAACATGCATTTTAGTATTTTTGGGTGAAATCCACCTGTAATTGGAGCAATTTCATCCAAAATCTAGATTCCATTGAAACAAACAAAAGTTTGAAAGGTCAGGTTCGAGCAGTTCTCATCCAACTAAAAAATACTGAAGGAAAATACACTACATGAGCAGGGTCGGACTGGGGGGCCCGGGGCCCACCGGCACTGCTGTCCAGGGGCCCCCCCCGCCCCCTACTAAAACGCGTTGGAGTGAGCCGCTCGGCGCGCATGCGCAACATCATCGCTCACACGCATGCGCAAGATCGCTGCTCGCGCGCATGCGCAGCGCCGGAAATTTTTTTCCCGCAATTGTAAATATCTGGAGAAGGGTTCTGGCCCGGTGGGGCCCACGAGGGTCGGGTTTTTTCCCAGTGTCCCGCCAGGCCAGTCCGACACTGTACATGAGCCTGGAGTCTTAAGCCCCACTATATGTCACAAAGAGGGATTTCAGTTTATTGTACCACAATTTACCAGATTTAAGGGATTATTTACTAAAATCTGTAAATGTCTCATTATTTTATCAAAACCACTATGACCAAACTCCCATCTACATTACATTACATTATTTATCAATAAATTTACTCATCTGGTGTGGGAAAATCTGAATCATACAATTTTTTTTCAGATTTGACACCCGAAAACCACAAATTCTTTGGATTATTGTACGAAACCCAGTGCAGATCATGATATCTTCCAATTGTAAACAGGACATCTGCCATTTACTTCTACATGACCTCTGCAGGTTTGAGATGGAATGATTTTTTGTTCAGACTTTTATCAGCCTCTTTAAAAAAAATTGGACTTTAATAAATAACCCCCTTAGTGTCTTTAATCACGTTAATTCTGAAGTGTTTTATCCAGAATTGCAAACAAGGCTACACTGTTTTCAAGCATTGTGGGTGGTCTAATCTGTATTTTAGGTATAGAGTAGCAGCCAAGCTTGCTATGAGCATAGACATGACCCTAAGTACTCCTGGCTATGCCCCCAGTCTGTAACCAGCCCACCCATACCTCTGCCTTCAATCTGCCAAACTCTGCCCCATTTGTAAGAAACCCCTTCATTTTTTGCTGTAGTCCAGATCCCTAATGACACAGTTTCTAAAGCCTGTCCTAAGATGGTGGCCCTGGGAGCCCGAATAGACTGTAGGAATTAATATTTATGTATCACCTACTGGGCTCCAGGGTGGTACATCAGGAAAGGCAGACGGTAGTGCACTGGTGTTTTCTAGGCTGATGTTCTAATAGATTTGCTAGTTCCTTGTTCCTAAAGGTTGCCATAGATGTAACAATTACGATCTTTCTTGGAAAAGATCTTTCCAAGAAAGATCATTCATTTCAATACAAATGTGTAGAGCTAAATTGTCAGATATACAGGTAGAAACAATAGAATTCTACCTGTGTCTGCACTAACAATGGCTGATGTTTGGGTGCCTTCAATGGCACCCCATCAAAATTTTCTATCCAGCCTGATCAACGAACCAACCGATATCCAAGTCTTCTGCCAATATCGGTCGGCTCTTTTCCCACCATACGCACACTGAATATCGTATGAAAATTTTTTTGTACGACATTATCTGTGCGTATATGGCCACCTTTAGGCTCAAGGCCAGGTCTCTGTTGACAATAAAAGGATCTTGTCATTACCACTTTTAAATCTGCTGTGAAACCCCAAGAAAAGAATTGAGATATCTATGTGGATTTACGCTATGCATAAACCAATAAGGCCAGAGATCCAAATAGTCTATAAACAAATTCTTCTAAAATTTATGATTTATTAAGTGTAAACTCTAATTTAAAACTTCTCCAAGTTTAAGCAGTCAAAGTTCTATAGAACTCATTGGGAGCTACACTGATCCTATTGGATTGGACTTTTTTTTGATCATTCAGACCTTCAGAAATTTTCTGAATTTTTTTCCGCTTGTAATTGTCTGAAAAACTAAAATTATTAAAGGTTTTACAGATATTTTTTTATTGCATCATTGAGCATTTTTAAAAACATTTAAAAACCTTCATGGAATTTAGCGTTTTAGAGAAATAGAGTTTAATTATTTTAATAAAAATTCGACCTTTAATAAACAGGCCTCCATATAACAGAAGTAATATCACCCATCTCACTCAGCTAGAGGTCTTCTTCTACAAACATCATTCTGCTGGTAGAAATGTGTTTGTGTTACATATTTAGTAAAGTAAATGTCTGAAATTAGATTAAGTGGCATAACAACATAAAATGAATCAGCACACACAAAGCTGCATTTGAATTCATTTCATTTTAGCATTTGCTGCACCGAGGGACTATGTGAAGGCACTGCAATTAAAATAAACAGTTGGTTAAAATGGATTGAATTAAAAAAAAAGTCAAACTGCAATATTCAAAGAATTATATAAATGTTATACTTAAAAATTGAATTGTGTCCTTTTATATTAATACAGTATATGTGTATACATATAATTCAATAGTTAGTCACTCACTTAGTGGGGTTATGTTTTTGTAAGCCAACAATAATGTATTAAAGGCTGGCATTGTACAGAGAAGCCAAATTCTCTTTCTATGAATAAATAATCAAATAGTGAAAAGAGCCCTGTGGATCATGCATACCTCATTTTTCTAATTGTTGGCAGTGATGTGCGAAGAGAAGAATTTGACCTGATTTGAATCTTGCACATGTTTAAATCAGCTAATACAATCTATGACAAATACTTAAGCGAAAGTCTATAAATCAGATAAACCAGGGTAAGATCAGCAGCAAACCTCCAAAAATGATTCCAACCAATCTGAACTCCATCAATAAATGTTGGCCAATTAGCAAGTTCCTTGGAACTTTAGTTTGGAGTCGCTGAGGTTCTTTTTTTTTTTTATAAAAGAACACATGTTAAATCACAAAAAAGTTTTAGTTGCTGCACACTTTATTGAGACTTTATGCACCTACCTACTGGCACACCCTATTCCCTGTTATGATTATGGTTTTCTATGTGCAGACTAGAAGTTAGGTAAGGAACTAAACTGTCTTCCATCCTATTATATATAGACAAAATCTGTCATATGGTATGAAGTGCTTTTCTTTTTAAATATATCGGACCATGGATAATTTGCTGCCCTTATCTCTTTGAAAATGGAGACGGAAATGAGATTTCCTTACATCTTGATTGGACATTTCCCAGTAGGGTCTCTCCCCGTATGACATCACCTCCCAGAGAACGATACCATAGCTCCACGCGTCACTTGCTGATGTAAATTTACGGTAGGAAATTGCTTCTGGTGCCGTCCATCTAATTGGAATTTTTCCTCCCTGTGAAAATTTTAAAATACAAATTTACATTATGTTATATATAAAATTTGCGCAAACACAGCAGTAAATAACCCCTCTATTGTTACTCCCTTTGTTGTTTTAATTAAAAATTCCACAACAAATCTCAAACATAGCTTCTCCATAGAGCCGTAGGGGTGCCTACAGCTATTAGTATGCCTGCCGGTATAGTGTTGAATTAAGAGAATAATGGGCCTCAAACTGAGAATAATGGTTTGATTGGCCCATTGAATATTAGATGGCTGAGGAGTAGAAGAAGTCATTTTTCGAACATCAGCACAAGCACTGCATCTTTTATTTGGTGCTGAAGCACAGTGGTCATCACACCGGCTAGCTGTTCCTTACCCCTCCCCCCGGCCTCATTCTCTCTGTTTAAAAAAGGTTCAAATATTTAAAGTATGGTTACACATTAAATCAATTCAAAATGGAAGAGGCACAGTCAAAGGAAAGTGTAGAATGCACAGCCTTGTGAAGAATCGAGTTTGATTCAAAGGATTTAATCGTTCGATCAAACGATTTTTCACTCGATCAAACGAATTGCGGTAAATCCTTCGACTTCGATATTTGAAGTCGAAGGATTTCAATTCGGCAGTCGAATATCGAGGGTTAATTAAACCTCGATATTCGACCATAAGTAAATTTGCCCCCAAATGTATTGAAATACGTATATGGACGCCAATTTATTTCCCCGCTCAACAATTTTTTTTAACACCATCAGGGTTTAATCAATCTTGAAATATTCGAGTTTTTTCCTATGAAAAAAATTGTTTTTTCCATTTAAAAAAATCAGACTTTAATAAATAACCCCCATCATTTTGCTTTAATATTTACTTACCCTTGTGGTATAGGCAGCTTCTGGGTCATCCTCCAATATTCGAGACAGTCCAAAATCAGAGACTTTACAAACAAGGTTACTGTTTATGAGAATATTCCGAGCAGCCAAGTCACGATGGACATAACTCATATCAGAGAGGTATTTCATACCAGCCGCAATGCCACGCAGCATACCCACTAGCTGGATGACTGTAAACTGAGCATCGTGTTTCTGGAAAAAATGTAGACACTTAATTAGGATGTCAGCAGGCTCTCTAACTGTCCTCAGGGGCAACCCTGGGACTGCTGCCATCTGAGGCAGTAGCCCTGCTGCCCCCTCCCTCCTGCTCCATGCTTAAAACATTAGCGACAGTGAGTGGTTCAAAGGGGGGTCTCATCGCTAGTGCAATCAGAGCAATAGTGCTCTCTTCCCTAACGGAGCCAAATTTCTGGGTTAAAACCCAGAAATTTGGCTCTTGAAGTTACAAAAGGCAGCTTTTTGCTGCCCCTTGTAACTGGCAACTCGCTGCCACCCGAGGCAAGGTTCTCATGGCAGGAGCGGCCCTGACTGTCCTGGAGAAATAAAACTGGTACCTAAAATCTCTGTATTATCAGTTACATCTCAAAATAGAATTATCAAATGCTTATGGATATCTTCTTTGGAAAAATGATAGCGCTTTTTACTGCAGAGATATGAAAGGTGATGTCATTTTCCGTACACAGAAAAATGAGTACAAAGCTAACCTAAAGATATATTGAATTGCAGATATCATCTAGAAAGAAAACAACATTATTTTTGCTGGTTTTCTTCAGCATCTTGTTGTTTGAAACAGACCAGACTCTCGACTTGGCCTAATGCAGTGATAGTGATGTATTTATATACACAGGATGTCGGCCTGCAAGTACAGACCCCGGTACCTGGTTCTATTTAAGATGTTTACAGTTTTTTATACTAATAGAATCTTAAAAGTCTAGAAAGGGAAATTGCCACTATACTGTATATATATGTATCCCATTGACTCCATTATAGTCAAATATTCCATATTTTCAAAAAGTATTTACTTTTTCTCTGTAATAATAAAAACAGTACCTTGTACTTGAGCCCAACTAAAGTTTATTTAATGTCTACAAGATTTTCTGGTAGACTTAAGATAGGAAGATTCAAATTAGTTAAAGATCCATTATCTGTAAAACCCCAGGTGTATATATGTATATATATATATACTGTATATATATAGTATAAGACTAAGTGCATCAACAAAACAACAGGTAATACAGACAGGTGTTCACACATTGGCCATAGTTAATTCTGGTGCCTTTCAATTCAGCTTTCGTTGATTGGTTACTGTTTATTACTTTGTTGAATTATGCCCAAGTTATTGCTTTGTTCCTAGGGCCTGCTTTAAAATATCCAGAGAGCGTCAATTCTTCTATTGCATGTGTATTGTGTGTGTGTGTGTAGAGAATGAAGATAGAGACTATTTGTTGGATAGCCAACAATAGAAATAAACAAAACTTAATTGTCATTGATCATCTAACCACATTCTTTGGTCTGTGGCAATGGCAGATATATTATTCTACTGCTGGTATACTCTCTAGGTGCAATTATTATTACAGGAAATCAGTGGACTTCCTAGGACACATCACTCATACAGAACAGGGAGGTGGTTCCGGCAGTGCTGTATTAATTAAATAATATATTACTGGTGAGTGCATTAAGGGAATAATAATTGTGCATAAAACATTTCAAGTGCCATTTAGACCATTTTTTTGCTGACTGTTCTTGCCTAAAGTCCTATGTAAATACAATCCCTTCTGAAATATTTCAGATAATAACTGAAGTTTTCCATCATCTTTTGTAAATAATAAACAACATATTGGGAAATGATTAATAAAAAGAGAAACCTCTGCCAGTTTTTTAATGAGTTCCAATAAAGATATTAAGAGATCGATATATAATTCTTCCCTGATGCATTGCTTTCTATACTGTAGTTTATAATAAGGTGTTACAGAATCTGCAGATTCTGCCTTGTGTGGGACTTCTTGATCACTCTTATTCTTCTCTTCCACTGATTTCTAAAATATGGTTTCCCACCAGTTGACCCAAAGATGTAGCGTTATGGCCAGGACAGGTCCCTAAAAAAAATTAAATATTTGTACTGAATAATCTTATTGTGAGCTAAGTGGAGTGGGCACTTAATGATGGACCACTAAGCCTGAATTCATTTAAGTCAAAACATTTCTTTTATCTTACAAGACACCCAGATTTATTGAAATGTGTACTTGCAAAACCAAATTTACTTACACGTAAAAAACTATCCAGAGAACCATTCTCCATATATTCAGTAACAATCATCACAGGTTTATCTGAAATAAAATAATTGTTTTTGTTAATATATATATATATTCACAATATTGTCATCATTTCAAAGTACAGGTATGGGGCCTGTTATCCAGAATGCTTGGGACCTGGGGTTTTCCAGATAATGGATCTTTCCATAATTTGGATCTTCATACCTTGAGTCTACTAGAAAATCATGTAAACATTAAATAAACGCAATAGGCTGGTTTTGCTTCCAATAAGGTTTAATTATAACTTAGTTGGGATCAAGTACAAGATACTGTTTTATTATTACAGTGAAAAAGGAAACCATTTTTTAAAATGTGGGTTTTTTGATGAAGTCTATGGGAGATGTTCTTTCCTTAATTCAGAGATTTCTGGATAATAGGTTTCTGGATAACAGATCCAATACCTGTTTATTTAACACTAAGAAAGATGGCACATAATTTGTTTTGTGCTTTTTTTTGGGTGGTGGGTTCCCTGGGGGGCTGAGTTTCCTTGAATAAAAAAGTAAAAAGGTTCATTCATATATTATGGAGTTGGAAGTCAGAGGCCCATCACGTTTGCTTTGAGTAAATGCTTGGAAAGCAATGTGTGATGGGATTGAAATGCAATTTGTGAAAGATAAGAATTATACCACTTCACATTAGGATATTTTTTTCTAGACACGTCATTTATCTCTTGCCTGGCAATATTGGGTTATGATATGAGAGTTGTTATTTAACTTTTAGTCTGACCAACTAGTTCTTAATGCTTTTAATGGACATATTTTGGAAAAAAAAGTTCATGCTGTTCAAAAGAAATGATTGAAGCTTTACTATGGCATTTTGTTGAGTATGTAGAGACCCATAGGTTTAATATGCCCCTATGGCTTTAAACTCCTACCCTTCCTTCTTTTCCCTAGTTGCTGGGCAAAAGCCCATGTATCTACTTTAAGTATTTACATATTCAGGGGCAAATTTACTTATGGTCGAATATCGAGGGTTAATTAACCCTCGATATTCGACTGTCGTAGTTAAATACTTCAACTTCGAATATCGAAGTCGAAGGATTTAGCGCTATTCGTTGGATCGAACGAAAAATCCATTGATCGAACGATCCATCGATCGAAAGATTTTTGTTCAACCAAAAAATGCTTAGGAAGCCTATGGGGACCTTCCCCCAAGGGGTCGAAGTTTTTTCTTAAAGAGACAGTACTTCGACTATCGAATGGTGGAATAGTCAAACGATTTTTAGTTTGAATCGTTCGATTCAAAGTCGAAGTCGTAGTCGAAGGTCAAAGTAGCCCATTCGACGGTCAAAGTAGCCAAAAAAAGAACATTCGAAATTTGAATTTTTTTTTTATTCATTCGAGCTAAGTAAATGGGCCCCTCAGTGTTATTGGCCAAGAGGTGTAATATCACTTCCTACCACACTTCAATATAGTGTTTGGAAAGGGGTGGATCTTCCTCTTTGGCTGAAAGTGTCCTGATCGACTGGTTGTTCCTACTGAGCCTGGGTACACCAAGGCCCAGTAAAGCCATTGCCCTAAAGGGACCCTCACCTTTAGCGTCTGAGTCAGGTTGGCTAGAATCAGGTTATATCTGTTATAGACTCTTTAGGAGAGTGATATAGAGAGTTCAGATAGCAAGAGCAGCTTTGTGCTCCATCGAGGATCTGTAGCAGGGAGTAACTTCCCAAGGTGCCTATATTGCCTTTAGTGAAGGGACCACATTCATGTGTCACCCAACCTGTTTCAGCACTGCTAATACCTTTTGCATATACCTCATATGACTGTAAGTAAACCTCAGGTCATTTATCTTGTACAAATAAACTGTTACTCTTTTGTCTCATAATAAGAATCTCCTGGCGTCCATCTTTCCTCTTTTTATTACAAAGTAGCCTGAGAGTTGTAGTTTCACTACCTCATTCCTGAAATCTTCAACTTAGCGAAGGTCCTAGCCTTTGTTGAGTCACATGTAACTCATGCTCCTATCACTAGCTGGACATTAACCCCTTGTTGGTCTGCCTTGCCAAATTAGTGTTACAGGTATTTAAGGGATGAGAGTTACATTAGATCTTTTGGACCTTGTGGGAATATTTTTTTGTGTTGCCTTTTGATGTCATCATTTGGGAACGCCCCATCTTAATATAGTGTGTCTATGAATGATTTTCTCAAACTGTGACTATTGCTTCCCCATGTAGGGAAAGTTGGTGCATTGTGAATGTCAAAATATATAAATATATAAATATAAGAAAGCCCCAGCTGCCACTGTCTCACAAGCAGACAAATCTCACACTTCCCATTGCCCTCATCATGTGTTATACAAGTAACCAAAAGGAGGCATGGCTTAGCATTCTATGGCACATAATAAAACCACAGAGGATTATCAGAGTCACATCATACATTATACATATGAGGGAGCACTGTGCCAAGATTTTTTTTTAAACTAAAGTCATGAATATTATGTTCTGGCATTCCTTTAAATACAGTAGACCAGGTAGATGTATTGTTAAGTAACATAGAAAGATGCTTACAGACACCAGAGCAGTGCAAGCACACTTCCATAAGGACCAGGAATTATGTTTTGAATAAAACTTTTTACATGTATGAGATAGAAGTAACTTGAATAATTGTGTTTTTTTTAATTGACTGTTTAGGTTAAATATCCATGCTTACTTTTTGTAACGACTCCATCCAAGCGAATGATGTTTGGGTGCTCAAACTGTCCCATAATGCTGGCTTCGCTCAAGAAATCTCTTCTCTGCTTCTCAGTGTAGCCAGCCTTCAGCGACTTTATTGCAACACTAATCTCCTTTTTTGAAGGGAGTTTCAAGCGCCCACTGCACACTTCCCCAAATTCTCCTAAAGGAAGAACAGGAGAGCGAAAATGAGCCATGACAAAATGAATATTAGCCTTGTGAAACACAAGTCTAAAGAATGCTCTAATAGGCTTGTGACAAGCCCATGACTCTGAATCTCCTAATGCTGAACACATTTAACCATGAAACCATGAGTCATTTACATTTCAGCTTGATAAGCTTTGGGTTGTACAATGAAGCGCTGTATACGCAGGCATGGCTTCTAGACAAGATCACTGTGTAAGAACATTCTTCATTTCAAACACAATCCTGCATACCTCTGCATCCATTTGTTATGTTCCTTGCTAAGATATCAGTCACATTTTGTTTCTAAACAAAGGCCTTGCTTTAGGGTGAATCAGATAGCGACCTGTCTGAAATAGTGCAATGGATGCCCTCTTGTTTATAAAGTACAATATCTTATCTTCACACTTTTGTTCTAATATTAAAAATATCAAGTTTGTTGTAACTTGTGTCTTTATTTACAAGGATAATGGTCAGCCAGCCAATGGTCAACAACTTCAATATGGTGCCACTGGTCTATCCAGTATTTCTCTGGGGTATATATATATATAGTCCACAAGTAAGCCAGCACTCTCGACATATGATTCCACTTGCCTGGGTGCAGTATCAAACATTTAAATCTGAATCAAATAATGAGGAACCGCACTCTCAGGTCTTATACAAATTATAAAATCTTTTTATTTAAATGGAAGACTGACCATTTAAATAAAAAGATTTTATAATTTGTATGAGACCTGAGAGTTCAGATCCTCCTTATTTGTTGTGTAAAGCAAGGCACTCACAGGACTTAAAATATGGTGAAAAAAAGATAACTTTTATTTATTATTCCAATGTTTCGGTGTTCCTTGGGAACTTTTAAATTAGTTACTGGATTTTTGAATTAAATACAATCTCTCCTAATGGTATAAATGAAAATATGCTTTTCCAGGCATTCATCTAAGTCTATATACACCTATATTAACGGTTTGATTAAAATCAGTGAACCGAAATGCTACTTCTGGACATTATATTGGTTGCCATGGTAAATCTTGTTGGTAACCCTTTTCCCCATAGATCCGTGGTAAAAACCCTGACATCCTCCCCTTATGGGAGGAGATTACCTAATCATTGAGCTTGGTTGTATTCCTGAGACAAACTGGAGTGATTGACATGTTAGGAAAGCTGTGAGTATCATGCTGACAGGTGTGCAGCAATGAGGCTCCACAGTGTGAGAATCTCGCGAGATCTCAACGAGATCTCTATGATGTCAGACGCTGAAGCTTTAAGGACCTTGACAAAGGTCTCAAGGAAGACCATTATGTTGGAATAATAAATAAACGTCATTATTTCACTATATTTTAAGTCCTGTGAGTGCCTTGTTTTACATTATATTCTATAACACTTTTCTGCAGTGTGCACCCAGGCTTTTTCTCCAGTAAGTGAGTGTAGCTATTTTTCCTTTTTGCTGCAATCAACCCATTATCAATATATTAAGGACATTGAAACATTTTGTGCATTAAGCTCTAAAAATGCCTTCGCCTTTAAACAAAACAGGGATTGTTTGTCCATATATTACAATATATTTAAGATGACCAACTACATCAAAGTCATCCCCAATATGGCCAGTCCTACACTCAACTTTCATCTGATTCATTAAGAATTCAATTGCTTCATTATACATTTTACAAAGTTTTACCTGCAACTTTTGCAGATTTCAAAGTAAAACTCCCAAACTTGGTTGCCCTTTTATTAGACACCTGTGGGATCACCTGACTATAGCTGGAAGGGGTGGGAGCTACAAAACCAAGCCCGGACTGGCAATCTGTGGGTTCTGGCAAATGCCAGAGGGGCTGCTGTATGGTTTCATAGAAAGTTACCATATAGTGGGCTGGTAGGGGGCTATTTGGGCTGGTAGGAGGCTGTTTGGGCCTCTGTGTACTTGGAATGGCATGGCCTATTTTGACTCCCAGTCCAGGCCTGTATCATGGTATTTGGAAACCATAAACATATAAGGCCCGGCGCTCTGATATGAAACACATGGGTTTTGCTTACAAGGCAGGGTAATAGCATTACTCGCAGCCTTGCATTTTCCATCCCACTACTAATTAACTTCAATTAAATGATATATATATATATATTGCAGATGTTCCTTCATGCCCGGGGAGGAAAAAAGATAACAACTTGCAAAAATCTAAAAAGAAAATGATCATTTATCATTTGTAACAAAGCTATACAGTATATACAGATTTACATAAGCCTATATTCACAGAATCGTAGCCATAAGGTATCCCAGTAAAGGATTACACCTTCATTTTTTTGTACAAAAATCCAGCCACAAACACTGCCCTTTCTCTAGAACAGCTGTAGATAAAAAAAAAACTAGGTAAAAATTGCTGCAGGCACTCTACTCCATCGCTGCTAAATGAACAACAAGGGAGCCAATAGTGAAAAAAAAAAAGATGTACCATTCCAGCCATGACGAATGCTATAGATAAATAAGATCAGGGTGATTGAATATGATGGGATTTGTAGAAGAAGAACAGCTGGTGAGCCACAGGTAACCTGCCTAAACTTAGAGAAATGTATTTATTATCATGAAAGGTTTAGCAAATTTGCCTGAGAATTCGGGGGTTCGGCCGAATCCAAAATAGTGGATTCTTATTATATTCGAATGTATAACAACATTTCCAAAGCAATATATTTTGTCTTTTGTTCTCCCCTTTCTTATTATATTCGAATGTATAACAACATTTCCAAAGCAATATATTTTGTCTTTTGTTCTCCCCTTTGGTTAATGTTATAAAGAGTTTCATTGCAGCTTACTAAATGTACAGCATGATACAATGTTTTGGAACTGTAACTTACCTGAAGTATGTTTAAATTGGCAGGACCAAAACACACAGGTGGTGATTTACAAACATAGGTTCTAAATAGCTGCAGTGTAGTTATCCATAGCAGCCTATCAGATAGTTTATTTTATAATTTATAGAAGGGATGCACCGAATCCACTATTTTGGATTCGGCCGAACCCCCGAATTCTTTCACGAAAGATTAGGCCGAATACCGAACCGAATCCTAATTTGCATTTGCAAATTAGGGGTGGGAAGGGAAAAACATATTTTACTTCGTTGTTTGGTGACAAAAAGTCACGTGACTTCTCTCCCTGCCCCTAATTTGCATATGCAAAGTAGGATTCGGTTCGGCCGGGCAGAAGGATTCAGTCGAATCCGAATCCTGCTGAAAAAGCCCGAATCCTGGCCAAATCCCAAACTGCATCCTGGATTCGGTGCATCCCTACTTTATAGTAGACTGTTCAATTGCTGATTGGCTGCAACTAGAAAATGCACTTATTTTATTATGTATTATTTCAATAAAACTGCTAACCAAAGATGTGTTCAACCTGTGGTCATCTATCTCCAAAACTACAACACCCAAATCCTCTTACAGCCAAGAAGGATCTTTTACTATGGCGGAGATGTGGAAATGCAAGACTGCTAAGAGGTTAAGGATCATTTATTGAAACTAACGGGCAGATTTATTAAGGTTCGAATGGTAAATTCGAAATCCAAATCAAATTTTCAATTTTTTTTTGTGTGTCAAAACTCACAAATTTGAATTTAAAAGCATCAACTCGAATGTAAATTTGAATGTGAGATTTATCACATCTCGGCCATGGAAACAATTCAAAGGTTTTTTGGCCACCTAAAACCTGCCAAGTTAATTTACAAGTCAATGGCAGACGTCATTTGAACTATTTGAATATGTTAATTGCCTTCCTGACATTCAAGTTTTTTTCAGAGGAAAACTTGATTCCAATTCAATTCCAATTTTTGGGCCTGGACTATTCAATCGAATATTAGAGGTTCGAGTTTTTTCATAAATAAGCTCCCATTTGAGTTGTGAGTACATTCGAATTTATTAGAGTAAAAGATTCAATAAATTTGAAAATTTGATAAATAACCCCCTAAGTACTGAGCAGTGCATTGACCAATTTTTGTCAAAGTTTAAAAAAACCCGTAATTTGCTTACCTTAAATAACTTAGCAATTTTCACGAGCAGCTTTTGGAGCTAAGCTATATACAGCATCTACTGAACCAATAAGCTGTCAGTCATAATATTGTTGGCTATAATAGTGCAGCCTGTTTCAATCATCTGATCCAGCTAGGACAAAGATCACTTTAGGGTAAGTCTTAAGGAGTTTAAGGAGTCCACCGATTGGGAACTGTCTGGACAGTTAGTAAATACGCTGGTCTTCCTCTTTCCTCTTATACTTTAAGTAGGGCAGAAGTCACTAAGGATAAGCAAGATGGGAGTCTTCAGATGATGATGGGGTGCTAGGAGTGACATCTTGGGACCATCTTGAGGCCCAAGATTCTCCAATCCTGTTATACAATTTAATACTTCTATTTTGTAACACTTTTATCAGATTTAACTATAGCATCATACTTATTTTCATCTTGAGATCATATTATTATCTGGGAAAGATCCCTATCAACATAAATGATTAACATACGTGAAACATGTAATCCCTGCATAAAATCCAAGCAAGATTAGAAAGACTGAAAAGGCGTATGACAGCATAATTAGGAGGAGCAGGAGCAGGAAAGAATGTTGTATATTTTCCTAAAAAATCATACCATGAAAATCTTCTAGGAGAAAAAAAATAGATAATTGTCTGTTGGATTTAAATAAATAAATACAGGTACCTGCTCCTATAACCGTATCAATGGATATGCATGCAGAGTCCAGCTCCTTTGCAAACTCATGTACAGCCTGGTTAGGATCTTCATAAGTATGAGGGTCTATGTAAGTCCTGACGCCAGGAAGTTTTACTGCAAATAAAAAATAAATCATTAACATTATCACTGAACCCAAATCTAGTTGTCATATGAAAGCACTGACATATGTTCCACACCAAAGGCATGGTGGCCACAACCATCAATACGTCCATTCTCCAATATTAGAAATTATTTGCAGATGAAGTTCAGAGGAAGAAGACAGAATAAAAGAAAGAAAAGGAGAAAAGGAGAATAAAAGTTTCTTTCATAATGTCTTATATTGGGACAGTGTGTGGGGTTTCAATTGACTTTCACCTTTCCATGTCCTTTATCTTACAGTAAATATAAATTTAAGATAAAGCATGGATTTTTTTTGCTCTTTATTATTATTATTATTATTATACTAGACATACAGTCTAAAAAGGCACATTTGGGCTGGGGGTTATGGCATGTACAAGTGTTCATTAGTGACCGCACCTTTGAATTCCATCGTAGGCTATAAAATGAATTCTTCAGATAAAATCTAAACTTTTGCCAGGAAAATGAAACCACCAATTGTGTTTCAGTATATAAAAAAAGTAGCTGTGTGAGTCTCTTTCTACCAATAAAATGATGTCATTCAGCTTCTGTACTGACATCAAAAGGTGGGCATTTTGTTATATTGTGAAAAGTCACGGCAACGATTATTCTGCTCAGCGAAACTTCATTTGCGTTTCAGAGAGATTTCAGAATAGAATGGAATCAGGAACCAGCACTGCCTACTGAGAGCAACAACAGAATGAGTCCAAACTTAAGGTAAGACAGAAATTTGAAAGTCAAAGTCATGCCTTGCATCAGTTTATACAACACAATTGCCATATACTCTTCTAAATATAGATGGAAATTGCTTAAAAAAGTTTCAGGTTTATTGAAAATTTCCGCCAAAACCCTACTAGTCACTTCCATCTGTTCTACGTCCTGTTGGTTGAAGTCTCTGGATGTGCAGGGGAGCCAAAGGCATTCAGCACACTGAATTTTAGGATGGAAACCAGAAGCTATGCCGACCTGATAGGGAACTGAAGCCTATCTTTGCTTTTGTAACTGCAGTGCTGTGATTGGCTACCACCTCCTACTGCTAGGACACGCCCAAACGTCAAATGAAACACCAATAAAGGGGCCATTTTTAAAGTTTAAATTATTATTTTTAGCCCAGAGTGAAACCAGCACCATATATTATTTATTGTCATCTACAGATTAGGGGATTTCACTTATACTATATAAAATATGAAATATATGCATGAACCACTTTTCTGGAACCCCAAGATCCCAAGCATTCTTGATAATAGATCTAGGTTATGTATGTACTGTAAATACGTAAATGAGACCCAAAAACAAATGTACAGATTGCAGATCAAGCCATGGACCCACATATCAATTGCTGGAAGTTTGGTGAATGAATGAATTTTTTTTAAACAGTGAGTTTAACACTGAAGAAATCCTCATAATATAACAAACTACAGATTAAGTTGCACTTATTAAATAAATGTCAGGTTAAGTCACAAAATAAAAGAGCACATTTTGAGTCATGTTTCTATACATGGTGAGGGGCTTAGCATAAATAGTGCTCTTTGTTAAGCAAGGGGTGTTACTCTGCTGCTCAGCTGAATTGTTCCATTGTATGAAAGGTGCCATAACACGCAGCCTGTAAAAACAATAAAATTAACAAACACAATTAAGGCCAATGTAAACATCGCCCTTGGCAAAGCCATAAACTGCCTGGTAACGATCATTGGGAGCTGTGAGCCTCAAGCCATAACTCCCCAGATGGTGAAAAAAAAGGGAAACGTGTGCACATTTGTCCTTTGCTTGTTATTGTTCATAAAAATATGTTCATTCAAAATTGAAATTAAATTGCTGGTCATTAATCTGTAAAATGTCTCTCGAAAACCACAACATTTAAAATACCGCTCTATAGCTACCGATAAACTACAACTCCCAGCAGCCCTCAGGGGACTTAAGGAGGCTAAATTTGCATTTATTTAACAGAATTTTGTTCTTGAAGGCAGAGGCTGGAAAATGTTGGGGGGATGGGAGCTGCATATGTTGAGCAATAGGGTTGCCACCAGTGTTGAAAAAAATACTCGCCTTCCTATTTTTGTTCCCTATTACAGGGGTGGTTCACCTTTAAGTTAACATTTAGTATGTTATAGAATACCCTATTCCTAGCAAGTTTGCAATTATTTATTTTGTTTAGTTGTTTAATTATTTGCCTTTCTCTTACCAGTTTTCAAATGGTGGTCACTGACCCCGTCAGTCAAAAACTATTGTTCTGTGAGACTACAATTTTATTGTTATTGTTACTTGTTATTACTTATCTCTCTCTGCTAGTCATCTTCCCATCTATCATTCAAACCACTGCCTGGTAGCTAGGGTAAATAAGACCCTAGTAACAAGATAGCTGCTAAAATGCCAAATGGAGAGCTGCTGAACAAAAAGCTAAGTAACCGAAAAACCATAAAAAATAAACATGAAGATGAATTGTTAGTTGTCGCAGAATATCAATGTCTACATCATATTACATTTATTATAAAAGAGAACTACCCCTTTAATAACATTGGCATAAATCAACTTTATTATCTGCCTGGCAAATTAAATAACAGCCAGGTTGTAATCCTAACAGGGCAATGATTCATTGGAGATTCTGCCTTTATTTTGAATTTTATGGATCACAACTACAGCAGTCTTCTAGGGCACTCGCTGTGCAGTACAAGCCCAAAATTAACTGAAAATGACTAATATTTCAGAATAGCATGTTTGTCATATTTACTTAACATTTCCTCTCCCACTGGTGGCAGTCACTCCTATGGCGCGTGCAGTTTGCACTTCCGGGTTTTACATGCCAGGCGCGTGATGGCACAGCCATTAAAGCACAGGATACACAGTAGATAACAGATAAGTACTACTATAGTTTATATAAACAAGCTGGTGTGTAGCCATGGGGGCAGCCATTCAAGCACAGGAAACACAGTAGATAACAAATAAGTACTACTATATTTTATATAAACAAGCTGCTGTGTAGCATGGTGGCAGCCATTAAAGCAAAGGATACACAGTAGATAACAGATAAGTACTACTATAGTTTATATAAACAAGCTGCTGTGTAGCCATGGGGGCAGCCATTCAAGCACAGGATACACAGTAGATAACAGATAAGTACTACTATAGTTTATATAAACAAGCTGCTGTGTAGCCATGGTGGCAGCCATTAAAGCAAAGGATACACAGTAGATAACAGATAAGTACTACTATAGTTTATATAAACAAGCTTCTGTGTAGCCACGGGGGCAGCCATTCAAGCACAGGATACACAGTAGATAACAGATTAGTACTACTATAGCTTATATAAACAAGCTTCTGTGTAGCCATGGGGGCAGTCATTCAAGCACAGGATACACAGCAGATAACAGATTAGTACTACTATAGCTTATATAAATAAACTGCTGTGTAGCCATGGGGGCAGCCATTCAAATCTGAAAAAGGAGAAAAGGCACAGAATACACAGATAAGCTCTGTAGTATACAATAAGATTCTTCAGAACTTATCTGTTATCTATTGTATATCTTGTGCTTGAATGGCTGCCCCCATGGCTACACAGCAGCTTATTTATATAAACTATAGTAGTACTTATCTGTTATCTACTGTGTATCCTGTGCTTGAATGGCTGCCCCCATGGCTACAAAGCAGCTTATTTATATAAACTATAGTAGTACTTATCTGTTATCTACTGTGTATCCTGTGCTTGAATGGCTGCCCCCATGGCTACACAGCAGCTTGTTTATATAAACTATAGTAGTACTTATCTGTTATCTACTGTGTATCCTGTGCTTGAATGGCTGCCCCCATGGCTACAAATCAGCTTATTTATATAAACTATAGTAGTACTTATCTTTTATCTACTGTGTATCCTGTGCTTGAATGGCTGCCCCCATGACTACACAGCAGCTTGTTTATAGAAACTATAGTTGTTTTTCTCAAGCAAAGACACAGTTTTACCAGTTCAGGGTAACAGTACATTATATTGTCATTCTTTTACAACTCTTTGATTTTTTGGTGCTTCTGTTACTTTAAGCTTAGCAACATTTTCCCATTATAGGTTATAATCAAATATGTATTAACTCAAATACATAGATTTAACTTTGGATGGCATGTACAGGTATTCTAGGTTAAATTGTTAAATATTTCAGTATAAATACATATCGTTAGTATTTCTTTTAATCTAGGAAACCAATGTAGCAAAATCCTTTTTACATTGCACAGTGGTGAGACAGTAATCTTGTAAATAATTTATATCTTATTATTTCGGATCTGGATTACAAATAATCTCATTGTCGGAGATGTCAGTGTTCCAGGAAGTGGTTTTAAACCATTTCACAAAGAAAGGATCAGTTCTTATTTAATATAATAGAGAGCGGACTTATAAAGAAAGTGGCTCTCAAAGAACCACACAGAAGAAAAAAAAGCAGTTGGCTTTTTTTGGTTACAATTGGGGTTTATGCTGCAGAAAATAAGCTTACACATGCGACTGCTGATCTTTTATAATACGAGTCCCAGAGGTTCTCCAGAGACTGGGTGAAGCTGAGATACAATGGCTATAATCTCTTCACACCAATAATTAGGGGCAGCACAAGTCGTAAATGGGTTCTGTCATGAATAACAGATAATAAACACATGCACATGTGTTAAGACCCTCTGCGCTGTAGCTCTTTGTCCTCAAATACAATCATTTTCAGTTCTGTTCTAACAGCACGATTTGCCCCCAGGCTAATAAAAAGTAAGAAGTGCTAGTCAGGCAGGGGCAGCAGAGGAGGTGAAAAAATATTTCTAGTCCTTTGAAGGGAAAGTTATAGGATTTACAATAATCTGGAGAGAGATGAAGTCTAGCTGGGCCCTCTAATGCTAAATAAGCCAGGCAGAATAGTACAATTTTACAAATGGTGCATGAATGCTTTCTTTTATACTGCTTATATTTCTCTTGGGCTTGATGTAAGGCATAGACAAATGACAAACACATATTAGTGTAGTGATTGGCGAATTTCTCCCATTTTGCCAGAAAAAAGAAACGAATTTTCGGAGAAATTTGAGAAGCCCGAAAAATTTGCGAAATTTTCGCAGGAGTTTCTTGAATTTATTCGCCAAACGTGGAAATTCACAGCGAATTCGCACCAGTCTGATTTATTCGCCGATCACTAACTGTGATGAATGCCCCTCAAATAATTTAAGAAGGGTCTGAATTTACTCAAATGCGATCTACAAATAAATAATTGGTGCTGCAGTTTGTTTTGCTCTGGAAACTGGGGTAGGTTCACAAAAAGGGCGAGGTGGCTACTGCTAGCGACTTTTCACCTGAAATCCAATTTGCAATAAAAAGTGGTAACTTTAAGCATTTGCACCAACATCTCTAATAAAAACGCCCATGCAGCGTTCCCGTCCAGGACGAAACTTAGTGAATTAGCGTAGTAGTAGCAAATTTGCGCCTGGCAAAGTGGTGCGAGATGTGAAAAGCGGTCGCTGGCGTCAATTCGCTCTTTTGTGAATCTGCCCCAGTGAAGGAGGGAAAAAGGTAAAGGATAAGAAAATACATCTGCCTTGAGAAACACAATGTAAAAGGGACAACATGATAGATTTGCAGGGACAGAAAATATTAAAGGCTAAGTGATTTATTTAATAGCCAAATAGAAGAAATGACGACCCTTTTCTAAATAATATTCTGGGTTTGCTTGTGAATGTTTTTTATGGAAGTATTGGGGGTTATCATTTCTCCACACTCTTTAAGATTTAGTAGTTTACATTACTGGAAACATATTACTATAATGTGCTGCTAAAGATTTGGTTTTGGAATGATTTTAAAACTGGAACCTTTTATTAATGCTATTTCAACTTGATGTACAAAAGTGCGAAACACTGTATTGAGATTATATACAGATTCATTTTATAGGTTTTAAATGTAATAAATGTGGCGCTTTACAAGACAGTCTTTGTGCCAAGGCCATTTGGCCAGGAGACGTTTTGGCACAATATATCAAAATTTCCAAGTTAATATTAAAATCAGTGCGGTTTTCTTATTTGATAAGTCTGGGGCAGGGATTTCGGAGTGTTGTATTACTCTCGTAGCCAGGAGAAAACCATAATTCTATTTCATACAAATCCATATTCATCTTTTAAATAACCCTGACTGAATGTGTTCCAGAATTCCAAAAACTCTGCCAACATAAAATTACTTGAGAAATATTTATGCAGAAAATTGTTTTAAAACATTGAGAAATCTGATTTTAAAGATCACAGCCATTTAACAAAAAAAAAAAAAAATATATATATATATATATATATATATATATATATATATATATATATATATATTTTTTTTTTTTTTTTTTTTTCCTATGACCACTTACTTAAGTGCTCAGTAAATCATATATCTATGGAAACAATAAAGTAATAGACATGTGGTTAGTAATACAACACAGCTATTGGATTCAACCCAGTTTTTTTTTTTAGTGTGTCATTTTGAGAATAAAATACAATACATGCTGGTCAGGAATTTGTGAGATTGTATTGCCCAAATTGTCCTGCTGGTATGTAAATTGCTACTGGTGAAGGGTGTCATTTTTTTCTGTAACAGTTTAATCTGTGTGTGTTCCTAGCTCCCCATCATTTCTAGAAAATGCATAATATTTATTAAGAGTTCTTTTCCTGAAAGAAACAGAAAAAACCTTTCTTTTATGAATCCCCGGGGATATTGCTCAAACCCTGCTACTACAAAATTCTGCTTCTGGGGTGCCTGATTCTGAATGGTTTCATTAGTAAAGACATGAAGATGGAAATGTGGGCAACTGTGAGGTTTATTCTATTTAAATAAAATCTAAGAATGTGAAACTAGGTCTGTCTTTTGGAAAAAAATGGTAAAAATGGCCATATAAGGGTCAAAATAAGCTTCTGACTCCTCCAGAGTCTGTTGAGTCTATTGATTAGTAAGTAAGATGTATTGGGGAGCACCTACCATCAAATAGAAAACAAGCGATGGTGTGCAAGGTCAAATTATTAAACCAATATAGAAAAGAAAAAGAAAAATAATTGACCTATTGCTTTGCATATCATTAAGAAAGAGAAAGAAGTCCAGATTAACTGTTAATCTGGACTTCTTTCTCCTTCTCAATGATATTTATTAAAAGTTATGTTTTAACACATGTTGTGGGGTAGACATATGACTGTGTTTTTGGACTAAGAGGGATGGGAAGGTGCAAAGCAATAGGTCAATTATTTTTCTTTTTCTTTTCTCTATTGATTAGTAGCCTGCATAGTTTATCTCAAGTAACAGATATCTGGGTGAAAGTCCTGGAGATATCTATTAGACAGGTTGGACGATTTTGCCAATTTAGGATGTTATAAACCTAGAGATGCGGTCTTCTTCTGAGGAATTTGCATATTATTATATTATTGTGATCATTTTTTGTCCAGGGCACAAAATGATAATGTCAGCCTGTTTTGGATCTCCATGTGGGTGACAATCGGGGATCAATCCACCAAATGACAAGATCTTTGATGGTTTGTTTTGTTTAACACTTGTTCCTCAGCTGCAATAATTTAGTCTGGGTGCTAATTAAAAATGCTCACACTTTTTGGGGTTCTAATTAACAAACTATCTTCAAAATTGGCTAGAAGCATACATTTTGTGAATAGCTAACCTGAAAGTCGTTTTAGATGAGATTTCTGGTGTATGCCGAAGGGCTAATACATTAGCATTCAACGTGGTTGCTTTTTTTTTTTTTTTGCATAATTCACGTCAAAAAACATGCATCCTTGAATATAATTTCAAACAGTATAGAATGCTTACCATTATATTTTACAATATTTTAAAGGATAAAACAAAAATTATGTGGGAAAATATTTGGTATAAATTACAATGTGTCAGATTCAATTCAGTGAGAAAACCTTATTATAATGTAGCAAACCCCTAGGAGGTTGTGGGCGTCTCCATCGCCCCACTAGACCACAAAGCACTCTCACATTTATCTTATGTTTTATCACATGAAAACTTTTGGACAAGATTCAATTCAAGGAGAAACAAACTTTTCATCTAATTAAGTTTCAGTTTTTTTTTACCATAAATTTCAATAAGGTTTTCATGTGATAAACAACGGGATACATTTTTCTGAATTGAATTGCATCTCAAATTGAATCTTTTCCATGAGTTTTCATGTGATAAACCTAACATTTTTCCAAAGAAAAACTTGCCAAGATGCTAAGAATTCTGCAAGGAGATCTAGTGGCAACAGGATGCTTTTCACAGAAATGTCCCTTTTTCTTTGGAATTCTGATGTAGGAAAATAACAAAAGGCACTTGTGCCAAGAGCCTTAAATGAAGTACTACAGCACTTTTCATTCAATTCAATAACTGCATTAACTGAAGAAGGATTAATGGCTCTGAAGAATGTTCTTTTAACTTCAGGACCATTATATTAACTGTCATGACAGGATAAAATTAGATAATCAATATTGCAAGTGCAGAATAAGATGTAAAAGAAAATCATATGTGTCTGAACTGAATTACATAATCTTCTAATCAGAGCTCCTCTAACTTTGTTGCAGTAATAATTAATGAGACAATTTACACATCCATATGAGCCTGGTACAAATTTAATCTAAGTTGTAAAGCTGTTTATAGCCATCACAAAATGTGCAGCTCATTAAGCATCCTTTCTGAAGCAATTTGCCTCATTTTGCATGCAATTTGCAAATTCAAATTTCCATCTATTTTTCATGATATTAGATAAGAATTGGGCATAGATCCTTTTACACCACTAGGAAAATTTTACTCCTAACGTTTCTATCCACGTGTTGACTTTGCACGTTGAACCCCATTATTTGTACTAGCCTCAAAATGCACATTGGCTTATAGTCGCGATTGGCTCCACTCAGTCTATCTTTCCAATCAAGTCAATGGCAAAGATAGCAATAACCTTGCTACAATGTCTTTGTTCTGGGGCTTTCCATGGGAAGATTCTATGTAGGAGATGAATGTTTCCCATGCAGCTCCAGGAGCGCAGCCCTCACAGCTAAATGGCTGTATATGAAATTTAGATGATAAATTGGATTTATATGCCGCATTTTTCAAAGCTTATCTGATGCAAAGCCATAAGGAGGCCTGTACAAAAACAACATAACAGATAAGTTAATCATGGAAATCCCACTGGTCTCGGTGGAAATTATTTTTGGACTAAATAAATGTGCTTGCAGAATATGTCGACCTCAGTTAACTTTATCAAAAGACAGAGCATGGAAGTAGGAGAAAAGTGAAGGAAATTCCTTCCCTGTGTCTTATTTTTCAGATTTAGTAAAGGTTGTAATAAGTGGCTTTGATGTCTGGGAATATGTGGACTATTTATGGTCCATTATGTTGGTCTCCAGTTGATGCTGAACTACAATACCTAGAATCCCATTACTTGTGGTTCATCCTGGTAATTGTAGTTTAATAAGAGTTGGAAGCTGCACATTTTACCATCATTACTGAATGGTGGTGGGTAGTGATGAGCAAATTCTTTTGCCAGGATTTGCTGCAAAAAAGACTCCCATACAGTGAAAAAAATTGTTGCGCATATAATAAAAATTTGTTATCCATAGACAATGCATTTGGTGAATTTTTCACCAATTTTGCAAATTGAAATGGGTCAGATTCACCCATCACTAGTGGTGGGACCATGGAGAAAATATCCTCTGTGTGCCTTTTCCTATATTTAAACCTACAGCTCCTTCACTGTTAATGACTTTCAGCTACCAGGTTAGCTGCCACCTGTAGGTTGTAAGTAGTGATGGGTGAATTTGTGCATTGAAGTCAATAAGCGGCAAAATAATTTTGGCAGACATCATTTTTGCCCCTGCGACAATTTTTATTTGCGCGCCTATTTTGTCCAAATGTATTAAAGACAATGGGCGTCCGAATAAATTTGACGTGCGACAATTTTTATGCACGTCACTATTATGGCAAAATTTTATAGATGTGGTTGCTTTTTTGCAGGCGAATTTTTGCTGCAGTTTCACTAATTTATTAGCTGGCGGCACACCGTGGAAATTCACTGTGAATTTGCGCCTGACAAATTTATTCGCCCATCACTAGTTGTAACAGATATACTAGATACACTAGATACACTAGTTGTAACATTCTATCCCACCATTGATGTAATTTTCCAGTTTAAGGGCAGAGACACACACTCGGGGAGATAAGTCGGCTAGAATGTAAATCGCCGGCAGGATGGCACTCGGATTGCTTCGCTTTCCGAAGAAGCATGAAGTTTCCTCGTGAGACAACTTCGGGCGACTTCAGAAAACGAAGCACTCCAAGTGGCATCCCGACGACGATTTACATTCTAGTTGATGGGAAGGCAAGGGAAGGCAGTTGGGGAGATGTCACCCCGAAGAAGAGAAGATTTGTTGTAATTTTTTTTCAATTATACTTTTGCAGTTAAAGGGATACTGTCATGGGAAAACATGTTTTTTTCAAAACGCATCAGTTAGTAGTGCTGCTCCAACAGAATTCTGCACTGAAATCCATTTCTCAAAAGAGCAGATTTTTTTATATTCAATTTTGAAATCTGACATGGGGCTAGACATTTTGTCAATTTCCCAGCTGCCCCTGGACATGTGACTTGTGCCTGCACTTTAGGAGAGAAATGCTTTCTGGCAGGCTGCTGTTTTTCCTTCTCAATGTAACTGAATGTGTCTCAGTGGGACATGGGTTTTTACTATTGAGTGTTGTTCTTAGATCTACCAGGCAGCTGTTATCTTGTGTTAGGGAGCTGTTATCTGGTTACCTTCCCATTGTTCTTTTGTTTGGCTGCTGGGGGGGGGGGAAAGGGAGGGGGTGATATCACTCTAACTTGCAGTACAGCAGTAAAGAGTGATTGAAGTTTATCAGAGCACAGGTCACATGACTTGGGGCAGCTGGGAAATTGACAATATGTCTAGCCCCATGTCAGATTTCAAAATTGAATATAAAAAAATCTGTTTGCTCTTTTGAGAAATGGATTTCAGTGCAGAATTTCGCTGGAGCAGCACTATTAACTGATTCATTTTGAAAAAAAATTTTTTCCCATGACAGTATCCCTTTTACTCCATGTGGCTGCATAGATCTGAGCCAGCTTTACTGTACCCCTCTCCAAAGACATTGTTGCATTATATTACATTTGAATGCAATTCAAGTATGCGTGCAGTCACCATTTTCTCACATGTTCACCACTATACAAAGTATACAAATCACAACTTACAGTGTCCATTTCCAAAGTAAAGGCGTTTTTCATCCGAGCCAGGCATAGATTTATTGTATCCACAGAACCTAGGAGGGAAAAGCAAAACAATAATTTCCTCAATGATATAGAAAACATGTTGAAGTTGTGATAAGATTGCCTATGCATTGTCTTTTAGCCATCGCAACATGTGCTTTATATCAGGTTAATCTGTAGTGAGAGCTGGCTTTTGTAAACTTGTTATTTTATGTCACCAACATTTCCCACTGCAATCTGGCTAAATCCAAACAATCTCTTCTGGGAAAAAAATGGCGATAAAGAATTGGAATATTACATTTTTTCAATTACAAAAATATTCTTCTTATTATAAATTTGTAAAATAAAAATACATTTATTAAACATGAATCCCAGAATGCAATGATGAAAAAAATTCTAGGGCAAAAATAAATTCTTACATTTGTCCAAATCTAGTAACCCATAGCAATATACTGTAAAGCTTTTGCACAACTTAAAAGTCAATTTTTTTTTTTATTATTCCAAATACATTAAAATCTATGTTGACCCCATATTAATGGCCTGGTTATTTATATGGGGTCAACAGAGATGTTTATGTGTTTGGAATAATAAAAATTATTTTTTAGACTTTAAGTTGTGCAAGAGCTTTATATAGGTATATTTATTATCTATTTTGGTTACTGTGGGGACTCAATGGACAACTCTGTTTTCTATTTCATTTGTGGGACTCTCTGTAGTTATTTTCTGAACCATACTAATAATTTATAGCAACCAATCTTTGTTTCCAAAGAGCTGATCAGTAAATGATTGGTTGCAATGTATTACTAGACAAGTAGCAAATTTAAGACCATTTATTACATAACCATCAAAGATTTTAGGGCTCTTAGGGCGTGTTTTTGTGCTCCCCTGTGTTCCATGTAAATCCATTCAACTGCAGGGGAGCGCATGGCATTCTTATTTATCTATGGATTGGTTATTTGCACTGGGATATGCACTTTAACACCTACAGTTGTAAATGTTTTGCATTTATGTGTTTTGGGGTCATTTAATTACATCACACATTAGGTTACGTGCAGCTTTGAGGGCAATCACTCAGTTTCCTACAGTGCAGCATTTACCGCATTATTCCAGGGGCGATGCACCCAGTCTTCTGCTTTACCACTGATGCAATTGTGCATGCACTATGACATGAAAAAGATGCAATAGGTGCAGAATAGTCTCGTGACACACATATTCACCCAGGCTACTGTGGAGACTCTGGAGTTATCATCTGGTTGAAAGGTGACAGTTAGTGATTGGCGAATTTATTCGCCAGGCACGAATTCTTGGCGAATTTGCGCGATTCTCTGCCGGCGAATAAATTCGCAAAACACCCGTGAAAATTCGCCCAGAAAAATTCGCCGGCGTCAAAAACTAGGCGCCGGCGCCGTTTCACGAATTTTTCGCTGTTTCGCGAATTTCGCGCAAAATTCACAAATTTTTCGGCGAAGCAAAACACCACAAATTCACCCATCACTAGTGACAGTAGCTCCAGTGTTTACTCTGGCAATAGGTGCTACAGCACTCAATTTGGAACTGCAAGCAGCACATGTTAAGACAAGTAATTGACTGCAGGGAAATTGTAGCCCAGCAACTGCAGTGTGGTAAGAACTATTGTCTGGCAAAGTCAACTTGTGCTACAAGGGTATTACCAAACAGGGTTGAAACTTGGCCTGCTGAAAAAGAATTAGCCCCTTCACAGCAATCTGCCCCTTACCTTACATGCAATAGAACAATATATTTGACCTGGGTGCAGGAACAGGGGGCACATTTTGGAGCCGATGTGCAAACTCACATGTTTTGGCACCAAAATCCACTGCTTGTGCCTGCACATAGGCTGGCACAATGGTTCTTAGTGCGAGTAAGGTAAGGGTCAGTTTGCTGTGTAGGGGCTGATTCTCACCCTGCTTTTTTTTAAGCAGGCTGAGATCAGCCTCATGTTGAATTAGCCCATGAGATAGTGTTTCATTAATGTTATTGCTCTCTGTCTGGCTCTGGACCACCAAAACTGTGAGCTGGGTTGCTGTACTGCCTTAAGGTGGCCATCCAAAGGTAGCCATACAGATAAAAGTTGCTGAACCAGTAAGTGAAGGTTTCCTTCTTAACACTCCCAATTATAGTAATACAACTAATGATGCATGGTTCACACATGAAGAAATTCAAAAGAGACTTGAACATGTTAAGATTAACAAAGGTCCAGGGCCAGATGGTATTCATCCCAGGGTAATTAGCGAGCTTAGCTCTGTGATTGCCAAACCTCTTTACTTAATTTTTCAGGATTCATTGAGATCTGGCATTGTGCCAAGAGACTGGCGAATTGCTAATGTGGTGCCTCTATTCAAAAAAGGATCCCGTTCTCAGCCTCAAAACTATAGGCCAGTTAGTCTGACGTCAGTATTAGGAAAGCTTTTCGAAGGGTTAATAAAGGATAAGATACTGGACTTCATAGCAAATCATAATACTATGAGTTTGTGCCAGCATGGTTTTATGCGTAATAGATCTTGCCAGACTAACTTAATTTCTTTTTACGAGAATGTAAGTAGAGACCTCGATTCTGGGATGGCAGTGGATGTGATTTACTTAGACTTTGCTAAAGCGTTTGATACAGTGCCACACAAAAGGTTACTGGTTAAATTAAGGAATGTTGGCCTGGAACATAGTATTTGTACCTGGATAGAGAACTGGCTAAAAGATAGACTACAAAGAGTGGTGGTAAATGGAACATTTTCTAATTGGACCAGTGTTGTTAGTGGAGTACCGCAGGGCTCTGTACTAGGTCCCTTGCTTTTCAACTTGTTTATTAATGACCTGGAGGTGGGCATTGAAAGTACTGTTTCTATTTTTGCAGATGATACTAAATTGTGCAGAACTATAGGTTCCATGCAGGATGCTGCCACTTTGCAAAGTGATCTGTCTAAACTGGAAAACTGGGCAGCAAACTGGAAAATGAGGTTCAACGTTGATAAATGCAAGGTTATGCACTTTGGCAAAAATAATATAAAAGCAAGTTATACACTAAATGGCAGTGTGTTGGGAGTTTCCTTAAATGAAAAGGATCTAGGGGTCTTTGTAGATAACACGTTGTCTAATTCTGGGCAGTGTCATTCTGTGGCTACTAAAGCAAATAAAGTTCTGTCTTGCATAAAAAAGGGCATTAACTCAAGGGATGAAAACATAATTATGCCTCTTTATAGGTCCTTGGTGAGGCCTCATCTGGAGTATGCAGTTCAGTTTTGGACTCCAGTCCTTAAGAGGGATATAAATGAGCTGGAGAGAGTGCAGAGACTAAGTGCAACTAAATTGGTTAGAGGGACGGAAGACTTAAATTATGAGGGTAGACTGTCAAGGTTGGGGTTGTTTTCTCTGGAAAAAAGGCGCTTGCGAGGGGACATGATTACACTTTACAAGTACATTAGAGGACATTATAGACAAATGGCAGGGGACCTTTTTACCCATAAAGTGGATCACCGTACCAGAGGCCACCCCTTTAGACTAGAAGAAAAGAACTTTCATTTGAAGCAACGTAGAGGGTTCTTCACAGTCAGGACAGTGAGGTTGTGGAATGCACTGCCGGGTGATGTTGTGATGGCTGATTCAGTTAATGCCTTTAAGAATGGCTTGGATGATTTTTTGGACAGACATAATATCCAAGGCTATTGTGATACTAAACTCTATAGTTAGTATAGGTATGGGTATAAAGAATTTTAATTAAAAGTAGGGAGGGGTGTGTGTATGGATGATGGGTTTTCATTTGGAGGGGTTGAACTTGATGGACTTTGTCTTTTTTCAACCCAATTTAACTATGTAACTATGTAACTATTTGGTCAGCAGCTTATTAGCCCCTGTATGAGGTCCTCCAACAGGCCTAACTGGCCAATATATGTCCCCTTTGGGATGAGGACCATATTAGCTTGTTGATGCATTCTGATCAACCTGATAATGCCCACCTCAAGGTAGACATGTCAGGGAAATATCTGCTTTTTTGGAGACCTCACCAACCAGGTCCAGCATTAGCCTGCAATGTATTTTCCTGCCTTAACCTTAGGACTAATCTTGCTTTGTGTGCTTGCACTGAATAACTCTATAGTTGCATCTTCTAATTTTTCTCCTGAAAATGGCCCCAGGTTGTGTTTTACAAGAAAACCCAGGACCTTATAGAGTGTTCAGATAGTTCACAGTATGTTCTTTTGTAGTGTTTGCTACAGCCAGTTAGGTTAGACAATTCAGAATTATAGTTCACCACATAAAAACACACACTTTCTTTTTTCAGTTTTGTTTGAACTTTCAGAGTTTGAATTAAACAAAACTTATTAGGTACTGAGGGCACAAGCTTATTGCTTACTAAATATTTTATTAAAAAAGTTTTTCAAGCAGATAAAATCAGAAGCTCTGGAACAACGTATGTTACGCAGATATTAGACTCACCTTCCAATCAGGATATACACAACCACCGTTAGAAGGATAATGACTATTGCAGCGGAGATGCCAATCATCACAACCTGGCTATTCTGGCTAGACATAGAAAAAGCTGTAAAGGTAATGGAATAACAGGAAAGATGCATTAGGACTCTGGAGGTGACACTAGGATCATTCTAGCATGCAAATATATCAAACAATGCTTCAGATTAATGTACATCAGTGTCTCTGCAAAACCTCACTCCTGTGTAGAATGAGATTGTATCAATATGGTTTTAGGGTAAGACTGAGAGGATGTTCTAACATGGGTGCCCAGCTTTAGAGGGGCCCCTTGGGGGGAAAATAAGTGCAAAAGTATGTATGCCTGAACAAACTTTTCATTGCCAGAACATGTGCATGGCCATGAACATGCTAGTTTTCTTGCCACATGAAGAAAGATGCTGAAGCTAAAATGGTTTGTGAAATGTACACTTAGTAACCTCACTGGCCAAGAGTGGTATTTCACAAGGTATTTAGGATGTTAAAATGAGCTAATGGGCAGGAACAGGAAAGAATTATAGCATATTGATCCTTTAAATAGACATTATGTCACAACCAGAACCTAGTTTCCCTATGGGAAATGAAGAATTTAAGCTGTACAATTGGCCAGACTTCCAATTCCGACTCGCTATAAGTGCTTAGGAAGCTCAGTTGCTATTCCAATGTTTCTAAAAAGCACTTCCACCTTTGCAAGGGAAGAAGCGTACCCCAAAATGGAGGCAATGGGTAATAACAGCTCAATTTAAAAAGCCCATCACATAGGGAGAAAATACAAGAAAAAGAAATATGCAGTAAGGTTAGCTCTCCAGACCCCACCACCTAAACAAAATAAGCCCTTGAATAACTGGCTCATAAAGAGAACTTTTATATACGTTCAGTTCTGTCCAAAAGGCTAAGTTCATTCTTATTAGATTATTAGAGTATTTCCTCTGGATTTAGTCGTGCCTTAAGGTGCTTATGTATTTGTGAATCTAATGATTGTTTGATACATGTAGGACTCTTGTAAATTACACAGACGCGTGCTGGTGCTAAATGATCTCACAATGTACAGATGAATTACTTTGTACTAGTGCATGACCTCTTATCTCCTAGTCCGCAGCCAAAAGGTATAGAATTCAGATTAAATATACAGTAAACAGCAATTTCTCTGTTATTTTAATAACAACTGCTCCCAGGCATGCACATTACCAGTCTGAAGTTCTACCAACACAGTTATACGCAATTTAAAATGCTGGAGATTAAAATATTAATAAAGAAGTTTCAAGCTCTGTGACAGAATGTGCTTTGTGTGCTTGTGAATGTCTGAGAACGAAAAACAAGGTTTGCATGGCTTATTTACTGTTTTTAACTAGAAATGGGGGAGGCTAAAGAATGAGGGGGTTCTTCAAATAAAATGTAATCAAAGATGCTCTGCATTAGAATCAATTTGGAAGTGGGAAAGCAAGCAAACGCCTTCTGGACTTCAGATAAATGAATGATTTGTTTAATGTGAAGTGCCATACAGCCTTAATGCGAGCAGCCACATTGTTTGCCTCCATTGAAATATTTTCTAGAGACCAGAGGTTTTCAGACTTTTACAGTTCAAGGTCCCTTTGGAGGTATGACATTTGGTCAGGGCTTGTAACAAAGTTACAGATGTATACAATTATTACTGGATGAAGTGGATGCTCTATTCAACCACAGTTCCAAGAATATCTGGGGAAGACAATAACTCAGATTCAAGATCTCAAGCTCCTCCATGAGTATCTAGGAGAGATAATTGTCATTCTGCCCAAATAACACCCTAGAAGATCAGATCAGACTAGACCACCCAGTCACTACTCTGGTGATATGTCTACTGTAGACTAATAAATACTAATCAATACAAGGTGTGGGGTTGCAACTATTTGCCTTTTTCCATATGATTTGACCTTACCATAGACTGCAATAAAATTGTTTTTGCTATCAGTCAACGACACTGAAACTTTACTGAAAGCACCTCAACAACATCAACCAATTTTTCTATTTCCACTCAAATGTATAAGTGTAGTGATGGACGAATCTGCGCCGTTTCACTTCACCGGAAAATTCGCAAATTTCATGTGAAATTCGCGAAACGGGCAAACATTCGCAAAACGGCACGGGACCCCCGATTTTTTTGGGCCAATTTTCGCTAATTTTCGCTAATTTTTGCTAATTTTATTCGAATCGCGCAATTTCGCCACAAATTTGCACCTGGCAAATAAATTTGCCACATCACTATATAAGTGCAAATATGCAGTGAATGATTTATCTGTACACACATTACGACTGTGTAACATTATACTTGGCTTTATACAAATGTAAACCTGTAAATGAACTGAACGTTCACATTCAAATATTAAAATAGTTTATATAATTACTTACAATCTGGACTGGTTTCAAACTCGAACTTTCGGCTATTTGAGCCATAGCCGGCTGCTGTCCTGGCTCGGATTTGGAAAATGTATATCGTATCAGGTTTAAGGCTGTTGATTGTCACATTGGTCGTTCTTGCCCGTAGAATGGTGTAACTAGTTTCCTGCTCCTGCTTTTGGATACAAAATTGACTTGTTCAAATTCATGGCCTCAGTGTCTTTATGACAAAACCAAATCCTTTTTAATGAAATTGTTACATTTTCAAAAATACGATTTTGTTGGCAAAATGTTTTTAAGTGATGGAGAATTTTCCTTGGATTTACAGCACTGAACTTTAATGATTTTTTGAAGATCTGCCAGAAGACTTTACTCTACTAAGTGCAGAGGGGTCTCAGAGAGTGCCCATGTGTCCATTTATTGCACCCCCTTCCATTGTGTATGTTTTATGACTTTAATGAGATGCTTGCACTGGCTTCACATAGCTAAATTCCTTGTAGAGTCACTGCCTAGCATTCAATGCCTAATGGAGGATTAAGATGTGACATGATAGACTACACCTTTTTAGGGAGCTTACATCCATAAGCAGTCCAAAGTTACGCTAGTGATGCCTAATTAGCATATGGCCTGCAGTTAAAGTACAATGGACGTATATTCTGCAGCAACTACATTACACTACATTACACTACATTACACTACATTACACAAGGCCAGGGAAACTTAATAAAATTAAATAGAGGTCTTATATTCCCCTACACATGTGCCCACTGTATAGTTTAGGTGCCAAATGTAAGGGGGAAGCAGGGTACCCCAAAAAAAAATTTCCATCTTTTTCAGCCTATCACCCAGTAAAAAGTAAAAGTTTTTTGGGACTATTTTTGAAGAAACTCCTATCTACTCTATTGCACTTAGCCTGGCCTGAGCTGCAGAAGTCAAGTCTGGCGCAAGAGGTAACGTTCAGTAAAATCCGCAAGTTAGTGAGTTAGCACAACTTTGCCTGGTGTTAGGGTGTTAAGTAGCACTAGAGTATGTCTACTTCGCTAGCGAATTTACGCCAGGGTCCATTAGTAAATCGGTGAAGTGGCAAAATGACGTCACTCTGGCAAATTTTCACTAGCGTTAGCCACTTCGCACTTTGGTAAATTTGTCCCTAAGATTAAACCACTGTTTTTTGTCATAACAATTTATAGAAAGGATAATGCAGATACTCTGTTGCAGTGCATGGGGGTATTTAGCAGCATATCTTCAAACATGTTCAACAGAGAAACCACATTTCTTAACTATTTATCTCCATAACTTTCTTAAATATCTCCCAAATGTGTATTCTAGTAATTTATACTGTACACACTAGTGCATTGCAATAACATTTTCTTAACTGTGCAACTCTGAGCAGTCATCTTTGAATCATTACATTAATACCACCAGCAGAAGAATTGTAGTCATTGCAGTCATTCTGAACTTGTCATTCGTCCCACCTTTTCATAGTATTTGACTTCATAGTCCAAGATGATCCCATTTGGATGTTCTGGCTCTTGCCATGATAAAGAAATGCTGTTTCTCGATGTCCGCTCCTTTCTAATTATAGTGACAGGAGATGGAGCTGTAGGCAGTGGGCGTAAAGAATGAGAAAATATTATTTATCATTGCCAAAGAGTAATGACTTGAATACAAACAACAATAAAGGATATATTGTAGCTACACTACCTATTTCTCCAGTTTTAAAAGAACCTTTTACAAAACGAAAGCAATTTTAGCTTAATTTACTGACACAAGTGCATTTCAGTTAAACTTTTTTGTTCTTTCCCTTTTGCATGTGTATCCTTCCAAGTTATGACTATGTACTGTACATTTATTTCCTAAAACTGAATAAAAAAAACTACTACAGCATGTCAGAGATATAAAGATACAGTTTTCAAACTCTATTTTCTGTTTTAACCAGTGATTAAAGTAAAGAGCCATTTTCATTATTTATTTTCCCTATGGATTTGTCTAATGGAAACATTAAGAGCTGAATGGGGTTTCCCAAAACCACCAGAGAAGAAAACGCCACTATGGCCAGTAACAGGTGGTGCCTAATGTAGCTGAACATAATGCCATCAGGTTTTAGTGCATGCATGGGTGGGCCTTGGGCGAAAAATACGCAAACAGATTAAAATATCATGCGAGTAGTGATGGGCGAATAAATTTGCCTGACACGAATTTGCGGCGAATTCACGCATTTCGCCTGTAAAAATTTGCCTGTAAAAATTTGCTGGCGTCAATTTACAATTTTCCCGATTTGCTAGTTTTTTCGTAAAAAGGTTTGAATTGCTCGTTTTTTTTTATGAAAACTTTCAAATTGCTAGATTTTTTTGTGAAAACGTTCGAAATGTTCTATTTTTTGTGGAAACGTTTGAATTTCACAATTTTTATGTGAAAACATTTGAATTTCAAAAATTTTTCGTGAACTTTTTGATTTCACGATTTTTGGCTGTTTCGCGAATTTTGCGGGAAATTCATGAATTTTTTTTTTCCATGAACTGACAAAATGTCTAATAAAAGACACAAACAGAATACTATTTTCAAAAATAAGAATTAAATAAAACTCACAAAGTTAGTAAAGTTCATTTGAAGTTGAGCGTAGTTGATTTGACTTTTCCAAACAACTTCCTAATAACGTTGAGCAAATCTGTGTCGTTTTGCTGAAAAATTAGCAAAACTGCTGAATTATTTGTGAAACCTTGATAAATTTTTTAACTTTTAACGTCTATGGCCAAATTTTTTGTCGCTGCAACTTTTTTGGCACAGTAGCAAAATATATTAGACTATGGGTTACTTTTTTTCTCATTTCAATTGCATTAAAATCAATAGGCATTTTCCTCTCAGGTTTTTTCTTGCGATTTTTCTCTGTATATTTTGTTTTCGCTGCAAATTTTTGTCGCAGAAAACTTCCACAGATGCAGAATTTCTAAGCAAATTCTTATGTGGCTAAAAAAATTCTCTCATCACTGTTAATCTTGACAATTTGACTAAATAGGGTAAAAATTGTACAGTTTGTGATTTCCCTAGTCTAATGAAATTATGCCAGCGATAGACTATACGTTCAAATGCCCAGTATGATTGAGATGTTAGCAGCTATGTTAGGTAGAACACAAGCAAAGTGATTTAATATATGGAATACTATAGTAAACAAAGAATAAAGTATATGTATGAGAGAGATATCTGTTTGGGTATATCCTAGGTCTGCTTTAAGTTCCCCTTTAACTAAGTCTGGCCTGGCATTAAATCTCAGCAGCTGGGTTATAGCCCTAACACACATATCTTCCAGCATATCCGGAAACAAATGAACTGAGATTTTCTGTAAATGGAGAACTGGTGGCAACGATGCAGATGTTTTCAATACGCTACTAGATCATAGCTAATGAAAACATTTGTGCTATTAAAGGAGAGGAAAATTAATAGAGCTATATATTGAAATTGTCAAGAAAGTAAATGTAACAAACTGCCCCGTGGACAGAGTACTAAAGTGCACATTTTTATATGCTTTAATATTAACTCTTTATTCAAATGCAGGAATCCGAAGACATGCCATTAATAATTATGGAGTTGTGGAAAATGCTAAGTGCCCTTAATGGGAATGTGATTTAAAAAAGATTAGTGTTTGAATGCCAATAAACGAAAGGATTTATTTTTTTACAGTTGAAACACATTTCTCATGATTACCTTATATGTTAAAATATCATTACTGTTGAAGATATGTATATGCGGTCATTCTTACTGCTGGGACTGCAATAGAAGCTTCCATCAAACGTAGCCTGCATGATATCTTAATAGCGACAATTCTTGGGCGCTTTCCCCTTTGTCGGTAGGCAAAGTCCATCAATTGTGGAAGGCTAATGGAAATTCTTTTTCAACCAAGGACATTAATGTCAGAGAATATTATCTAGAATACACTCTTGATCATCATTTGTGAAATTGGCTACAGTCTACTAGTGTTTGAGTATGTTTGGGTTGAGGTGGGGGATCTTGGATTGGCTACTCTTGCCCTTAAACTTACAAAAAAAGTTGTAGCCTATGTTAATAGTTTGAGGTATAGTTCAGTGCAGTCTCTCTGCACAGCTTCAAACGTCCAACTGAAGTGGAGTGGAGTACGTGGAGGTAGGTTTACACAAAGCAGGTAGATTCCTTATTGAATATTAGACAAATAGCCCATGGAAGGTTTCATCAATCCATTGCTTAGGAATGCATCCCTAATGTTGCTGGACTAAATGCCTTAACCCTGGATAATTGCTGCTGGTTGTCGACTAGTAACATTTGAGTAAACAGTGCTTAAGTCATTGTGTTTACATCCCCTTTAACAACAAGTGAAAACAAGACTGCAGGAGATCTGCTAACAGCTAATTATCACGGACTGTGAAACTGGCTTTCCTCACCATTATGGGAACTTTATTCCCCTCCTATTTGTTATGAAACTGTTGGGTGCACCTGTCATTATAGTTAATTAAATAACTCAAAGACATGACAGACATGGTCATGCTAAGCAGCTGCTTTAGTCAAACATAAAAAATATATGAAAGGCTCTCCAAATTTTAAAAACCATGGTAACATGCACCCACTTCAAGTTTGTGAAACATCAGCCACCTGATAGTTCGTCTTGCAATCCTTGCAGAGCTCATTAATGATCTTCTAATGTCAAGCAAAATAATTATCTACTGCAACATTGTCCTTACTGCTACACTTTTATTACATTATGGGAGGAGAACACAGAGATGGAACTGGAAGAAGAAGTACAGTAGGTTTGATAAAGATATGATTAGACTAAAGAGGACTTTCACTATGGAATTCTACAGCGATCACTGTATGCCATGAGACAAATGCAGTTTGGCAGTGAATATCTATGGATGAGTTGCTCAATATCTGACCCATCACTTAACTAAACATGGCATCTATGACCAGCTTAATAGATGTATAAATCAAATAATATATGTTTATATTTTAAATGGAGATGCTTCACCATTTTATGCAACAATGTTTTATGCAACAATCCAAATTGATATCACATGACAATCAATGTTTTTTCTCCACAGGCACAAAGTAAACTTACTACACCCACATTTTTACCCATACTGTCACATCTCTACTGGAGAAGTCTACAGCTCAGCAAACCAGCCAATATCCCAGAGCCCAGAGCAGGAAATCTGTAAAAGATGTAGCTATTAAGTTGTGGTTGCTCACAAAGTGGCGCTGTGGTGGTTCAATCCATACAAAGACATTAAAAGTGTCTGCGATTAACTGATCTGATCCTCAGTTCTCCAACTTAATGAGTAATCCACTGAGACACTCACTGCCCATATTATACTTCATTATTTTCACTCCATGCTTTGGCAGAGTTTTCAAATTATAGGGGTCTATTTGTTTCCCGAATTTAATAAAAGAATGACCCTCTGCTATTTCCTGATTAGCCTCTGACTAAACTACTTTTGGCAAATTATTTTTAGCACATTATGGACTGTACAAGTAAATCAGTCTCAGCAAGAAAGAGCTGTTTCCACATTCATGCAAGTTAGGGGGATTGCATTAAAGTAGGCCACATTAATTGCAACAAAAGAGTAGCTCCAAAGTGATGTCAGTAAGTTCCATTTATTATAGAACACTCAGCTACTAAAACATGAAAAATTGTAGATCATTTTGCCCTCATCATGAATTTATTGAATGTATATGATCTTACTTATCATGAAGTACATGGTCCTCAAATTATTACAGGGAAAAAACAAACATATCAAAATGAAGAATTAAATATTTAAAGGACAAGGAAAGGTCTGGATACTCGGGATGCCAAGATGTTAGGCACATTTCAGCATATTCATTGGGGGAGAAACTTTTCTTTCTCAGACCAGTGCTCCTGTTCAATAAAAGTGAATTCACTAAGAGCTACTCTAAGAGCCATCTTCATAGCATTTTCAATGCTCCCTTGTAAAAATCAGACCCATACTTGTACGACCAAGTTTTAGCTGTGATACCAGGGACAGATTTATCAAGGGTCAAATTTCAAATTTGAATTCAAAAAGACCAACCGAAATTAAATCAAAAGGTTTTTTTTGGCAGAATAGGTCAGTTTTCGATTAAATAGGTCAGTTTTTGATCAAATTCGAATCGTACGAATTAAAGTAATAGCGCATTCGATCAAATTCGATTTGAAGTTTTTCCAAAAAATTTTTCAAAGAGACAGTAAATGCTAAATTTCATATGTTTTATTTTTTTCAAATTCAAATCGAATTTCGACTATTCCCTAGTCGAAGTACACAAAAATCAGCTCAAAATTCGAATTTTTTCAATTCTAATTTTCACTTCGACCTTCTAATTTCGAATTCATGTGAGTTTTTTAAAACTCTATTCAATTTGAATATACTCAAAATTTGGTTATTTATTTAAAAAAAAACAAATATCTAAAACTTGGACGAATTATCCTGACCCGAAAAGTGTAATAGAATTCTAATCGAATTTGACTAAACACGATTTGAGTTTTTTCTCTGAAAAAATGCAAATGTCAGAAAGGCTACTAACGTCCAAATTAGTCCCTGAACCTCTCCTATTGACTTATACGAGAACTCGGCAGGTTTTAGGTGGCAAATAGTTGAATTTGAGGTCTTAAAGGGCCAGAGTGTTATATATCTAGAAATTTGAATTAAAACTTGTATCGAGTTTGGATAATTCACAATTCAAAATTGAGAATTGAGTTTTCAAAAATTCTAATTAAAGTGGGGACAGGGACCTACTGCAAAGAAATGTAGACTTCAGGAAGAGCAAATTGGGCAGCAGACATGCTGACAAAAGATGAAACTGATTATTTAATAAAGGATAAACCACAGTAAATATTGAATTAGATAACTTGCAGACAAATAGGCACTATAACTTTCAAATGCAGGAACATGTGTATGTGACAGAAATATCTACAGCTTTACTGTCACCCATGGGATGCCCAGATGAGGAAACATCAATCAAGCCAGTATCCTATGTTAGACCTTATATTACTGATCTGGTGGGTAGGTCTAATTTGTAATCTACCAGGGCACTAAACCCTCTATCAGTTATTTTGCAATACTTAGTAACAGGTACCCTTAGGTGACTAATCTGGAGACCTACCATTGGAGCTGCAGGAAGACAAAACAGCTCTTTAGTTCCCAAAGAGGCATGTCCTAGAGTCATTCCCTATAGGTTTACTATAAAGCATCACATGGCAATTGCAAATCAGTCAATGACTAAGCAGGATTCACTGCAGACACTGTATAGAAATCCAATGGAATGAAATCATCGCTTGAGACTTTACAAAACTTTTGTCATCACAGTGCCTTCTTGAAATCCTTCAGAATATTTACAAGGGCCACAAGAAACGTAGTAACATCCTAACAAAGCTGACCAAGTTTTATTTAATGACAATAAAATCTGTCTAAATGGGGCTTCCAATGCACACATCTGCTCCTTTGTACTGCAGGTTTTTGCTGATGTTTGGAAGGAAAATAATTAATCTTTTGGTAAAAATACCACTTTATGAAGTCTATTCAATTGCCTTAGCAGTTGAATAATCATGTCTCATTACTTTTATCCCTGTAATCAGAGAAAGAAAAATGGATTTTATTGCCGTAACCCTGTCCTTGAGGATTAGTAATCTAAATCCATCAATCTACCCCTAGATTGGAGGTTACTGCTCTATCATTTGTTTTCTATTGAGTCTCCACTAGTGATTTGCTGCAGGTCTTCTCTAAGTCTGAAGATGTACTGTAGTACAGTTCTAGTGTAGTTCACTTTTTATCATAAACATGAATCTTTCATACATCAAATTATGATGAACACTCAATTAAGCAATGGCTTTCTCTCAATTGTTTCTGTTGCTTGTAGACCGTGAGGTCTATAGAAAGCACACATTGTGCTTTGGTTTTGGGACCTTTAAACTGTGGTTCATAGTATATTACTGAATTATGAGACACCCATCAGTTTTAACATGCTGCAGCTCGTACCCAATAATACACATCCATACAACCAATAGAAACTTTCCATATAAAATCCCATGATGCAAGGTATACTCTCAAAAGCAGACGTTTTTATACCCATGCTGAAGAATTATAGGTTCATGAAACTCCTTGGTGACTTTGTTTATGCTTACATCTTACACTTGGGGGTATCGATGGTTAGATATAATTATTACAATGCATGTAAATAATTGTGTAAATATAGAGAGTTTTGGATAACAGGTATTGGGATAACAAATCACCAGCCTCTACTGTTGTCCCCAGTCTACTTACTGTAGACACCAACAGATTTTTTTTTAGTTAAAACGCTAACTTAATTGCATAGTCCATACATCTATTCCCCATCCCTATGATGGCCCAGTATATACTTACTGGGACTTTTATTTTTTAAACAATGTTATAATCATTAGTATGGAGCCTCCAGAATGGAGTGCAAAGAGTTGTGCCTGTCTCAGCTTTGGCATTGCTTACATCCAGCAGCACTGCATACAGGAAGGATGGTTGGTGGGTGGCACATGCGAATCCCCTGGCACACCATTATCTTGCATATGATTTAGACCACACAAGCTAAGTGTTTGGTGCTCACATTTTCCCCAAGGTGCCTGAAAACTGCTCAAATCACCAAGCAGCCTATAAAAATGTCAGGCAGAGTCATGCAGCTCGTGGAACACAATTATACACAAATAATAATTTCAATGTGTCATGTGACACAGAAGACATCATTAAGCACTGTTTAAATGGCTTATTATGGCTCATGATGACTCTCATGTAATCATACAAAAAGGGTGTTTGGCAACATTTACCCATGTGATAAGATAATGGTCTATAGAGACAGCCTTCAGTTACCTTGATACAGCAAAAGATGATTTGAAAAATGACATAGAGACTATGTCTGCCATAGAGTATCCAGCATCAAAAATTACGTTTCTCAACGATACTTACACTTTTGTGTTTCGAAAATTCTTTGTTTATTGGTGGCAGTTTAAAAGTCAAAGACAAATTTTGAAAAGATGAACATTTCCCAGGTTCTGAATTCAAAGCATAATAGGTAACAGCTGCAATAACAGGCCCTGAACTGCATATACTGTATATCAAGCCATCACTTGACTTTTACTGCACCTACTCTTTGCAGGCTCTTTGTATAATGGCATGTGGGAGAAACAATAAATATACCACACATTAAACTCTGAGATGGCGCTAATATTCACGCAAGTAAATATTTTATGGGTCATATTTGAACAAAAATATAGACCTGTAAATCAAAGGAGATTGCAGAAATGTATCAGGGTTATGACCGCATTTGATGGGACTTGTAGAAGAGAAATGCCTGGCAGGCTCCAAGTTTTCACTCTCTGCTCTACTGAGAGCAGGAAAATTGCACTCTATGGGACCAATGTATATATAGGAGAAGAAAAAGAAGAATAAAAATATCTGACAGGACAATGGAAAATAGAATAATTTTTGTTCAGCAACCCTTTTAAAATAAAACAAAAAACTGTATGGTATGCTACTCTAAGGTGCAAACACGAAATTGTGCTAGGAACACACGGGAAAGGTAAAATGGCAGTGCACCTTATGTTTGATTTTTCCTGTTCCAGTGCATTTTCTTTCTAAAATTAGAGCATAAAAAACATAGAGACTGGATTCACTGGGAGTGCCCAAAATGTCAGCACACCTGCAGTGAATCAGGGTTTTTTTGTCCTTTAAAAGTAAAACAAACAAGCTCTGATTTCCGTGGGGAATGGACAACCCGTAGCTATTTGTGGGTCAGTTGATTAAACCAAATCAGTAAGCCACTGATTTAAATTGACTGGGCCAGCTCTACGAGTATGGGATCTAACCGATCATGTATCAGATGTAGAATTCCAACATAAATATACATTTTCACTAATGTTACTGTATATATATTAGCATAAATATTTGTTGCTAACAAGACTATTTCAATATTTAGTAGCCTTAAGCATGGCACTGTAAATTAAGGAAAAACCCCATGTCCAAAAAACCCAGGTTCTAAGCATTCCAGATTTACATACTTCTGTTAGGGGGTTATTTCTCAAGGTCCGAATTTATCTGATTATTAGTTAGAACTCCAATTGCCTGAATGGACCTTAGTTATGAAGAAAAAAGCCTGAAAAAATAGGGTCGGCCAAACTTCTGAGCTTTCCCCGAAAACTCAGATTTGTTTGTGGTTTCTGTGCAAAAAAAATCTATGAAAAAATCGTAGTTTTTGGAGTTTTTTGCGCAGAAACCACAAACTCATCGGATATTGGTTTGGACATCAGTGCAGACACTGGGACCTTTCCCATTGACTTACAAAGGACCTTGAGAGCTTTTAGATGCCAGGGTTTCAGATTCAGAGTTGTTAGACCATCGAATTTTAATATATCACGATACATTTCGGACCTTGATAAATAAACCCCTAAGTGTTATTTCCTTTGTTATACTAGCAGATGCTTCATATAAGGTTCACAGTTCAAGGTACAGGGCACACAATTGCAAGGGTGCATTTATAGTTTATATAGTCGCAGTGGCCAGATCCATATAGCTCCCATTATTTCCAGCTACATTCAGGTGATCATTAGAATTCTTATGAATCAGACAAAAGTGAGTGTAGGACTGGCCAGACCATAGATGACTCTGATGTAGTTGGCCAGCTTGAATATATTGACATATTTAGTCAAACTATACCTGTTTTGCTAATGGAGTTGCTTAACTTTAAGTATGATGTAAAGAGTGGTATTCTGAGAAAATTTGCAATTGGGTTTTATTTTTTATTGTTTGTGGTTTTTGCGTTATTTAGCTTTTTATTCAGCAGCTCTTCAGTTTGCCATTTCAGCAATTCGCTTGCTAGGGTCCAAATTACACTAGCAACCATGCATTGATTTGAATAAGAGCCTGGAATATGAATAGGAGAGGCCTGAATAGAAAGATGAGTAACAAAAAGTAGCAATAACAATATATGTGTAGCCTTAAAGAGCATTTGATTTAAGATGGGGTCAGTGACCCCATTTTGAAAGTTGGAAAGAGACAGAAGAAAAAGGCAATTATTTAGGAATTATATAAAATAAATAATGAAGACCAATTGAAAAGTTGCTTAGGAACCTATAACATACTAAAAGTTAATTTAAAGGTGAACCACCCTTTAAAGGGAAAGGCATTTTTTGTAGCTTAATGCACCTTGATATATTGATAATTTGTGAGTCAGAGAACCTCTTGTTTTTCTATGGAATCTACACCTGCCATGAGGAGATGTTACTTTGAGGACTCCCTTTTGTGTATGGTTTCTACACACCAAACTGGTTAGCGCCTATTACTCCAACACCAGGCTGAAAATGCCAAAATGTTCACCTATATTGAAGTCAGAAACTGGAGTTCTGTAAAAATGATGCTTTGTAACAAAACACGTTTTTTGCTGCCTTTTTCCGACCCCTCCCGAACATCATCCTGCTTTGGTCATTCCTTCAAGAAAAGTTTATTACACTACATTGCAATCCAAGCCTATAAAAATCATCAATTTTCTATTCACTTTGGAGCCAATACAGCATCCTATAACTCATGTTCAACTACAGATAACCACAATTATGTAAAAACACTGCTATAATGTACTTTATGTGTATATGTGTATTTATTTTTAAAAAAAGTCTCAATAAATTAAAAATGAATTGAATGCTCTGTCTCACAGCAGGATATGAAAATCTCTTGAGATAGAGTAGATTTCAAGAAGACTATGTAATTTATTTCCCTTCTTGTTTCAATAAAGCAGTCCACTTTATCTATAGTTTCCTATGGAAACAACTCAATAAAACTTTCCGAGGTAACAAATGCAGGTTAGGTTTAATGCCTGTAGGAAACAATTGAGATTAATGGTCAGTCCATCCATTTGAGATACAATTTTGTAGCTTTGCCAAACACTGTAATAAAGAACAGGCATTCCTAAGCTACAGTTCTCCTGTTGTTGCTGAACTATATCTAACATTAGCTACTTACAACCAAGATTTGTTGAAAGACCTGTAAAGTTAGTTTGTAACAGCAGAGATGAACAAAACTTTTCAGAAAAGTCAGAGACAAAAAGGGTAGCAAGCGCGCAGGAAATCACATTGAGGTGATATGTCTATGTAGGTTTTCCTTTATCCAGGTTATAATATACAGAATCTAGGGGCACATTTACTGTTGGTCGAATATCGAGGGTTAATTAACCCTCGATATTCGACCCTCGAATTAAAATCCTTTGACTTCGAATATCGAAGTCGAAGGATTTACTGCAAATGCTTCGATCGAACGATCAAAGGAAAAATCGTTCAATCAAATGATTAAATCCTTCGAAACGAACGATTCAAAGGATTTTAATCCATCGATCGAAGGATTTTCCTTCGGTGAAAAAAAGCTTAGAAAGCTTATGGGGAAGGTCCCCATAGGCTAACATTGGTGCTCGGTAGGTTTAAGGTGGCGAAGTAGGTAGTCGAAGTTTGGTTGAATGGTCGAATAGTCGAACGATTTTTAGTTTGAATCATTTGATTCGAAGTTGAAGTCGTGGTCCAAGTAGCCACTCCGCCGCGCTCCTTCTCCTGCCTCCAGCGCCAGCGCCATCTTGGTTTCTTAGGGAGCGCCTGCGCACCTCTTAAAGGTACAGGCGCGCTGGCGTGATTACGCCAGCGTGCATTGGCGCACGTTTTGGCGCGAAATTTGAAAGTATTTAGGGCCCATTCTTACTCCCAGCCAGTGCCCGTGATAGAATCTTGATTCTGGTGGTTCCTGAAGCCTTGTGCTGTCTGTTTCTGAGTATTTGTATCTGCTATTCCGGTTTTGATCCCTGACTGTTCCTGACTATTCTGATATCCGTAACCTGACCTTTGCCTGCATCTCGACTACTCTTTCTGCCTGACCCCATCTGTTTGACCCTTGCCTGCCTGACGATTCTTGATATCTGCCTGCCTCGACCCTGCCTGTCTGACGATTCTCTTGCCTGCTCCGTTTGTACCGTGACCTTCGGCCCAAAAGACTTTCTACCTGCCGTGCCCCTCTGCTAGCCAGAACATCTTGCCTTGTACCCCTCGTTAAGTCCAGGTGGCACCCAAGTCACCTGAGGGCTCCTCCCGAAGCCCAACGGTGGTCACACTACTGGTGAAGCCGAGCCGAGACCAGGGTACTTGGCACCTGTTCTGGTATTGGGTGCCGGCCGTGACAGGCGCATAATGGGTTGGGTAACCTTCTCATTGGGTATAGATAACTTAATTCCTAGGGAACAGATAACATGAGGAAGTCTCTGAGGAACCTAAAGTAAGAAAAATTCTGCCTTTTAGCAATAAAACTCTAATCCGGTTTCTTTTCATTGATGTTGACCGTCCTTAAGTGATATGGTTTATCAAAAATGTTCTTAAACATAAACCCATGAATACCATATTTTGAATATATAAATCTACTGCATGTCCACCCAAGTAGTTTTTTATGCATATCTCTGAGTAACTACATATTACATTTATATATATGTGATTCACATACTCACCCGCCTGGTTCGTAGTGATGCTAACTGCAGCATTATTCCTACTGAGTACACTTTGATCAGACACACCATTAACTGACTCAATCTCAAATGTATAGTTGGTATGGGCCAGAAGATCTGTAACCGTCACAGTGGTGTTGGTTAGCCCACTTTGCCGCGGGATAAATTTTAGATTGCCCTTACAGTGTTCACAGAATTTCATGTTAACTCCACATCGCTTGCAAACAACATTAAAAGTGATGTCCTTTCGACCACCAGTTTCCATCGGCCAACTCCAGTCTAGTATAACTGAGGTCTCATTGATATTGGAAATAAGGTTTCTTGGTGCAGAGGGTGGACCTGTAAAACGACAAATAATAATACACAAAACATCTATTTAGTTCTGGGTTGAGGTGACAAATTTCTTCACCAGTTGAATTTTATATTGATTAAGGGAAATGTATATGAAGATAGTCAATGGTCTTGAGCAGTTGTTTCTTTCCATCTATTGGGACACATATCCAGTATACCAAATGTTGGAGGACAAATTATTTGCATAGCAATTTTGTAGACCATTGTTTCTTAAAGGAGACATTTTGTGAAAAAAAACAAAAATGTACCAGTGCATTAAATGCTTTTAAACATAGAAAGAATTTGCTTTTAAAAGTTGTGTTTCTGGCTAATTATTTCTATATGAATATTTCTGCATGAACTCTAATAATCACCCCCCCCCTTCTCTTCCTCTTCTCAACCCAGATTTTCCCTGAATTCTCTGGCTGTGCAGGGGAGCTGGTAGCACTCAGCTCACTGCACTGTAGGACAGGAACCAATCAGCAGCTAGCAATACCTGACAAGGATCTGAAGCTTGGCTCTGCTTGTGTGACTGCAGGCCTCTTATTGGCTATCCCTCTCCTACTGTGCTTTTGGCAGGAATGGTTATAACACACCCACCCCTCATTTTAAACTCTGACAGAGACCATAGAACATCTTTGGGGAGCTCCAATAAAGGGGCCATTTTTGAAGAAAAAAAATAATTTACAACCAGAAGTAATGATTGGTGAATCTGTGTAGTTTTGTTTCACTGAAAAATTCACGAATTTACCATGACATTGGCATAATGGCGAGAAATTCACAAAAAAATCACAAAAATTCACAAAATGCTATCAAAACAATTTTGATAGGCGACAATTTTGACGTGAGTGACAATTTTTATGCACGCAGCTATTTGGTTCAAATGCATTAAAGTCAATAAGCGTTGGAATAACTTTGACGCTCAGCAATTTTATTTTATTGTTCACCAGCGAAACCTGGAATTCTGCACAAATTTGTATCACTAGCCAAAAATAAAACCAACATCATATATTATACATTATTGCCTACAAAATTAGGGGAGTTTCCATTTATTCTATATGTCTCCTTTAACCCTTTGATGTGTATTCAGCATTCTGTTATAAACTGACTTTTTCTACTGTCTTCATAGCTAATGATACCATACCCAAGCATGCTGTGAAAAAGCAAAAATAAATATATTTGAGGGTGATTTCTGCAACAAAACACTAATTATCTGAATCTTCAACAGCCATGATAATGAGGGTTTTGATGAAAATTCCTTCCTAGAAGTACTGACACAATTTAGAAATGTTTTAGAAGTTAAGGGGCCGATTCACAAAGGGTCGAATATCGAGGGTTAATTAACCCTCATTATTCGACTGGGAATTAAAATCCTTCGACTTCGAATATCGAAGTCGAAGGATTGTAGCGCAAATAGTGCGATCGAACGATCGAAGGATTATTCCTTCGATCGAACGATAAAATCCTTCGAATCGAACGATTGGAAAGATTTTAATCCAACGATCGAAGGAATATCCTTCGATCAAAAAAAGTTAGCCAAGCCTATGGGGACCTTCCCCATAGGCTAACATTGAGTTCAGTAGCTTTTAGATGGCAAACTAGGGGGTCAAAGTTTTTTCTTAAAGAGACAGTACTTCGACTATCGAATGGTCGAACAATCTTTAGTTTGAATAGTTCAATTCAAAGTCATCGTCGTAGTCGAAGGTCGTAGTAGCCCATTCGATGGTCGAAGTAGCCCAAAAACCACTTCGAAATTCGAAGTTTTTTTACTTCGAATCCTTCACTCGAAGTTAGTGAATCTGCCCCTAAATGTCGATAAGATGTATTACAATGATGGATACCATTTCATCCTCTCAGTTTAATTATAACCCACAGTACAATTACCGCTAACAAACAAAATGGCAATAACAATAAAAGGAGGAGATTGTTGTGTACAGTCATCCTTATATTTTGTTACACCGCAAGAGAAATTAAGACCAATGATGTTCTCTTCTCAGGGGGACATTGCAGATCACCGGGGAAAGGGTTAAATAAAAACAAAAACATTCCCAAATGTTACAGAAACTATAAAATGAGGCCAGTGGTTTCAGTAAAGTTTGGAGGACATTACAGACATTACAATGGGGATTGTACAATGTGCAATAAAATCTAGATTCATTATTACTGAACCAATGCACTGTTAAACTGCCTGTTCAACTATACAACTCTGGCACATCCTAAAGCATTTTTATGAATGAAAATTTAGTGGTTAATTTATTTGCAATACAAATGAATGTTTTGTTTTGTTCCAGAAATAAAACAGCCAGAGAAATCATCTGCATTGCTAATATATATCCAAATAGAAAGATTTCGGGATGTGACGTGGAGATTTGACTAGTCATCTAGCCAAATACTATGGCAAATGGCAACTTGATATAGAACAAAAACTTTTGCAATAAGCAGATGGTTGAAGACAAGTAGGCAGTAGGCAAACAAAAGATTGAACATACGTGTGCATGCCATTGATGGAGGATCTTTATCTGCTCTGTAGAAGTTTTTCTCACAGTTGCAATATGTTGCCCCATCTTCCTGAGTAGAACTATATGTGGGGCATTTGGTACATTTAAGGTTTCCAGTAAATGCTTTGTAAAATCCTGGTCTGCAAGCTAGAAAATAAAATACAGAAAAGTAGACATGTTTATTAGAGAGACAAGTATAGAGAATTACCTTTCTACTGAAAATAAGAATAAATAAAAAATCAAGGTAATATTTATTGACCACTTTATACAATGTGATACAAGGAAGGAGCAACATGTTACCTTTTATGGAAGATCCAAGCATGTAATAAAAAAACATAGCCGACTTGTGAAACTAGAGCGATTCTGGACTCATAAGGGAGATAGCACGGCAAAAAACTGGGTTTATGGCTGAAGAAAGTTTTTCATGATGGGGCTTTGTCTGGGGTTATTGCCCATAATTAAAGTTTTCCATTTTATAAATTTTACATCAATGGACTCAGATGAAAGTAGTTAAATATTAACTACTTAAAGTACAAGGAAAGAAACACTCCATTAAAAGGGACCTGTCACCTATAATTAAAAAACTGTATAATGAAACATGGATCCCAAATTCTTTTTAATTTTCTTTTTTAATTAAAACATCCATGCCTATTATAAAGATGTTTAAATATCTGAGCTGTCACTCAAATTGTACCTGCCCCGCCTTCATACCTGAGGCATAGAGGTGGGGCAGTCCATTACTTTCACTTTCCATTCAGCAATTCCTGGATGTCACTGCACTCCTTACATTCCCCTGTCCCCTCTCACACTCTGTAATTGTGTAGGGCACTGGGTGTGGGGATTAGGTCCCCCATTCTGGAGCATACACAGGATATTGGGGTGATACACAAAATGGCTCCTGCCTGCTTGCTGTAATTGTGTAATTCCAAGATTGAAGGATAGACAATTTAAATAATAAATATAGTATAAGTACAGTTTATTTTGCTCAACAAACACGATAGAAAAGAATTTGAAATTATTTCTTAAGGTGACAGGTCCCCTTAATGAGTAAACAATGAAATAGTATATTGCCTTCTCTAGAGAAACATCAGTTCCAATAATTATCTGCTACATTATTTGATACACACACACAGTTATCCAGAAAAGTCCAAATTATGGATAGCCCGTCTCCCATACACTCCATTTTATCCAAATAATCCTAATTGTTTTTTAAAAAAATAATTTCCTTTTTCCTCTGTAATAATAAAACCATATCTTGTATCCCTCCTCATCTATCTATTTTGTGCTACAATATTTGCTATCCCTACGACCTCCTACCTACCCTTACTATATCCAGAGCCAAAGGCAGTCACTTCAGTTTGGACCTCCCTAGAACCGTCTGAAAATAAAAAGTTAAGGCTGACAATTAACAGTTTGGAGCCATGCTATGCTGTTAACTCTTATCTAATACATTAATTCCTGTAGTTTCCAATGTATACTTCCTCTTCTTTGTGGCTACTTCCTAAACTAATGAGCCTTTTGCCTTTGTATTGTATATATTTGTTAGAAAAGTAAACTCTCATATATCTTATTATTCATTTATCTAACTGTTTTATTGAATGCCGAGTGCATCTTAATAAAGTTATAAGGAAGCTTTGAGTGACAAATGTTTTTCGCTATACCATTTTTTATTTTTGTAAACTTAAATAATTTACCTAAAAGCTTTAATACAGAGACACTGCACAGTCTGCTCAAGGTTATGTGCCATTTACGTGTCTGATTTATCTGCACTGAATGCTTTTATCTGTTTCAGCAAAATGTGTAAGTATATTTATGTATGTTGAATGGATAAATAAAGAATAGAGTATACTGAAGATTGCGTTTATCTTTGTGCTCTTAAGAATGAAAATATATGTCTTATTGCTAGTTTATTGTAAAGACACTCATGGATGGTTCACAATAAAATTATGTATTTTTCACCTGTAATTATTTTTCTGAAATCACCACAATAAATACTATGTGCATAAAAAATGCACATGAAAAAAAACACCCAATAACTTTGAAGGATTTTACATGAAAAAATGCACAGAAATTCACCTGTATTGATTTCAAGCAGAGAAAAATGCAATTTGTAAATTCACTCAATTAGCTAAAGTCAATCAATGGACAGCTTGATCTCTGGCTTCAGATGACTGAATTAGTGGCTGGACAAAATATGAAGACTTTCAGACAATGAGAAAAGCAACAACCTGATGTTTTTTCTACAAATTCTAAATACAGAGGGAGAAGACTATATTCAGGACAGGAGGGTAAACATTTTCTAAATCCTAATAGAAGCATTTCAAAGATGGTGCTTATTGTAGCAGTGGGATAATAGTCTCTGGGAAGGGAGTGTGGCTGTGGGATAGCAGGTATAGTAGGGAGAGATGGTGCCTATAGTAACAGTGAGATAATAGTCTCTGGGAAGGGAGTGTGACTGTGGGATAGCAGGTATAGTAGGGAGAGATGGTGCCTATAGTAACAGTGGATAATAGTCTCTGGGAAGGGAGTGTGACTGTGGGATAGCAGGTATAGTAGGGAGAGATGGTGTCTATAGTAACAGTGGATAATAGTCTCTGGGACGGGAGTGTGACTGTGGGATAGCAGGTATAGTAGGGAGAGATGGTGCCTATAGTAAAAGTGGGATACTAGTCTCTGGGAAGGGAGTATGGTGGTGGGATAGCAGGTATAGTAGGGAGAGATGGTGCCTATAGTAACAGTGGATAATAGTCTCTGAGAAGGGAGTGTGACTGTGGGATAGCAGGTATAGTAGGGAGAGATGGTGCCTATAGTAACAGTGGATAATAGTCTCTGTGAAGGGAGTGTGACTGTGGGATAGCAGGTATAGTAGGGAGAGATGGTGCCTATAGTAACAGTGGATAATAGTCTCTGGGAAGGGAGTGTGATTGTGGGATAGCAGGTATAGTAGGGAGAGATGGTGCCTATAGTAACAGTGGGATAATAGTCTCTGGGAAAAGAGTGTGACTGTGGGATAGCAGGTATAGTAGGGAGAGATGGTGCCTATAGTAGAAGAGGTAAATGCAAAGATCTCAGAATATCCCAACCTAGAGATGTCGGTGATGTACAACTCTTAGCAATCACTGAAAACCCACCACTAATGTTTCCCTTTTATGTACCTGATAGACCTTGCTAACACTGCCCTTACTATACAGTCTTTCTGCCAACCCCCCCCATCTAATTTGTCTGTTACCTCTAATGTTAATATGACACTAAACTCCAGTTTAGCAAATGAATACCATTAGTTACCACAAAATCCATCTCACCTAAGGTTCCGCTAGGTGTTGAAGAATAAATAATTCAATAATATCCAAGCATGCAAGATTATTTTCCATGCAATATGCATGACTGTTTCATTATCCAAAGTGATGCAATTTATTTTCCATAAATAAATCACCTCTGTGTTTCATTTATTTTATCTCGCTTATCTAAGTGCAAGATATCAAATGCTGACTTTCTGGGGGTTTGAAAATTTAATATACATAACATTAATTAACAGCTTTCTCCTGATAGATTATTATGCATAAAGATGGCATGCGAGCAATGACATATTAACACATTCTGTTCTGAAAGAAAGATGCACCTTAACACTAAAAAAAATTAAAAGAAGGCGAGAAACGGTGATAGTTGCTTTCTTTGATATTCTGTAATTAACAATGTGCCGTGTGCATATGTTTTCAAAGTCATTTTAAGAAGCAAAGTGACAGGTCTCACACCCAGGAGCCTTTAACGTGTTATAATTTCTATATATACATGAAGTAGAATAGCCATGGATTTTATGCTGATCAGAGAGACACATCTGATTTGATTCATTTTTCAATATTGTGTCCAATTCACATTTCTTTTTCAATATAAATAAGTTGTGGTCATTAACCACAATTGGGGTATTTGTATGTTTAAAGGATTGGTTCATAACTGATAAGTATAAGTTTTATATAACGTAAAGAAGAAAGACATTTGTCAGGCCATGATTCAATTTCTCATTTGCTATTTCCCTGAGAGCAAGTTCAAGAGCACAAAAGGGTCCCTATAGGTTCTTTACATAGAGCAATCACACCTGGAGCAACAGCATGTCTAGGCTTTACTGTATAAACAGACAAAGGGGGAAATTCACTAATGGGCAAAGGTTCGCCAGCGGCGGCTTTGCCGCCTTTGCCACACTTTGCACAGACAAAGCTAATTCACTAAGTTGCAAAGTTTCGGCGCCAGCACCGAACGCTTGCGAAGTTACGCTAGCATTACTACGGAAGGCAAAGCGAAGTTGCACTAGTTTTAGATAATTTGCATACGGTGGGAAGTTAAATTTCAATGGACGTATATGTTGCAGCAAATACATTACACTACACAAGCCCAGGGAACCTTAATAAAAGAAAACAAAGTTGTTATATTGCCCTTCACATGAGCCCACAGTATAGTTTATGTGCCATATCTTAGGAAATGTAGGGGGGAAGGAGGGTTCCCAAAAAAACATGTACAATCTTTTTCAGTCTATCATCCTGTAAAAAGGAAAAGACGCCAGCGTTTTTTGGTACTTAGAAAAGATTTCAACTTTTTGTGGACCAAGTCCTATCTAGTCCTATCTACTCTATTGCACTTCGCCTGGTCTGAGGGTGGCAAAGGCAAGTCTGGCGATAGAGGTAACGTTCAGTAAAAACAAAAACAAAGTGAATTTCCATAGTAACATTCTTTCGCCAGAGCGAAAATACGCCTGGCGTTAGAGTGCGAAGAATTTCCTTTGCTATCGTTATTACGCACCCGTAAATGCTGAAAAGGTGTCACGCTGGCGAATTTTTGCCAGCTTTACCCACTTCACTCTTTAGTAAATTTCCCCCAAAATGTTTTAATGGACTGCATACCTATATGGCATAACTATAAAGCAAGCAGACCTAATGGCTGGGGAGGCAGGGAATAAGGGGGTCCCATACAATGGGGTCTGCTTCCTATTGTTCTAAAGGATCCCTCCCCTGCAGTTCACCTACCTTTGAGTGGGGACCCTGAGGGATTGAGCCAGCAAGGCACGAGAATTGGCCAGTGGGAGGTGGTGGAGAGTAGACAGGCAGTGGCGGGAAGAAAATTGTGGTGACCTCGGCCCCTCCCAAGATTTTTTTTGTTGGGGGGTGGAGCACACTAGTTACGCCACTAATGGACTGCCTCTCTTTTGCAGAGAATATTCAGGTTATTTTATTATTCAAGGATTATATTGTACACAAATTAGCAATTACATTGGTAACCTTTAATCTGTTTTTGAATGTCCCCTGCATTCACTTTTGTTTATTCTCAAAAGTCACTTAACACTGCTTACTGTACATAGTACAGGTATGGGACCTGTTATCCAGAATGCTCTGGACCTGGGGTTTTCCAGCATAACGGATGTTTCCATCATGTGGATCTTCATACCTTAAGTCTACTAGAAAATCATGTATATATTAAATAAACCCAACAGGCTGGTTTTGCCTCCAAGAAGGAGTAATCAAATCTTGGTTTGGACCAGGTACAAGGTGTTGTTTAATTATTACACAGAAAAAGGAAATCATTTTTAAAAAAATTGAATTATTTGGATTAAATGAAGTCTATGGGAGATGGCCATTCTATTATTCAGAGCTTTCTGGATAACAGGTTTCTGGAGAACATATCCTATACCTGTACTAAGGCCGCATACACTTCATATGAACTGAACAATTTAAATCTGTTATAAAAACCACACAACGACAGAATAAATATTTATGAAGTCTCTGTTGTTTGGGTTACTCATCTAAAATGCTAGAGAGAGAAACCCATGGATATTTTAAGTACAAGAAACAGCATAGTTCATGTTGATTCTCCCCATTTTTTCTCAGATCTCTGGTTTAGTTGTTGAATTTCTCAACTCAACATCTTAAAACTGAAAATTAAACACCTTCCTAATCCAGATGACACTATTTTGACCACAGCTGGAAATAAAAATAAAGGTAACACGAAAGAGAACTGAGACTGAAAAGGCATTTGACTTTTTTTCATGAAATTTAATTTATTTAATAAATTAAATTATAAAAACACTAAACTAAACACTGAACTGGAATATTAATTCAAGTCATGTATGCTAATTGTATTCAACATCAAGATTGCATTGCACAATTATGTATTAAATAGGATGTATTACACTTCGTTTGATGAAAGACAACAATTTAAAGATTCATGGAAAATGTGACTGTAAGGTAAAGGAAAGATTGACACCACATTGAATGAAGCATGATTATAAGTAATTATAAACAGAGAACTCCCCGATGGGAGATTTTATATTGTTTAAAATTGAGATTTTAAATTGTTAGTGCCTAAAACCCTTTTGTTTATCTAATGGGCATGAAGGGCAATGGTACATGGGGCCAAGAAGCTCCAGAATATAGAAAAATTCAACATGCCAATTTTCAATTTGAATAGAAAATCTATTTTTATTATTGGTTTCCCCTGTACTCGATGTTAAATAAGACTCGGAATAATAATTATTAAGAAAATGTTACCAAGTGTCAATGATAATTACTGTAACAATAACTGAACCAATGCTTTAGGATTTACTATTTATGTTCCATGCTGGAATAACTAGTTTCAGCTCTGAGATTGATTGTCAGAATATCTTCCCTCCTAGACACTGAGGAGTAAAGATTCGGAAAATTATTAATGCACAGTTATACTGACAGAAAAGGTTTGGATAAATCCAAAAACATATGAAATTGCTAAGGATCCTTCTGGATTCCTCAATGCAATCTCTGATAAATCAGCCACTAAATAAGCATGTACTCACGCTAAAAACAAATCTGCTTGGATTTTTAATGTTCAGATGTTTGTAACCTTCAGACATGATGATCCAAAATATGTAAAAGCGTCCCAAGCATTTATTTTTTGAAATATAGCGCCCTAAATACCCTCCAGGCAAGCTACTGTAACATATTTCCCAGGAGTGCTGAACTAGATAGCATGATCCACCAACAGACTGGCCAACAATTTATATTTGAATATAATGCAGACTTATGTGATTTTAATATTTGTCATTATAATTTTAAACATAAAAAATCTCAAAAGGGTAATTCCATATTCCATGTCTCAATCCAATACTTTTGGATCCATGAACACGTCAACAAACTTTCAGAAATGTCCTTACCTAATTTCTGGAGCCTTAAGTCAATCTACTTAAACCCTTTTTTATATGTTACTGTATATACACTTGTCAATGAGGAGGGAAAAAATTAGCAAAAAAGATTAAAAAGATATATATATCATATCACGATCACCCAGTTCTCACAATTGTCCTGTATAGTAGATTAGCTCAATTCATTTCTTTTCTGACGTTTTTTCCTAGAGCCAAATAATTGCTGAATTGAAAATTAAGGTGAGGACTATATATATGCTGTCTGCTTGACCTACAGTAACAGTACAGTAACAAAATTCAGTATGAGATCATTTTCAGCAATGTTTTTTTTTGTAGTTTTATTAAAGAAAGTCAACATAATTTTCTAGTTAGGGGCCCATTTACTTTCGAATTTTGAATGTTTTTTTTTTTGGCTACTTCGACCATCGAATGGGCTACTTCGACCTTCGACTTCGAATCAAACGATTCGAACTAAAAATCGTTCAACTATTCGACGATTCGATAGTCAAAGTACTCTCTCTTTAAGAAAAAACTTCGACCCCCTAGTTCGCCACCTAAAAGCTACCGAAGTCAATGTTAGCCTATGCGGAAGGTCCCCATAGGCTTTGCTAGCTTTTTTTGATCGAACAAAAAACGTTCGATCGATGGATTAAAATCCTTCGAATTGAACGATTCGAAGGATGTAATGGTTCGATCAAACGACTTTTCATTTGATTGAACGACTTTTCGTTCGATCGAATGCTCGAACGAATAGCGCTAAATCCTTCAACTTCGATATTCGACAGTTACTTATGGTTACAGAAACCCTTAATACACTGCTTGTACATGTCTAGAAATATGAAGGATAGATTGTAGTGGGCACAAAGGAAAGAGTTTTACGCATTTAAGTGATAACGTAAGTGAAACAGCAAGCTTCCAAGAATGCTTACATCCCTTCATCAGGCAAGTTGCGTATTTTGAAACTGAAATGGAAGACATTTATACACACAGAGCCCAATGCAAAACACATCAAAGGAATATTCAGACATAAACAAATCTAGAGGAAGTGGAAGCAAACAAATTAAGGGGAAATGAAACCTTATTTATAGAGAGCTTATGTTTACATTCAGTTCTTAGAAAGGTTCCATAAAACTTATTGGTTTGGGTTATTCTGCAGTTAAATTCTTATTTATTTGCATATATTTATATATTGAATGTGTATGGGTGGGTTTAGTCATACTCTTTCTTCCCAGAACAACTATTAAAATCCTCAGTCAAATAATGTTAATGCTCCATCATGATCCAATAAAAAAAAAAATGCTTGATTCGAATTTACAAATTGCAATTTATGGCATCTATCTGCCTAGCAAAGATTTCAGAGTTTAACTAGATATTTCAGATATAATATTTGGAGATACGAAACTTTTAATTATCATATATGTGTGTGTGTGTTTTTTAATTGCTTTTGTCTGTTATATTTTACTTCCACCACATTTCCCAGCTAGAATATGCCCTTCACCTTTGTGCCTATTTGCCAAGTTTTGTCAAGGGAATATAGACTAAGACAAATTATATAAATGTTTTCTTCAGGCAAGAATTTTGAAATGATGATAAGGAGTTCAGGGGAAACAAAGACAGATTGGTCTTCCAGTCAATGACCATATAAGGATTTTTTAATCCCTCTGTATTTTTTTTCTCATTATTTTGGAATTTTTGACTGAAATATCATACATTCCCCGCCTCTCCTTTTATTTTATCACGTATGGTTATTACTGAGCAGGAGGCAGTATAGAGGTAAAAAACAGAATGTTTAAGCAGTTATAAACCTGGAAATGGTCTAATATGTTTGCATCTGACCAGTTCTGTGTAATTTAAAGGATTTTCAGAATTTTAAGATATATCATTATTATTTTATTAGGTTTTGTAAGGAAAATGATCACAGTAGTAGGAATATTTCAGCAAGATTTAAAACATGGCACATACTGTATCCTCCCAGAGCATTTTGTTCTTTTTGTTAAATCTTATTAAAATAATTTGAAGAAATATGGAAGTGAGATGTTTACCCTAGTTAGTTAATGAACAAATAAATATGTGTTAACAAATGGAATCCTGGTAATGCAATAAAGAATGCTACAAGTAATAGTTAAAGTCACATGAGGTGTATTGATCAGGCAGAAAGTGCCAGTCTCCATCTGTCATCACTTTCCAAAGTAATGTATAGGAAATGCAACCACCACTACCTATTGTAATCTATGGAAAACATGGTGCATGATACATGCTTAATATTTTGGAGGCCACAAACCATTTCACAGAATCTGTAGCCATATGGACTTTTTGATAAGGGATGGGTTTCTTCAGGCCTTTCATTGTAGTGCATGCCTGATAATTCCAAAAGCAAATCAAATGTCAGAAGATTTATATGAATCTCTAGTTCAACTATGTATTTAATCAGTCAGCAAAATGCAGGCAGGGTAATTAAAACCAGCCACTTGCCTTATTGTTCATGGGTGATGTTTGTGTTTTCCTTACACATCACGCTTTTTTAAAAATTTGGAATAGTGAGTTAATTAGAAATAGAGAGATTCAGGAATTTGTTTGTCATATGTACTTGTTTTTGATTTCCACCTTGCATTATTTGCAAACAATATTAACATGCCATAGTTCCAGCATTCCCTTGTGTTAATGCCTGTGTTTTGCATAATGCATTTGAGCAGGCTGAGGGGCCCATTGGCCTTTACCATACGTTAGAATCAAGTATACACAGCCAATGCTAGTAGCATGGACATGTTGGCCATTGAATGTTTGCAAAATATGTGACATTTTCGATATTTTTGTAGGCTTTATTCCATATGGAGAAGGAGTTTGGTTAGAGGTTAGGGATCAGTCTTTGATTTGGGATCTTATACTAGATACACTGATTAGATACTTTGTGGCGACTCCTTGTGACCATGGACAAGTCACACGTCAAGTCATCTCCTGGTGTCCCCATATAATTAGTGTGCTTATAATGGTTTTATTGCTTGCTATAAAGCCCTTTGAGTCCCATGTCAGAAAAGTGCTACATATTGATTTACATTCCCATTGCACAACTCAACCTGAACATCTATCATCTACTCCACCCTGAACCCAGCTCAGTGATTCTACCACGGTGAGTAAATATTGTTGGGGATGCATTGCCTGCAGCTTTCATAAACAATTGCCTCAACTGGGAAAGGGATAAACAAATACAGCTTTTAGTTGCAATTGTATTGGCAAATAACTCTAAAATCTAAAATAAAAATCTTTGAAAATTCATAATGTAAATGTGCTTGGGATTGTGTGATGTGATCAGTGTGAAGATCACATTGACTACAAAATGACTTCAGAAATATCCATCTGACAACACTAGGGGGATCCAAATTTTTTACTATACAATCTAAATATTTAGTGAAAAGAAAATACTTGAATTTTTCTGGATTTATTATACCCAGAGGATGGAAAAAGTCTGAATCCGAAAATCTGTCATCTCAGACCTGCTGAAGTTGTATACGTCAATGGGAGAAGTCCCGAACATCCTGATCTGTGCAAAAAGTCAAAGATTTCATGGTTTTCTATCAAAAAATTAGATTTTTCAGGCAGAAAATCTGAAAAATTTGTACTATTCGAATTTCATATGATTTTTTGAGTTTTTTCCTGAACTGGAATTTTTTAGTAAAATGTATTGATAAATAAGGGTAAATAACCCGTGCAGATTTGGTTGGAGTATATTTCAAAACATTAGATAAATTTGGATTTTGATAAATAAACTCCTAGGCTAGGAGTTCGATTTCATCTTATTAAGAGCGACAAAGCCATGGGTTGGCTATCAGTGTAATAATCGCACATAATATGAAATGACATCCAGCTGATATACATGTCTGTTGTGACACTGCACACTGATGCATGAACAGATCTCTAGTAATGAGCAATGTAAATCTGGCCCTGACAATTCAGCCATGTGCCAAAATACCAGATTGATTTTTCCTTCCCCACCTGATGTCCTCCCAGCATGTAATATTCAAGATGAATAATTGTCTGAAAGTACAAGGAGAAAGTTTTGATGCTGTTTCTCCAGATCTGTCAATCTGGTTTATGTTACAAAAGGAATAGGCGAGAATAGGAAAAAAATGAAGATTTGCTAAAATATACCTAATGGTGTCACTGTAGCACTGACTGCAGAAAATAACGGATACTTCATTGGCTATGTAACTGAACAGAGAATTGCTGCCAGCATTGGTTTTTAATGTTGGGCAGGGTGGGCATTTGATTTGAGCACACTAGGACCTGTTGCCCAAGATTTGGTAGATATTTTCAAAGGAAACATCAAGGTTTCCCTACCCACAGTTTTCCACTAGCTAAACTCCAAATTAACATCTTTCCTACAATTGTGGTTCGCCTTATTTGCGTTGGTAAAAACAAAGCATAACGTTTCCAAACTTGTCCTTTGGTAGCACCAAGAGATATGAGTGAAAATACTAGAATAAGCAATAACCATGCTTACCAATCATGCTTATGTTCTGGCACCATAGAGGTTATTTACAATTTTGTAATCATATTGCTATATTTTTGATCCATAATGCATTGATTTTTTTTCCATAATCCCAGCTCAATTGCAGCAGCATTTGAAGTTGCATCTGATTAAATTGCACCTGACGCATTAAATGGATGCAATTGCATTTTTGGAGTAGGGGTTGCATTACTTTTGGGACACATCTAAAACAGAATTTGCATACCACCGTGTTCAGGGATAGCTTCAGGGTTCCCCAACTTCAAGAGGTATTGTTGTGCACCATTTATCAGAAGAGGAATGGTGGAATAAACAGGCGGAAGGCTTGTAAGGGAAATAACTTCATCTACAATAATGCTGTATATCATTGCTCTTACTGTACTTTCTAACTGTAGATACCATGCTATAATTGTATATGGCAGTGCTGCAATACATTTTATTCAATAGATTATATATTGAAAATCTTTCATTGTATGCAGTGACACCATTAAGCTGGAAAATGCCAAGAACAGCTTGATTTTACCTATACTATAATTAGGCCACTGAAGATTTCAATTAATAAATGTCACCACCTCTGGATGCACAAATGATCTACATCTTTGAATCATGACTGAAAGCAGCAAGATTGAAAAAGGTAAAGGCAATTGTGTGTTTGCCTGTTTCATACAACACAACACAATGAAGCAAATCGCATTTTTAGGTTGAAATCATTAATACTGTATTCAATTTATTAGGATTGGCCCACCAGATACCTGATGCCAGAGACCATCTATCCAAATTATTGTATTTATTGTTTCTCCATTCATAGGGGGTTATTTATTAAAGTCTGGATCCAAACAGTTTTTCTACTATAAAATCTGAATTTTTAGTGGAATATAAACTTTTTAGAGATTTATTATACCCAGTAGAGATGGCGCGAACTGTTCGCCGGCGAACTTGTTCGCGCGAACATCGGGTGTTCGCGCTCGCCGGAAGTTCGCGAACGTCGCGCGACGTTCGCCATTTTGGGTTCGCCATTGTTGGCGCTTTTTTTTGCCCTCTCACCCCAGACCAGCAGGTACATGGCAGCCAATCAGGAAGCTCTCCCCTGGACCACTCCCCTTCCCTATAAAAACCGAAGCCCTGCAGCGTTTTTTCACTCTGCCTGTGTGTGCTGAAGAGATAGTGTAGGGAGAGAGCTGCTGCCTGTTAGTGATTTCAGGGACAGTTGAAAGTTTGCTGGCTAGTAATCGTGTTGATACTGCTCTGTTATTGGAGGGACAGAAGTCTGCAGGGGTTTGAGGGACATTTAAGCTTAGGTAGCTTTGCTGGCTAGTAATCTACCTTCTACTGCAGTGCTCTGTATGTAGCTGCAGTGGGCAGCTGTCCTGCTTCTGATCTCATCTGCTGACTGCTGCAATAACAGTAGTCCTTGTAAGGACTGCTTTTATTTATTTTTTTGTTCCAATACAGAGCAGCATCAAGCAGATTACTAGCCAGCAAACTTACTATCATCTGTCCCTGAAATCACTAACAGCTCTCCCCCTACACTATCTCTTCCAAGCACACACAGGCAGATTTTTCAGATACATTTTTGCCCTTGATCCCCCTCTGGCATGCCACTGTCCAGGTCGTTGCACCCTTTAAACAACTTTAAAATCATTTTTCTGGACAGAAATGTCTTTTTTAGATGTTAAAGTTCGCCTTCCCATTGAAGTCTATGGGGTTCGCGAACCGTTCGCGAACCGCTCGCATTTTTGCGCAAGTTCGCGAATATGTTCGCGAACTTTTTTTCCGACGTTCGCTACATCCCTAATACCCAGTGGATGAAAAAAAGTCAGAATCTGAAAATCCGCCATATCAGGCCTGCCGAGGTTATATATAAATCAATGGAAGAGGTCCCTATCCTATTTGGATGTTTCTATGGTCTGCGCTGGAATTAGCCTGAAAATCAGACTATTTCAGGCTTTTCTGGCAAAAAAATACCAAAAAAATTTGAGAAAAAGTCCAAAAAAACGAATTTGAGCGATTCAGGAAAAAAATACAAAAAAATCATTAAATTCAGATTTCACTCAATTTTATAGAGGTTTTACCCAATCTGATTAAATCATGCTTTTTAAATAATAAAGCTTTTTATTAATATGCTTTCTTCTACTGGAGGTTACTGACCCCTTCTTAAAAACAAATTCTCTGTAAGGCTATACATGTATTGTTATTGCTACTTTTTATTCCCCATCTTTCTATTCAGGCCTCCCCTATTCATCTTCCAGTCCTTTATTCAAATTAATGGATGGCTGCTAAGGTAATTTGGACCCTAGCAATTAGACTACTGAAATTGCAAACTGGAAAACTGCTGAATAAAAAGCTAAATAGCTCAAAAACGGCAAATAAAAAATGAAAACAAACTGCAAATTGTAATATAATGTCACACTCTGTGGCATACTAAAAGTTTTTTTTCATAATTAAAACAAATAGACAAAATGTATCTTCCACACAAACTCTATTCCTTAAGCTCATGTTGAACAAGGGGTTATTCTGTCCCTATTAATGATTGGGGCAGTTTTACATGAAATTCATGGAAGGTAAGGTCTACCTTTTAATATGTTTTCCCTTGAATTAAATTCTTATTTGAAATTTGTGTAAAACTGAGCAGAAGCGACCATAGTACAAGTTCATCTTCCCAACCCCAGGCTGCCTTAAAACAATCAAGGGAATAAGCAGAAGCATTTTCAGCTTTGTAGCTCATTTAATTAGAACAGACTGTATGTTCATATTATCAATAACATTCAAGGTAATTCAATTCAGCTTAATTATCTTTAACTCTCCAATGAGGTGTTCTGACAACAATATTACAAATTGTGTGATGAATTGAGACAACCTAGAAGCTTCAGATTAAAACAAGTGAAACATAAAACAGTTTAGAGAAAAGGCAGATTTATCAGTTTTGCAGAGATTTTCATTTGAACCTCGTAACAACTAATTTGGATAAACGTCAGCCAGCAAGCCGGTAACTATTAGCTGAATGCAAGAACAGGAGGCTCAAATTGATCAAATAGAATGGGAAGGATTAAAAAGTTCAATATTTTTTTTCCTGATCAAAATGTTCCTGACGATGAGGGAAGTTATTAAAGGGGTGGTTCACCTTTAAGTTAACTTTTACTATGCTATGGAATGGCTAAAAGCAAATTTGTTATTGGCCTTAATTTTTTCTTTTTTATAGTTTCTGAATTATTTTCCAACTTCTTCTGACCTTTTCCAGCTTTCAAATGGGGGTTACTGACCCCATCTAAAATACAAATGCTCTGTAAGGCTACAAATCTATTGTTATTGATACTTTTTATTACTTATATTTCTATTCAGGCCTCTCCTATTCAAATTTCAGTGTATTATTCAAATCAATGCATGGGTAATTTGGACCCTACCAACCAGATAACTGAAACTGCAAGCTAGAGAGCTGCTGAATAAAAATCTAAATAACACAAAAAACACAAATAATAAAAAATGAGAACCAATTGCAAATTGTCTCAGAATATAAAAAATTATTTAAAGGTTAACAAATCGCCAAATCAAAAAGTTTCCTAGGTCAACTCTTCAGGATGAGTTTTACTTTGAGCTACAAGACAAGGTTGTTAATGCACATCCTATGAGCAATGGTGAAATATCAACTCACCAAATTGGGTCAGATCTCAAAACAATAAAAGGATTAACGAAATGTATTACATTTTTTTTTCCATAAATTGTGGTATTATACTATTCCTTATATTTTGATACAGTTTTATGTGATTTATGCCTGCCTATTCTGCCTACTTGGCTATATATATGGGGCAAAGTTAAGCCTTTATCAATCCTTACATTACAATTTAGCAAATATCCACTTATTGGGACGGCAGATCTTCTGTGTGTGGCCAACACTAATAGCAGTAAGTACCAGAAAAATATTGTTAGGTTGGAGCAGGACATGTTAGCGATTTACCAGCTATTGCAAACTAATTCCAGCCTAGACCATTTGATGAAGTGCTAAGTATTTGAACAGATTTACGTAACATCCATTACAGTTTGGGTTAATTTTATTGATATGACACTATCCCTAACTAACACAAAATTAAAAAAAATAAGGGTCATTTGTTGCTTAAGTATTCATTTTGGGAGTATAGTTTTCTTTTAATCATTCTTAAGAGCCATTAAGACACCTACAGTATATGTTCAGTAGACCCTGGTGCATATGAAGCATGTCAGGAGATGGAATATATTGTGTTGCCCCATGACATGTTTTTTTTTTAGAAAAAAAAATGTAACAAAAAAAAGAAAAAAGAAGTCTATGTAGACTCATTGCTCAGGGGTTGGTTATCAAGCTCGAATTTATTTCAGTATTTCTAAGATAAAAATCCTAGCGTCCAAATGGACCTTATCATTAAAAAAAAACAGGTTTGGGCAAACTTCGGACCTTTGCCCAAAAAGTCAGAACTTTTCCACAAAAACCACACATTTTTTGTGTTTTTTGGACTTTTTGGGCCAAAATCCCCGAAATCATTGGATATCGGTACTGACAGCAGCGCAACAATGGGACCTTCCCCATTGACTAATACAGGACCTGAGAGCTTTGCGATGCTGGGTTTTTAAACCATCGGACATCGAACTTTGGACTAATTCAATTTTTTTTTTTTAAGATCTGAAAAATCAGAATTTTTCGGATTTCGAGTATTCAGAGCTTAATAAATAACCCCTCAATGTAGTAGCTGAGGGTTGTCTGGGCTACTGCATGCTCATCTGCAACTTCTATTATTTGAGCAGATATTTTCTAACATTTGATAAGTGCCTTGTACCGTGATCTCTTATTTAACTGTGGGGGGTAACTCGTCAATATAGTTTGATATGTAATAACAGGTGCAGAAGTGGCAGATCTAGTGAATAATAGCAATCGGCAGAGATATGTTCTAATATTCAAAAATATGTGGGGTTTTAATACTCTTCCATATAAGTTGTATTCTTCTTTACACATGCAGATGCATAAGGCATCAGGGTCTGTCTATGGTAATCTAACAGAGCTATGACCCATAGTGCATTTTGTTGCCCACTTGTAGGACCACCATTAGGTGACACCAGGGCACTGCAGTCTGGGGACAAGGGGGCTCTTAGGGATATGAAAGTGCAATTTATTATACAGGAGGCATATTGTGGGCATGGTTTCGCTCAGTGGGGCAGTCACGCACCCACAGAACATTTGCTGGGAACCCATTCTGCTTATTGGCAGGTCCCTAACTGTGGACCAAAGGGCCCAGCTAAAAAACTAGTATGTAGCCCTGTGATTCCTAATGGCTAGATGCAAAACTGCTCTCTCCTCAGGCAAATACCTTTTCTTGCAGCCATTGGGAATCACCAAAGCTAAAACACGTCAATGGTGTAATCACTCAAAAATGACTTATTCTGCTATTCCTATTGCCAACACTTAAAATGTATGTTTGGTACTTTGTCTACCAGGGAAATGCTCGATTCCCTTCTATGATATTTCTTCAGGTATAAAGAAAATATTGTGATCACATTCCATGTTTTTTTTGTTAATAGGCTTTGTCATCTTACACATCATTGTTTCTGAATAGAATACAACTTAGCTATTGAAACTGTAACAACAAGGTATAAGGAACTCCTGATATAAAACAATTATTCAGTTCACAGTCCAGTTTAAATACAAAGGATTCACAACAATATGCCATAAATACAGTTTTTCGTTAATGGACAACTCTTGAGGAATTTATGAAATTAACTTTGACAAGCATTTTTTATAAAAAAAAAAAATGATACAAATCGTCACTTTGATTAAGCTTTATTTAAATTAGATGTAAAATATATATATATATACATTTATAATTCTGATTATATTAGTTTATTTTAGACAAATAAAGAATGAATACATACATTGTGTCATTTTGTGAGGAACAGTGCAGTGTCTGAGCTTTGTATCCAAGTACAAAATAACAGATTATTGCATTTACTGAAAATAAAGAATTTGGTGAAAATTTTCAAATTCATTTATAAAAATCAAAACACTTCCATTTGAAAAATGATTTGTATCTGAGTACCAAATATCAAATTAGTGGATTTAATGAAAATAAAGAATTTGGTAGAAATTTTTTAATTCATTTATAAAAATCAAAACACTTCCATTTGAAAAAAGCTTTGAATCTGAGTACAAAATATCAAATTAGTGGATTTACTGAAAATAAAGAATTTGGTAGGAATTTTTAAATTCATTTATAAAAATCAAAACACTTCCATTTGAAAATGCTTTGTATCTGAGTACAAAATATAAAATTAGTGGATTTAATGAAAATAAAGAATTTGGTAGAATTTTTTAAATTCATTTATAAAAATCAAAACACTTCCATTTGAAAAAAGCTTTGAATCTGAGTACAAAATATCAAATTAGTGGATTTACTGAAAATAAAGAATTTGGTGGAAATTTTTAAATTCATTTATAAAAATCAAAACACTTCCATTTGAAAATACTAGAAATTCCTGCTTTGTGAAGAGCCCCTCTCCCCCACCACCCATTGTATTGCTATTCATTATTTTCTTTTATATTTTTACATCTGTGGCTTATACATTTGTTCACTGGGACAGACTCACTTGTTCACCCTTGTAAGGCAGTAGGAATGCTCAATACCTGATCCAAAACATACCTGCTAGCAATGATGAATGATGAGACGTGTAGGCCCAACCGCAAATTCAAAACAGATTAATACTCATGGTAGCTAAGCAGTAGAAGAACCGGCTGACTACTCTGTATAAAGCACATATGTTCCTATAAATAAGTGGCAAATTACACAAAATGGCCAGGGGGTTGAATTTTTAAAGTTATAAATAAAGTGTGACTTTTTCTATATATTGGAACTGTAAATGTATCCCTTGCTGATACATTTATGTTGTCTTGCTGCCAGTAACAAATTCCTTGTGTGGTTCTATTGCCCACCCACACACCTTCCCAGGTGGAACCTACTGATGTGCATTTGAAAGGTTCTTCAGTATAAGAATATACATAAGTGCTTATTATCTAATGGCCAGTGCAATCTATACCATAGGTAGTTATGGGCAAATCTGTGGCATTTTGCTTCTCTGAAAATTTTTCGAATTTACCCAAAAATTTGCAAAACGGTGAAAAAATTGCAAAACGCAATGGGGGTCAAAATTATTTTGACACGTGACAATTTTGAAGCGAGCAATTTTTATACAAGTGACTATTTTGTTCAAATGCAGTCAATGGGTGTCCGAATAATTTTGATGCACGACACTTTTATGCACACAACTATTCTGACGCACAACAATTCTTTTTCGCCACAGTTTCATGAATTTATTCGCTGGCGGCGAAACATGGAAATTCATCGCAAATTAATTTGCCCATCACTACTTACAGGGTATAGTTCAAATAGGGTGGTTGCCTGCCCCTCAGGGCACATGTATCCAACAAATAGGACAGGAGGCAGAAATCTGGGGCTCAATGAAACACAGAGGAACCTTGCATTTATAGGTGCTCCCGTTTTGTTGCAATGATACACAAGTAAATTGCATGCAAGAGGGAACCCAATTCCAAATCTTTAATGCATACAATTAATATTTTTGAGTGAACTTAAATTTAATACATTACAAAGGATATATTGTGTGTTACAAAATAGTGTGGCGTATTATGTTTCATATCTTTGAACCTGTAAATATATATATATATATATATATATATATATATATATATATATATATATATATATGTAGTGATAGGCAAATTTGTCCCATTTTTGCATTGCTGAAAAATTTGCGAAATGTCGAAAAATTTGTGAAACGCTGCTGGCGTCTCGTTTTGGATACCGGCTTCCATTTTAGGATGCTGGCGTCCATTTTTGGACGCTGGTGCACATTTGCTGGCGAATTTTCGAAGCAGTTTTGTGCATTTATTCGCCGGTGGCGAAACACGGGAATTCGCAGCGAATTCCATCACTATATATATGTTTAACACAGAGTAATCCTGTAGAGATTATTTTTTTTTACAGATATTCTTATAAAGTCTTAAGATATGGAAGCGTGCAGGCAGATTTAGTGCTCATGGAATTAAGATTGTCCTGCGTTAATAGCTAAGCTAATTAAAACAAACCATTCTGCTCCTGGATACTCAGATATAAGTTATTTAATTACAAGTCTCAAGGAGTGAAATATCACAGCTTTTTCAGACACAGATTTGTATCTTGCGTTAGCTCTTCTGAACATAGATCTAATATCATTCATGGTCATATGGTGCAGATTGGTGGTCAAAGAACTGCTTTTTAGGTCAAAATAAATCCTGATCAAATTGGAAACCTTTATTTTACTGGATTGATTATGAAGCAGTGCAAAGCCTGCTATAGAATGTTTGTTATGGTGTATGAGGATCCATATCACAATGAGGCATACTTGGGCAGTAAGGTACATGTTGAGAGAGTATTCCATTTCTCCAGCTGTCTCATGTCCCACTGAGTTTGCCAGTGTCCAATTGCTTCTGATTTGGAAGTACCGCTCTATTGGCTAAAATTCCAGTCATAGTATTGGGGACACCAGACTAAGCAGCTGGAAGGACACGGATAGAAAGAAAATACAACTTTGTTTTGTCTAGAATGTACTTTTTTAATAATAACAATGTATGGTTTAGTGTTTGAATTTCTCAGTTTGCATGCAATTTGTTATGTTAAAGGATCTACTTATTTGGGATGTTTTATTCACACAAGATAATGTATCTTACAGCTTGTGTTATCACTGTAATAGATGTGGAACAGATTTCTTTGACAAATTTACATATATATATATATATATATATAAATATATATATATATATATATATTTTTTTTTTTTTTTTTTTTTAATTACAATTCTCTCTCTCATAGACAGAAACTAACAGCAAGAATGGTTGAGCAAGGGAAAAATTGTTAGGTTGGGAATACATGTATCATATTCATTCTTCATATGTCCTTGATTCTACCATGACTGAAGTGCTCAGTATGAATTAGATGCCCACAGCATAAAAAAATATATATTTTATAGAGGTTTATAAAATGCTGTACACGAAAAAGTAAGTGGTATTTGTAAAGTTGTTGTTGTTCTTCTTACCCCTAAATCAGGTAAAATGCAAATGCTGCAAACATCCCACAGCCCACAAGTAAACCATGGGTAGGTGCTTAGGGGGAAACATGAAATTAATGAATAGAGCCTAGTGTGACATGGTGTCAAAATTGTGAGTTTTTTTACAATGTAACATTTTTAAACACTTTTACAGATATGTTGTTTTAATAGGTTAATAAACTGGGGGTTCAGCTGCATTATTGCACCCCATGCCCCTTATTATCTTTCTAGATTCCTAAAATTTCTAGATTTCCTAAAATCTCTGTACTAGGCTTGTTGTTTGCACTTTAGAGACTGGCCTATGCCAAGATCTCATTAATCACAGCTGTACTTGTAGCAGACACAATCAATTAGTGTGCCAACATCTATAGGAAAGTTGACCCCATAACATAAAACAAATGTAAAACTAAAGAAGGACCTATTATACCTAAAAGAACAGAAAGAATAGAAATACACTTCTATTATTTCCACAACCCCTTTTTTATTTACTACATTTTGCAAAGTTATTTTTCTGAGATTAACATATTCTGTGTACTTATATATTTCTCTGCACAATTCCTCCCTTGAGAATAATTTGTCAAAGAGTATTTCATGTATTGCATATCAAATATATATATACAAATATCATATATATATATATATATATATATATATATATATATATATATATATATTCAATCATAGGATTGCCAAATTCGGTGAAAAAACTTCGAATTCGATATTCAAATTCGAAGTTTTTCAATTCGATGGTCGAATTTCGAAGTTTTTTGTACTTCGAAATTAGACCCTTGATAAACCTGCCCCCAAGTGTAATGTCAAACAGAACCTCAATGTAGGTTGACAATCCACATAGGGGCTACCAGATAGCCAACCACAGCACTTATTTGACACCCCAATAACATTAGGCATGCAAGTGTTGCTTCCCAACTCCTTTTACTTCTGAATGTTGCTCAAGGGTTAAAAAGGGTGGGGATCCCTTGTCTAAAGAGTTATGAAGTAAAATAGTGGTTTTCCCTCCATGGGCAAAAATTAGAAGTCATTTTTTTAATTGTTTCATTTAAAGGCAGACAGACAATATTTGCTTTTCCTTTCTTCATTTTCTATGTACAGTATAACTATATACAAATAATGTTCTTTTATTTTATATATGAGGCCAACACAATGCCTTCCTTGACAGATAACTGAATAGGGCTTGGTAAGAGATATTTGCGACTGTGCTTCTTCAACTTCACTCCCAATGTTTACTGATGAAAGATCTTTTTTAGCCTTAACAGATACAAGTTCATTGTTTTCTGGAATAATTCATTTTAACTTTGATCATCATTTTGCCTAAAAGGCTAACAATTAGTTTAGTACTTGTTATAAGTTTTACCTATAAAATAAGTTAAGCCTTATAGGTTAAGCCGTATATGGTGTACTTATAGAAATGCATGTTGTTGAAATACATTAAAGTTAAAGTCTACTATTGCCTAATTATATACAAGCAGTCTCTGTGAAAGCTGCCTACAGTTCCCTGTAAGCTCTCTTATAAGTGATAGTCAATTAGTTTGCAATAGATAGCAAAAATTAAAGCAAAGCCATAAATGGTCAGATATATGTCTAATAATTTATTTTTCTGGAACATTATTGAACCCCCCTTACATTTTAATGGCACAGACCATTTTTTTTAAGGAAGGAAGACTATTTCTGGCTCTTGTGAGAAATGCTCACAGGTGCCAATATAATTATATAATATAATATCTAATAATATAAAGTATCCATTCTTATATTTTGCTATGCAGTTCTACCGAGAGTCAATGCAAAAAAAAAAAAGTAATACATTCCAATTTAGGTAACTCAGGCACAGAGAGATAAAGTCATTTTCCCAGGAGAATATTTAATGTAAAATTGGCCTCAGTTGGGTAATTGGTTCTAAAGGTGACTTTTACAGAGTAATTTAATATTATCCAAGACAGCCAGTAAATGGAGAGCTTTTGTGCAATCAAGGATTTATTGACTGATTTGGATTCTGTTTTATTACAGTCTGAGATGTAAAACACACTTTGTAAGTCCAATGTAATATTTACAACTCCCTCCTCTCTACCATAATAAAGCAATTGTAATACTCAGACACAGACCCTGTTATATTCGCCTACTTTCTCTATGTCGCATGAGTCTACGCTTCCAAAAAATCTATTATCACACAAATAGATGGCATTTTACAACTTAGAGACATACAATATCTTAAAGGCAGCGTTCCAGGAAGGGCTCCTTATTTTAAACCACTACTATAAAATTAGACATTTTTGTAATTAAATGTACTCTACACAATTTTTGCATATATTTTACAAAGCATTCCTCCTATTAGGTGGAAATACAATACCCATTTTTTCAGAAGCAAAATGAGATATAACCTATAAAATCCACAGGAGCATAATCCCTAAAAGAAGTTAAAAGTATAAGTTACTTGTAAATAAAAGAAGATATATGTTTGTAGTCATGATCTGAAAAAAACAAAGAAAAAAAGTGGTGATTGTCCCCCATGTAATGGTTGTCCTGTCCTATTTGTTTTTTAATTGTATAATAATGTTATTAGTTGGAAAGCCTTCGTCCACCTCTTGCACGTGTTCTCCTTTGCATTATAGAGCTGTTTGAAATTGTTGGATGTGAAGAAGACAACCGAGAATCAGAACTTTTGGAAAGTTCCAGTTCTTTAAGCTCAATAAGACGCTGAAAAGTGGCAGCCATCTGATTATTTGCCTTGACAAGCTCGGCATTCATGGCTGCTGTTTGACGCGCTACTGAAAGCATGCCTTGGGAAAGTGAGAGAATGCTCTTGTGAACCTTGTTTAAAGCACCAGTCACTGAGTCCATCTTTTTCTCTATCCTCTGGAAGCCCTGCCTTAGAACATTGCACTGGTGCCTTTCAATTTCCACAGAGTCTCCCTCATGTCTGTGGAACAACTCTTGCACCTTCTGATTCAGCTTTTTTATGTCATCCTTATTCCGTTTTTTCATCGATTCATCTTGTTGTCTCTCCAATATATCATCTTGCTGTGATAGTGAAGGAGGAACTTTGGCAGTGCTACGGACTGTAGAGCTAGATACGTCTTTGTCAACATCCTCTTCCACTTTCTTTATTTCTGAAAAACAAATATATTTTATATGACCCACTATACTGTGATATACAAGCCAGAGCATAATGACTTTAAATAATATCGACCAAACTTAAGGGATTTCATGGAAACAAAATAGAACCACATCCAATGATATGAAGGTCCTGTCCTGGGGTATTTCTATATCATCTATAGTGGTGGATTCAAATCTACAACAAGCTTTTTAACTTGTAGGGAATGATTAAGTACCATATATTTCAATGTCATAAGGAGAAAAAAAAAAGACGCATGGATGGTGAAGTGAAAATACAGTAAATTATAAACTTCTTGTCTTACCATTAAGTGTGGCCAGGTCATGTTCTGCTGAGTCCACACTTTCCACTTTGCTTCACAGCGTTTCGTCCACCTGCCTCTCCAAGAGCGTCAGCTGTATGAAAGTTAATGATTTCCCTCCTGTGGGCTTGGAATGCCTGTTTACTGCTTTTATGTATACTTTTAAATGGTTCCTTAATTCAGTTGAATGGTTGCTATTTTGTTTGTACAGATAGTTCTGCTGACATAATTTACTTATGCAAGAAGATATTGAAGGCAGAATCATCAGTGAAGAGGGAAAAACAAGAAGCACATAAAACTGCTAGTATTGGCTAAAAATATCATATGCATACTCAACAATCATTGCAAGAATTGTATTTAATATGTGAAGTTACGTAGATGACATATTGATATATGGGAGATTTGTGATATATTTTAAAGAATAAATCAGACAGAGGGATCACGTAGTATTTATATGCCAGGGAGACTATTTCAATTCAATGGAGAGACTTAGCCAAACAAAATCTGCTAGCTCATGATCCCAAAGGGTGCTATGAGGATGCATTCCACTGAGTTGGATAAAACTGCACACACTTGGTAGGAACAAATCTGGTGAAATATAATGTATAGAATGCACACTGCCACTATGGATTTCCTGCAATTCTTCATAACTGGATAACATTTTTGCTTAATTTTTAGTGATGGTGAATAAATTCGCCTGACACAAATTCACGGTGAATTACCGCGTTTCGCCACTGGTGAATAAATTCGCCGGTGAAAATTTGCCGGCTTCAATTTCCGATTTTCACAATTTTTTCCGTGAAAACGTTTGAATTGCTCGATTTTTTCGTAAAAAAGTTTGAATTGCTTGATTTTTTTGTGAAAACGTTCGAATTGCTCTATTTTTTGTGGAAACTTTCCAATTGCTCTATTTTTTGGTGAAAACTTTTGAATTTCACAATTTTTTCCGTGAAAACGTTCAAATTTCACAATTTTTCCTTGCAAACGTTCGAATGTCACGATATTTTCGTGAACATTTTGATTTCATGATTTTTCGCAAATTTTGTGGGAAATTTGCGAATTTGTCGGCGAAGAGAAACGGGAGAGATTCACCCATCACTATTAATTTTCATTATTCCAATTGCAAGAATGAAAAGCAGATTCAATTAAAAGACCAAACTATTTGCAGAATTGGGAATTGGGAAATCCGTGGTGACTACCATCTGACCCTCTCCTTGCAGCTTCCAAATCTTTATGCCCCCCACTGGGAAAGCATGTGTCAGCATGTCAGCAATGGGCTAAGAATTAAAAGGCTACAGCTATATTTAAGTATAGGCTGGTAGGAGCTGAAACATATATCTGTGTCAACTATTTTAGCATTATTTGTTGCTATTCATTAATATATCCCTGTAATAATATTTGTGTGTATTAGATTACCTGAAATGAATGAGTGTCATTTGTGCTTCCAAGTTCTTTTTATATATTTAGTTATTTATATATATATATATATATATATATATATATATATATATATATATATATATATATATATATATATATATATATATATACTATAACTTTTTTGGTTCTAGGCACCCAGCTTTATTGTTAGGTGCAATCGATATTTAACATACTATAACGTTTTGCCCATTTGTATTTATAATGTTTGGACCCAGTAACATGTATGTCACTTTGATATATAAGCTTACAGTACCTTTGAGTTCTCACTGTTAAATCACTATTTAGACATTCAGTCTTTTGTTTCCTTTCCTTTTAATAGTGAGCAGCAGTCTATGCCCAAAATTCCTGATGTTTTCCCTCTCCTATCAAATGTCTATTAATTGCAGTTTCAAGCTGAGCTTGGATTCCTTCTAGTAAGATCTTTGGGAGAAAATACGTCTGGTAATGCTCTTTATAGTGACATCTGTTATTGTACTTGCACATGATCACTGTCTGCAATTTGCCAAAATATATGAGCTATGCTTGAAAGATCTTTTTCCGTATTTTTTTTTTCACATATTCATATAATTTTAGTCACAGTTTGATCTATATTGTAAATGCCCATCTATATGGCAGTCCCTCTTTTGACAGCTCAACCCGCAATCCCTCATACTGGAAAGCCCCGTTTTTCTCTGCACTGAACAGCCAGAAAATGAAACAAAGTTTGTAACTTAATTGGCTTTTGGCAGAGAGCCCAGAACAGCCACAGCTACATATAAGATACTTTTGTAACAATTTCAAGATAAGCAAATAAGTAATTGTAACAATATAAGATAAAAGGTCCTTTGGGAGACGTTAGACTCACAGCTTAAAGAGCAATTCACCTTCATTAGCAAAACTTTAATAACACATAAAAACCATAGAAATATGTTCAAACTTTTCATAACCTGCCAAATTTTGTAAAATGAACATGGTAATTGGGGGGTGTGGCCACAAACATGGACATGACCAAAAAACTTTTTGATGTGATTCGTGCACCTACTTTTTTGTACCTTTTCATTCCCAAAATGTTGGGAGGTATGCCAGAATATACTTTTTCAGATTTACATTTCTTTCTGCTTGAAAAAAATAGTCTAGTCTTAGATGCCTCTATGTTAGTTTGCAACAGATTTTCCATCTAACACTACAGATTTACCAACAGAAAGCAACATATGGCACAATGTGAACATTTCCTAAAGCTGCCAAAATTGACACAGTTTATTTGTTACTTGTGCTACAGTCTCCAGCAACACAACACATTCCGTGGATCAAACATTACAGAAGCTAGAGGTAAATTGCAATGCATAAGCAACATTCCATGCACAGACTACTCAGTTTTTAGGTTTGTAAAACTGAAACTCTAGTTGGTCAATAACTCACTTGTGGGAGGTTATGAGAGAGGAAGCAGTAGGGGTCACACTTTCTCCTGCCTCTCCTGCATGGTTGATTGGTATAACGACAAATGATCTAATTAGACATTCACATTTGGTCACATTGCTCCTGTAATAACGTCCCGATAATATATGAATTGGCTCAAATATGGTCAGGTTTAGCTGTTTCTGGTGCAACCTGAGAAATATTAGTAAATATATATATATATATATTTATAGTTAATGCATGAGATAATGGAATATGGTTTTGGAAACTTAGTTGGTAGTAAGCTACAGTACCAGTTTATGTGCAATTTGATTATGAGGTCAAATCCCATATAATCTATTTGTTTTCCCAAACCTGTTACTAGCCTAATTACACTTATCATAACATTTCGCTCTTGGAGAAGAATGTAGAAAGTAGGAGAATAAGGTTAATGTCAGATGAGGCCGAAATCAGCCTGCTGAAATCCACAGGCCAATTTCAGCCCAAGACTGCTAGCTGAATCCTCTTCTGTGTTTTATTCTGGAAACATTGCATTGATTGTGGCGCCGATTTCAGCCCCCTCAGGCACTAGCCTAAAAACTTCAGTCAGTGATTATCTTCTCAGAAATACAAAGGGAGCTCTGGCTGTCCATAATAATAGATAGATAGATAGATGGATGGATAGATGGATAGATATATAGATAGATAATAGATGGATGGATAGAGAGAGAGAGAGAGAGAGAGAGAGAGAGAGAGAGAGATGATAAATAGATAGATAGATGGATAGATAGATAGATAGATATATAATAGATGGATGGATGGATAGAGAGAGAGGGGCAAATTCACTAAGATGCGAAGTTGCGCCAGGCACAACTTCGCCGCACTTCGCCACACTTCACCAGGTGTATTTTCGCCAGCGCTCCGCAAATTCACTAAAATCCGAAGTTGCGCACAGGGGTAGCGCAAGGTTGCAAAGTTGCGCTAGCGTTGATTCACTATATAAAGCGAAGTTACGCTAGCGAAGGCTAATTTGCATACGGCGCGAAATTCAAATTTCAATGGACGAACACGTATCAGCATTACAAATGCCTAGAAAACCTTCAAATTAGCAAATAAAATTTTTATTTTGCCCTACACATGTGCCCACTGTCTAGGTAAGTTCCCATGAGTCAGGACATGTAGGGGGGAAGGAGGGGAGCCCCAAAAATATTTTCGATCTTTTTCAGCCTATCACCCATCATGTAGAAAACACGCCAGCGTTTTTTGGGACTTAGAAAAAAATTCGCCAGGTCTGAGGTGGCGAAGGAAGTCTAGCATAAAAGGTAGCGTTGTTACATCGCTAGCGAAAATTCGCCTGGCGTAAGGATGCGAAGTAACACTAGCGAAAATACGCCAGTGTTCGTTAGTGAATTTGCGCAGTAGCGAAAATGCCAAACGCTAGCGAATTAACGCTAGCGTTCGGCGCTTCGGCGCTTAGTGAATTTGCGCCAGAGAGAGAGAGAAAATAGATGGATAGATAGATAGATAGATAGATAGATAGATAGATAGATAGATAGATAGATAGATAGATCGATAGATAGATAGATAGATAGATAGATAGATAGATAAATAGAAAGCTGGACTAATTAACACTCTTTGAATTAATAAATCACAAAAAACACAGATTTCCAGCAAAAAGTATGTCCAGATAAGCCATTTTGAGTTAACTTGTGTTTAACAGAGTTCTAAGGTCCCCTTAAAATCACATTGTGTTGTAGTAAACTGACTGCTTAAGAAGAAGCTATTATTTATTGATAAGTTGTATTGTCTTTTATTTCTCTTTTCCTGATGCAGACAGAAAATGAAGAGGCCCTTGAGAATGCATTTCCTTAGGCGTGCAATAAGACAGCTTTTAAATGTAAGTATGAATTTAAATGTACAACGTCCTTAGACTTTAATGAGATATTCCTTCCAGATGGAGACAGTTCCATGTTTGACTTCATTAGTAATGTAATGAGCAACACCCAGGCATGAAAGGATGATAAATGGCATAAATGGACACACCTGAGAAGACTAGAGCCATGGCTGCCATGGGAATGCACTATATGACAGCACAATTTAATGTAAGGCTCCCCGAGTTAAATCAATGTATTGTATAAACACATACTGTATATTCTTTTTAGCAATTCATGTGGTACAAGATTTGTTTTACTTTCACTTTATCTACCCAACATCCATGTAAATTAACTCTGGGAAACTACAGCAATCAGCAGCTGAGGTCACTGTAGCATCACTGAGTTACATGTTTTGTACCAAGGTGTAGGATGGTCCCATGTATTTTAGGAAGTTGTGTATAATCACACACCCTACTAATGCTAAAATGATGTGAACTATTATACAACTGAAGGAACCCTCTATAAGATCCATTAAGCCCACTTAACCATTGGGCAATTCAATATGGAGCTTCCCATAGTTACAAGAAGGCCAACAAAAGCGAATAGATAATGATCTAGTTTATGTCGATAATACTTCCTTGACTATACGTTATATATTTAGTACCGGACTGAATGGATCATTACTAATAACTTCAACTTCATTTAAATATAGCACTACCCAGATTAATCAAAACAAGTGCTCTTCAATATTTGACCTGGTACAGACCATATAATCAAACACTCAGGGGCTCAGTGGGTGCCATAAAGCTGCACTGTGTTTTATTAGATATTCCAGCATTAATCTGATGCCAAAATATTAGTAGCAATTTTATGCAGTGACTTAAAATTCTGTAACTGAAAATGAAAATTGTCATTTACTGTAAGTCAGGCTATGACTAGATTGAATATTTAATATTGAAGCTACAATAAGGCATCTTAATGGCAATATGAAAAAGAAAAGTGTAGTGAGGTTTTCTCCTCGTTTGCAGTTTTTTTGGGTTTTTTGTGTGTATAATTGAGAGATCACTATATAGTAATATAACAGAGACACAGCACAGTGATATCAGTCTGATATATGCTCTGCGCAAAGTCCTTTTGGATTAGGTGATTAGCAGCACCAGGTTGGTGTGGATCCACTTGTCCACCGGATAAGTACAAATATTTTCTAGGATCGGTGTGGTAGTAATGGATTTGTAAATCCCGCACATAGCACAGTGATATGCCTAGTCTGGCATGATATAATAGTATAGTGTCTCTGTATAAAGGCTACACTATATACATGCACAGTAATGTCATGGATGCGCAGAGAGAAAGGAAAAGCTCAACCCAAACCTGCCTGCGACCAGGCAGTCTAGTGTGGAAGTTGGTCAAAACTCAATAGGCCCATGGGTCCTGTGGGTTTTGGGCCAGCCTGAACATCACTAGTGCTTTGCCCCCCTTATTCCTTCCAGCCTCCTGTTCCAAATTTAGCACAGTTGCAACTATTGATCCATGGAAATGATAAATCTACTGCCAACTCCAAATCATGTGGTAGCATCTACTTGGTGAGCACTGCTGGAATCATGGGAAACACTGCTGCATTGTGGGCAAAAACATGCCAATCGTTGAAAGACTACAGTACCAAAGAAAGTCCTGGCAAAGGATAATGTTTACTGATTGGATAATTGGAATGGGATAATTCTATTATCTTATCTTGACACAGATATTTATCCATGCAGAAGAGAGTGTTCTAAACTTCATAAACTAAAGGGTTCATTATCTTCCTACTTGCTCAAAAGATACAAACAGTCTTTATTTGTGCATACTTTTCTGCCAGCTATACACACACAACATTTGATTATATTAATCTAGAATACTGTATCCAGAATGCTCTCACCTCCTCTGGGACATCTCTACTGATCAATGGGTAGAGAAGCACAACTTGTCACTATTGAGGTGCTTGGATTTGTATGAGCTGTTCAACAGACTTTAGACAAGATGACAAAGATCCCTGGGGCTTTCTGTGTCAATTGTCTGCTGCCTTCATATTGATTGTAAAATAAACCTGTGAGGCTATTTTTCCACCACTGTCATTGAGATCTAGACAGACTGTCTATCCAAGCATTCAATGTGATACCAGCAAAGCAGACCTTATATGCCCTACTATTCCTTAATGTATTAGTGAAATGCTGGACAGAAATCCTTAAGGATTATAATGATTTGATCACAAAATCCCTATGCAGTCAAGATAAAAAAAAATAATGCAACAGTATAACTCAAGCATTGCTTGATCTCATATCTAACCTTTAATATCTAGTAACAGAACTTACAATTGACACTGTTGACACTATTCCCAATATCTGAGCATCTGTTTTACTTCCTGAGCAAATGAACATATTAAGGACATTGATTATACATTCTGACTGTAATGACTGTGCTTGACAAGAGCCAACAAAATGGCACAAGCAAGTTATATTCTCTTTTTAAAAGTTAATTAAGGGTCAAGGAATTTTATTACAAGGTATTGATTATGGTTTGTTGTGATAGGATACAAGACATGTCCTCTAAGGAACTATTTATCGGTGACAGGAAACATTCTAGTTACACTGTGCACCTATGGCTACAATCTCAGCCATAAAATGTTCATAATTGCTGCTTTATACAAGAAAAAAAGACTTCAGGTGCAAAAGTGTGCAGAAACCAACAGTTTTCCTACACTTTTCATCCAATATTGCACTTTCAAGAAAAACATTAAAGCTGGGGGGGGGTTAAGGGGCCATGGCCCTCCCAGAATAAGTGTGAATGGGCATCATATCAAATCATCTTCCCCAGTACCTGCCATGAACATAGTGCTATCTGTGCATCAGGCAGGCAGGAGGTGGTATACAGTATATATTGTTGGTCTCCAGCACTCAAACTTTGGTCTCCAGCAATCAAAAAGGACATTATTGAATTAGGAAGGATGCAGAGAAGGGCAACTAAGCTGGTAAAAGGTATGATAAATCTTAGCTATGAGGAAAGACTGGCCGAATTGGGGTTGTTCATGCTGGAGAAGAAGCACTTAAGGGTTGATAGGATAACTATGCATAAATATATAAGGGGATCATATAATAATCTCTCTAAAATTTTATTTACCAGTAGGTTTTTCCAGCTGACACAAGGTCACCCATTCCGATTAGAAGCTAAATATTCAGATGGGGTTTCTTTTACAGTGAGAGCTGTGAAGATGTGAAATTCTCTCCCTGAATCAGTGGTACAGGCTGATACATTAGATAGCTTTAAGAAGGGATTGGATGGCTTTTTAGCAAGTGAGGGAATACAGGGTTATGGAAAATAGCTCATAGTACAAGTTGATCCAGGGACTGGTCCGACTGCCATCTTGAAGGAAGGAATTTTTTCTCCCTCTGAGGCAAATTGGAGAGGCTTCAAATTGTTTTTTTTGCCTTCTTCTGGATCAACTAGCAGTTTGGCACATTATATATTATGTTATACTTAAAAGGTTGAACTTGATGGATGTTTGTCTTTTTTAAACCTAACTTACTATGGCATCCCTTAACTTGTGGCTCATTCAGACATACAAGTTAGGGAGCACCAGCGGGATCAGGGTTCAAAGGAGTCCTGTACTTGCTGCCTGTTCTATGGTGCAGGTGCAGAAAGTAGCAGAATGATTGAATACTAATAGACACAATTTAGGATGCCTTAGTGCTCCAGTCCTTAGTAGTAGTCAATAAGCCCATAGAACTTTTTTTAAAATGGAAGTAATTTTTTTTTTCCAAACTGCTGTAAGGCATTCAAATTGTAATCTTGACTGCAAATGTCAAGTTCCTTACATATATTTCCCTTTTATGGTCTCAATCATCATTCATCTTCTAACACATAAAATAATATAAAGGTATAAAACAAAAACATTAATTCCACTGGAAGGGAGGGGGGAGCTATGATTTGAAAAAGAACATGCCTGAAGCCTGAGAATGGCAAGAATTGTTGTTACATTGCAGCCCACTCCCACCAGTTGCACCACAAAGATGTTTATACTAAGCTCTTTCAAGATGTATAGTCTCATTTAGGAAAAGCTGGATGTCACCAGCAATCAATTAGCCCAGATCCTACATGGATGCAGACCAAAAGACTGCTTTACATCAGTGAACACTGAGCAAAATGAGCCATTGCTCCAAATTTTCAACATCATTTACCCCATGCATTTATTAAACAGCCCTCTAAACTCTTTGCCAATTATCCATAGAAGCCTGCAGGAAAGAGGCATACCATAATGTATCATAGACAGCTCGAGATCTTTCCTTTATAAATCACTTCTGTCACAGAATGGCTTCAATGTAAATATTATATCTGACAATCGGCACTAAGCCGATCTTATCTGGATGTATATAAACAAGAAAGGACTGCAGGACTCTCTTTAATGACAATAGTCTTATAATTGATTGATAACAGATTTGAAATCCCCCAGTAATCCTTCTTGAAACTGCAGCATATCAAACATATCTCTATTATCCACATTGCATTAATCAATAATTTTATTTCTTGAAACTATTTCATGAAATTCCAGGAAGGTTTGGAAAGTAATATAAACATATAAGGATCCTTTATTTAAAACATTGATTGACTTTTATAGTTTAAAAAAACTGAAGATAAGTCACTGTGTAGTGATGAGCGAATTCATCTCGTTTCACCGAAAAATTCAGGAATTTACCACAAAATTTGCGGCGAAAAATTCGCTAAACGCAATCAATGGGCACCAATATTATTTTGACGAGGCCCGCAAAAATTTTTATACGCGCACCAATTTTGTCCAAATGCATTAAAGTCAATGGCCGTCCGAATAATTATGACGCCAGCCAATTTTTATGCATGCGACTATTCTAATGCGCGCCCAAAGGGGACTGATAATCCCCTAATAATAGCAGAACCAATAGCAAGAAATCAGCAGAAAGCATTTACTGGTCACCTTTTTAAAAACAACATCTTATTGCTTCCAATAGGTTACTGGGAAAACTTACTGCCTTTTATTAAATATGGGGATTCATTTTTCTTAGTACACTGTACATTAAGGGGCAAATTTATCAAGGGTCAAATTAAAAATTCAAATTCGAAATTCGAATTTTCAAATTTTTTATGGTCAAAACTGTCAAATTCGACCAGGGAGTTAATCACATTTGACTCAAGTTTTTTTTAAAAGTTTTAATTAAACTTTCGAGATTTATCATACTCTGGCCCTTTAAGAACTTGAATTCGACTATTCGCCACCTAAAACCTGCCAAATTGCTGATTAAGTCAATGGGAGAGGTCCAGGGATTCATTTGGAGTTGTTTGCAGCCTTTCTGCAGAGTTTTTTTGCGGCATTTTTTGCGGGGATAAAATTCAATTCAAGTTTCGAATTCAAATAGAGTTTTCGGGTCATTTAAAAAATTTGATTTTATTATTACATTTTGATTCGTCGAATTCCGAATTTATGGCAGTTTAGGGGAGTTTTTAAAAACTCAAATGAATTTGAAATTCGACCTTTGATAAATGTGCCTCCCCTAGTAGTGATGTGTAGGTCAGGAAAAACCTAACCTGAACTTGCAAAATCTTTACTGCATCCGACTCTAACCGGCAAAATGTTGCCATTGTAGGACCCGCGTCCTACCAGTACCCACGTTTTCTCACCCTGTATGTTACTGGACAAACCTCTAGTTCCAAGACAGGGAATCTTCAGGAGCAGAAGAGGAGTGTACTATCCCAGTCTGACCTGCACCCAACCATATCCCCAATGGTCATCCATATTTTAACCCAAATACGCCCAACTGGTGGTAAACCTGGAGGTCAATCAAAATTAAAGATCAATTCCTTATCCAGCAAACCCCTAGATTCCAAGGGGCAAATGCACTAAAGTGCAAAACGCCAGTGTGCCGTCATTTCAAAGGGACGTAACTACACTAATTCACTAACGTGCGCATTTTACTGAACGTTACCTCTTGCGCCAGACTTGCCTTCGCCACCTCAGACCAGGCGAACTGCAATAGAGTAGATAGGCCTTGCTTCAAAAAAAGTTGACATTTTTTCTAAGTCGCAAAAAACGCTGGCGTCTTTTACTTTTTTAAGGATTATAGGCTGAAAAAGATCGTAAATAATTTTGGGGGTACCCTCCTTCCCCCCGACATTTCCTAACATATGGCACCTAAACTATACAGTGGGCACATGTATAGGGCAAAATAACAACTCGATTTTATTTTATGAAGCTTTTCCAGGATTGTGTAGTGTAATGTATTTGCTGCTACATATACGTCCATTGTACTTTAACTTGGCGCCATATGCAAATTAGGCATCGCTAGCATAACTTCGCTTTGCTTGACGAATTAACGCTAGTGCAACTTCGCTACCATTCGCCTCCCTGAGCTCATCTTCAGATTTTACTGAATTAGTGGCGCCCTGGCGAAACTTTGCCTGGCGAAGTGCGGCGAAGTCAACGCTGGTGCAACTTCAAAGGTACCTAAATTTGCCCCCAAGTATTCCAGATAACAGATGCCATACCTGTACATCCTTAAGTTAGTGTCAATTTTTCAGTTCTGTTCTAGAACCGCATATTAGGTTACCCACATTATTATTTAGCATTCCTTCCAATTAGTTCCTAGCATAGTCATTAATGGCAACGTGCCTTATTCATACATAGTTTCTGTTCCTTTCCCTTAAATAAAGGCGAAAGTCATGTATCTATAATGTATGCTTTTACTAGGTTGATTGATAGTTTTATAGATTCCAATGACCATATCACTCTTTGTGCTTATTATGATAGCATTTGCAATTTAGAAGTTAGGATTTTTTTTTTTTTTGTTGGGAGGCATTAGCAATAAATCAATTTTCTATGAAGCATAATTTATTGCTTCTAACCCCTCAACCAGATTTCAAACTGTCATAGGGTTAAAATGAAAGACAGTAGAAACTATTCAAGGAAATTGCATTTTCACTTTAAAGTTGCACCCTTGGTGCCCAAATGCTGTCCAGATGGAACACTACAAAACTCCTTTTGTTAGGGGGGAGATCTGGTTAAGGACGCCATGGATTTTCTTATGGTATACAATGCAAAGCAAGAGTACAGTAAACTAGAGCCTGCATTACAAAATACATTGATCTTTATTACTATTTAATTTTATCATCTAAACTGCACTTCAGGAAGCAAAGATTAAAATTGGAAGGATCTAAAACTAACCGCAATATATATATGTATATATACCCAATAGAACAACACAATCTGATTTCTGGGAAGAAGTAAAGCAAACTGCAAGATGACTTTCTTGGGTAAAGGATGTTGAAATAAAACAAAGAATGCCCTCCTGCTGTGACAACACCTGGTAGTTTACTTATTCTATGAAGAACTGGATTGTTGAGGTATGGGGGGCCTTAGTTCTGTAAACCTTTCTTATAATGCATTTAACTATGCATATTTCTGTGTCCAAGAATGCTTTCAACTCGAAACACTCATCATTTTCCATTTTCCGTATCCTCAAATGTTCACAATACCATCAATATTTTTTACCCATAAAAAGCCTGAATCTCTAGCGCTTGTTAAAAGTTGTGTTACCACAACAGCATGAGGGCTACTACTATTTAACTAGTTTCATTAGCAAAGTGGTCTGCATGGTGGCAAGTGTTTAAATTAATCTTCTCCTTCCTCCCAAAAGGGATAACTCATTAAAACTAAAATGTAAATATCAAACCTGCCTGATGGATATCTGGATGATCCTTGGCCAGACTTTGTCTGCTGACTTTGTCCGGAAGGACAGAGTATGCAACTGTTATCAGCCCATGTCCAGCCGCCTTTAGTTATTCCATTGGGAATCAACAGGATCAAAGTAATGAAGTATACAATATCTGAGAAATGTTATCCTTTTATAACTTTTATCCTTTAAAGGGGTTGTTCGCCTTAACTTTTTGTATGCGAGTGATATTATGAGGCAATTTGCAGTTGTTTTGTATTTTTTAATATTTGCGGTTTTTGAGTTATTTCGTTTTATATTCAGCAGCTCTCCAGTTTGCAAATTCATCTAGTTGCTAGGGTCTAAATTATCGTAGCAACCATGTATTGATTTGAATAAGTGACTGGAATATGAATAGATGAGGACCTGAATAGAAAGATGAAAAATCAAAAATAGCAATAAATTTGTCATTTGTTTTATAGTAACCCCTATTTGAAAGTTGAGTCAGAAGAAAAAGGTAAATACGTACAAAACTATAAAAATATTGAAAAGTTGCTTAGAATCTGCCATTATACAACATACTAATAGTTAACGTAAAGGTGAACCCCCCATTCAACCCTATAATTAGTATGAGCAATTTTTACTTGGCAGCACCTCACCCCATCAACATCACATGGCATGGAGGAAAATGAAACATTTATTTCCACATTACTTCCATTGGTTGAGTTTGTAACACCTAGAGGCACATTTACTTAGCTTGAGTGAAGGATTAGAAGGAAAAAAACTTTGGATTTTTTTTGGCTACTTCGACCATCGAATTGGCTACTTCGACCTTCGACTACGGCTTTGAATTGAACGATTCAAACTAAAAATTGTTCAACTATTCGACCATTCGATAGTCAAAGTTTTGTCTCTTTAAAAAAAACTTCAACCACCTACTTCGCCACCTAAAACCTACCGAGCACCAATGTTAGCCTATGGGGAAGGTCCCCATAGGCTTTCCTAGCAATTTCTTAAATTTCGAAGAAAAAATTGCGGTAAATCCTTCGACTTCGATATTCGAAGTTGAAGGATTTAACTTCAATGGTTGAATATCGAGGGTTAATTAACGATATTCGATCCATAGTAAATGTGCCCCCAACAGTTGTTCCATTTTTTTAAATGAATGATAAGATGTTCCTACTAGGGCCAGTTTTATAGCAAGAATGCCAGAGGGAACCCAGTGAATAAAATAAAAGCCTTTTAATGTGTAACAAGGGTTGGATATTTTCAATGTCCCTTGAGTTCCAACTGCCAAAATCCCCATTCTAACTGGATTCCCAGACTTTCTGAAACACTAGAGGGTTCCCAATAAAGAGCTTGAAGAACCTACATTTTTATTTGTGATCTAAGTACATTTTACATATTTAGGGTACAGATACTGAAATATTAAGTAAATTAAGTTCTGCATAATTTGTGAGCTCAATGTGGTGGAAGAAATTATATTGTTTTGGCAGCTGCTGCATTTCATTACAACATCCACTATAAGATACCAGCCAGTTTGCAACGCATTAATGAATATAGGGCTTCACAAATGTACATCATTTCCTGCAATGTGTGGGAATGGAGGTTTCCCGCTGTATGTTGCAATAAATCTTATTTAAGAAGGTATTAACTATGAGCTATTCTTTCCCCAAACGTCTGATCCCCTAATTAAATTGAGCATTTTAAATTATGTCTGTGGGGCATATTTTATGTTACTGTACACAATTCAGAAGAACATTTAAGTGAACAATGGCGTGTTTTGAAAATGATGGAACTTGTGAGTGCCTTTTTTTGAGTGAGTAAAACAAGGGTAGTCTGATGTCTGAGTTCATTTTTCTTGATAAATTGGTCACCAAGGGCACTATTCCACATGTAGGATATTTCAGTTTAACTTGATATGAGAAGATATGGGTGAGGAAAAGGTGTTGATTACCTCATAGGAGTTGTTCACATTTCCTCCCCCCTGTACTGACTTATTGAATTGGATGATCACATCGCTAAATACTTAAAATGTAGCAAAGTTCCCTAATTTTTCATAAATGTAGTTGTACTTTATTTACTTTTCAAAAACAGATCCTGTTTCAAAAACTAGTCCTCAGATTGAGAAAGATAGCAACATCCTACCAACATCCGTTTCTATTTAGACACAATTCATAAAACTAATACTGATGAATCTCCCAAAGCTTGCAAGCTCTTCATCATCACTACAAAGTGCCCTCTTATATCTGCACAGTAAATGTACCAACTATATATATTCAATTGCAATGCACTATATTTGAAATGTTTGCTGTCTTTTATTATTTAAAATAAAAAAACATTTTACAATGCTCTAAAATCTGTTAAAAATCTATGTGAAAAATGTGTTTGACGTTTAGTGGTTTTAGAATGCCATGATGAAGTTAAAAGATCTAAATACAAAAGTAAGTTCCATTGACTTCTACGTGACCTTGATAACTTTTGTATTCGTAGATTTTAAGGTTTTACACTTCATAAATAACGAAAAAAATTTGGATTAATTAACTATATAAAAAATGTGTTTGTAAGCACTAACAGCTATGATTTGGAGAAACAAATATTCTATGTATGTTCTTAAATTGGCCCCATAAGGTAAGATGATGTCAACAGCTGATATCGAGGTTAATGTTCCAGTTTCTGATACTTTAATATTAAAGACAGAGACAATGTTTTTACATTAGTCAGAATCAGGGGGATATTTATCAAGGTCTGAATTTATCTCAGTATTTCTAATATCCAACTCCAAGCAACTCCAAATTTCTGAATGGACCTTATTTATGAAGAAAAAAGTCATAGAGTCGGGCAAAACTCTGAAAACTTCAGAGCTTTCCCCCCGAAAACTCCGAATTGTTTGGAGTTTTCTGCAAAAACTATGATTTTTTATGAGTTTTCTGAGTTTTTTGCTCTGAAACCCCGAAATCATTGGATATCGATTCGACATCAGCACAGACACTGGGGCCTTCCCCATTGACTTATACAGGACCACGAGAGCTTTTAGAAGACAAGGTTTCGGATTCTGAGTTTTTAGACCATCGGACTTTAATAAATACCCCAAAAACTACGAATTATTCAAGGTTCGGATATTCGGAGCTTGATAAATAACCCCCTAAATGTATACAATGTCAGGATAGTTTGGAATAATTTCTCTGAATAGGTTTTAATATGGTGCACAATTTGGTTAAGATATCTGGTGTAATACCCTTAATAATGGATTTCAACCCTGGAGGGGGAATACCACTAGGTAAAGGGATGATGTTGAAGGAGTGTCCTGATCTTGACTGATGTACTGTTGTCTTTGACAAAGATAAGTGAAATGAACGAATAAAGGACTGAATATTTAGGAAGAAGACGAGGGTGGAGTTAAAGAGTCCATGAATGCAGTCAGCATGGGAGGTTGGAAGGCAAGTGGTGTCGTTGACAGTGATGAATACTTCATAAGTGGGAACAGTGGCTGAAGGAAATGGTTTTGAAAGGTTAATTTAAGATAATGGATGATGGTGTATGTAAAAAAAAAAGTTAGCTGAAAAAGTTTATATTCTTGTTTAGGAGATATACAGTTACACTGAACTCATAAATATTTGATCTATAAGTCAAAATCCAAAGCCACATAGACCACACTCCGTGATGACTTATGAGAAATGTATCAAAAATTGTAGTATGCATATATATCTTAATATACTTATGGTTAGTACTTTTGATTTTTTTTTCTATATTATTTTTAAGTTTGAAATATTGATATTGTGCATCAGTCAGGGATCTTGAATGACCCTAGCTAATGCAGTTTGAGTGGGTTTACTGTCCCCATTCTTACACCAATGTGAGGGTTAACTAGAACCTACAAGTAGTAAAAGAAATACAATAAAATATAACTAAATAATCCCCAAACTCTCTAGCATTGATAAAAATCCAACAGGACCCCTTGATAATCAGAGATATTACATATTCACACAAATCGTGTGATGCTGGGGCTTTAAAAATATTTCCATAAATGTTACTCTGTAAACCATGAACAATTCGCAACTTTTTATATGATGAATTAGTTTAATTTACTATATCTAACTCACTCTATCCCAACTCACTTTAGCATAACTCTGACACTGTTCAGTAAAAGTTCCATAAATCATTCGCAAAGTGAAATGGTCCTGAACGCAGTAAGCTGCTAATAATGCTTTTTGATTCCTACAATTTGTCATTGCTCTCTGGTGCCTTCTTTCTGCCATCTAACACTGAACGTAGTGTATTTGCAGCGGCAGTCTGAATGGGTCACATGGAAGAAGATAACGGCAGTGGATGATTTTAAAAAATACTGGTAACTCTACAACATAGAACATTTATCAGCAGCAAGAATTCACGAATGAACACTTATCTGTTGATTTGCTCCAGATCTGCCGTAGTCATATGATTATTGGTCTTCTTACACAGAAAGCGTCTTTATTAATCATAATTTAAGTACCATATAGGTATGAAACGCGTAGGGCTCATGGAGATAAATTTATTCTTTTAAATTATGATTAATAAAGACGCTTTTTAACTCACACTTTTGACCCTGTGGATCTCTCTGAGTGTTGGATAGCCCTATTCAGGCCCGGATTGACAATCTATGGGTTCTGGCAAATGCCAGAGGGGCTGCTGTAAGTTGCCATAGAAAGTCAGTATTTAGTGGGCTGGTTGGGCCTCTGTTTGGGCAGATTGGGCCTCTGTGTACCTGAAATGCCAGGGCCTATTTTCATTCTCAGTCCAGACCTGGCCCTATTTTTTCGCTCTGTGTATCAGTTTGCCACTCCCAGAAGCTGGGGGTCTGGGCCTGTGCACCTGGACCACACAATCAAATTGGTGAGCTATTTACTGTTTCATTCTGGAGCACCACTCATTCATTTTTTGTTGCAATCATTGGTCTTCTTAACACTGCAGGGCGCTGCACTACTGCAAGTAATCTGACTAATCAAGCTATTGGCCAGTCCAGAGGATCAGGGCAATTTAGCAATTTCTAAATATTCCAAAATATATAGTAAACAGTGAGTCTTGAAATGTGCCCACAGGCCTAAGTTTTTAATATTTTCCAAATTAATAAGTCTTGATCATATAAAATGAAAATCTAGCCTGTTAATGCATCTAGCAAGATCAGGTCTTTGCATTTACAAAGATTTCTTAAAGGACAAGTCAAGTGGAAATCTCCGGGGGTGTCAATGTGTTAGGCACCCCCATTAAATAAAATGTCTAACCTTGGACATCAACCCAGCATGTTTTATGGGAGAACCACTCCAACCATCTTTACTGAATTTCCCAAACCAAAAAAAGTTAGTAAAATAGAAGAAAAATACACAGAATTGTGACATTTAACCAACATATCAACAAATGCATTGAAGTCTATGTCAATGTTATGTTGCATTTTCTCCAATGGAAAAAGCTGGTAAAATTGTATCGCTGATTGGTGGGAAATCAAATTTTACTGCAAAACTGTACCATTTCGCTCATCTCTATTTTCAATGGTTCCTAACATTTATGCATTTACTATGTTGTGCATGTATTGGCCCTGGAACATCACAAGAAATCATTAGGAAATTCATCAAAGATGGCGGAGTATATGGCAGAGACAAGACTAGTGATTATAATAACTGGGGGTTATTATGCACTTTAAGAACACAAAAGTCTGGATAAAAATAATTTCTATGTAAAGAAATGAGGATCAATGACCAAGTGTAAAAGTCTTTCCTGTAACTTATAAATACAGGGAAAATATGGTTAATACCCAAATATAAATATTTAATACTTTGCAACAGGATGCATGCTCAGTGTTTTTCATTCACATGCAAAATAGTATCTTATAGCGACTGGAAATGCATCAAAGAACCTAATATCTGCATGAGCAGCATTTCCCTCTTGACCCCTTGGGATTAAAGACAATTGAATAGAGCAACTCTTCCCCTTGACAATCTCCCATTAGCCTTTATGCCTGTTGCAGCTGTTACATGTCCCGGGTTCAGCTGGTAGGAAACGCACAGGGAATAGAACGATTAGCATTTGCACAGCTTATTCCCAGTCCCATTGATTACACATTCATTTGAATTAATTCATTTTTAATTTTGTACCTTTTCAAATATTATAAATCAAGTTAGCATGGCGTTGCAATGTATACTGAATTTTTACTGCTGTGACTTCGAGGGGTTTGATCATAGAGTCAGTGCCTAATTATGCCATCTTTCATTCCAAAGACAGGAAAAGGCAAATTACTTTTCACAATACTTTCAAACAGTATTCAACATTAAATAATTAAACTGTTTAAAATAAATCACTAAGTAGCAAACTGTTACTTTTATGCCTGAAAATCTGAAATAGTAATTCAATGGAAAAAGCAGTGTGGGAAAAAAATATGGCGATAGAAGCCCTCTCCAAATCTTACAGTCTTGGGAGACTCAGGCCATTTGTCTTTTTCACATATAAAGTAAATGGGGGGGAGCATTTAGGAATAAGTACGTATGAATTTAGATATTAATGGGGTGATGTAATATAAGTGACAACATTTGCAACAGGTCAAATAACCCACAGCAACCAATCAGTGAGTAGCATTTAACTAAATAAAAGCAAACCTGCTATGGGTTAGTAGACCTGAGGCAAAGTTTGTAATTTTTATTACATCACCCAGAAATTATAACTATTTTTTTGTAAAAAAAAAAAAATGTTGAGTATTGATTTTTGTAAAAAAAAGAGTATTGAGGTTTGTGATACCCAAAGATGAAAAAAATATTTGATGCTTTGAAATAGAAATTGAAAACAGTGCACAAAATTTAGGCATAAATTATGACCCCCATATTTTGAGAGGAACTTAATCGTTGGTTGACTTTCCTCATTACTTTTGAGTCAAGCAAAGATGCCTATCTATAGATCAGGCGCTCCCAAACTTTGGGAGTGGAACCCCAATGTAACTCAAAACAGTACTTACTTTGAAAATTCCCTCAAATTCACTTCAACCCTTAGGGGTAGATTTATCAAGGGTCAAATTTCGAAGTACAAAAAAACTTTGAAATTCTACCATCCAATTAAAAAACTTCGAATTTGAATATCGAATTCTGAGTTTTTTCAACAAATTTGGCAATCCTGCGGTCGAATAAAAATCATTCGATCCAACGATTAAATTGTTCGAATCAAACAATTCAAACAATTTTAGTATTTTTATTAGATGTGTAAAGACTTGTAGATGGTCCCCATAGGCTAACATAGCACTTCAGCAGGTTTAATTTGGCGAAGTATTGAAGTTGAAGTTTTTTAAAGAGACAGTACTTCGATTATCAAATGGTTGAATATTCAAAAGATTTCTACTTCGAATCGAAGACGAAGAAAAATTTAAGTTGTAGTATCCTATTCGATGGTCGAAGTATCCAAAAAAATTACTTTGAATTTCGAATTTTTTTACTTCGAAAATTACCTCGAATTCACTTCAACCCTTAGTAAATCTGCCCCTTAGTAAATCTGCCCCTAAGTAAATCTGCCCCTAAGTGTCCCTGGTAGACACAAAACGCATCAGGCCTTGGTTCTTAATTATAGAGAATAAAATGTAAATTTTTATCTTTTTACAATCTGACGATGGCTCTACTATTTTGTGGGTCCAGGCTTGTGCCAGCCTCTTTTTATGTCTCCTGTTGTATACTGTAACCTACCTTGTTAGAGAAGCTATTTTCTACTATGCTACAACTGTTCATAGACTCCATATTGCTAATTACTTCCAGACATGGCAACTGGGCAGAAAGGCATGGGGAAGTCTGGAGTGGGCTCTGATTCCATTGGTTGTTATGGAAGGCAAGGGGCTCATAATAATGATGTTTGTCTTTTTTCTGCATCTTTTTCTCTCAAAACAGAAAGCATGGTTAAATTCTAGAGCAGATTTGCTAAATGTTTTGCTGCTGGCAAAACAGAATTTTGCCTCAAAACTTTACTGATTGAAATAGATTCCTCCCTAATATCTACAATCAATCCCATCTACTCCAAAAAACCATGTAGGTGACTGATTTACTTTGGGTCATCTCACCTCTCATACTGCCTTATACATGTATGGCCAACACATCCCTTCATATTAATATGCTGTACTGCTCATAATAATAATATTTAATAACAATAAAAATACAGAATTGCCATTGTACCTAAGTTCAGTTAGAAATAATATTGTTTCCTTTCCTGGGAACATATACTATATATACGTAAGATATCGATTGACATTGCAAAAAAAAGATGACATTGCTGCAAAACCCTCTGTGCCATTTCAATTTAAAAAAGTTCCGAATTAACATATGGATCTTGTCTATAATTTATTGGCAAATAGATGAGCAAGAGTCTCATATCCGAGAAATGGAATAAAACTCTTTAATAGCAGCGGCAAAGGAAATGAATAGTCATTTAATAGAAAGACACCAAGTGTAAATCAAATTTTGTTTTCTTTCGCAAAATCTTAATGCGACCAAAGTAACCTGCAGAAAACTATGCATTTATTTGCCAATAAAATATAAGCTGCAAAAAAAACATTTTATATTTCATAGCAATGCTCTTATGGGCACTAAAAAAATAATTCCACAATTATGTTTTATGCTGCCCAATAAGAGTTTTTATAATCTTTCTTGTAAAAGTTAAATAAATGTAAATTAATTAATATGCACTATGGGCTGCATTTTTTTATTATTTGAAATGGCTGAGGCCAATTGAAACATGATGATATTTAAAACACAAAGGCTGCTTGAGTGGGCTCAAATTTCAATGCACTTCCCACTTGTTTAAAGGGGAAATAAAGGTTTATTAGATGGTTAGGGATAATTATAATCTCTTTAAAAAGTAACTTTTTAATATTCATATTATTTGAATATTTTCTTCCATTTAAGAAGATATAGGGCAGATTCACTAAGCGCCGAATTCGAGCTAGCGTCCGCTTCACTCACATTGCAACACTTCGGCAGGCGTCGATTCGCCAGCACAACGCTAATTCACTAAAATCCGAAGTTGCGTCCAGGGTGAAGTTGTGCTAGCATTACTGCGGCAAGCAAAGCGAAGTTGCGTACCGCCAATTTGCATACGGCAGGAAGTTAAAGTTGAATGGACATATATGTGTTGCAGCAAATACATTACACTACACAAGCCCGGGAAACGTTAGTAAAATAAAATAGAGTTATTATATTGCCCTACACATGAGCCCAGTGTATAGTTTATGTGCCATATGTTAGGAAATGTAGGGGGGAAGCCAGGTACCCCAGAAAAAATGTACGCTCTTTTGCAGCCTATCACCCTGAAAAATGTAAAGGCGCCAGCGTTTTTTGGGACTTAGAAACATTTTCTAAATTTTCGCAGCTACATGTGCCTGCTTCATTTGTAATGCTCAATATTCAAGCATTTGACAACCACACAAACATTGTGTCTAGTGACATTACTCTTCCCACCATCTTGGTGCAGCTGGGGGCACTAGATGCTATAGGGTTCATTTATAAAGGCCATAGATAAGAAAACATTGCACTCCTAAGTGTTCATTCCCTCAGATTCGGAACTAGGGGTAGGCAGATGAGGCGCGTGTACAGGGTCTAATGGTGGGGGCACTAGGACCCTAGGCACATATCTCTGCTGCCTCATTTAACTTTGGGTATCAGGTTAGATAAATAGGGAGCGGTAATGGCTGACTGGTCGAACAGAGAAAGCGCTAGTGTAGGAGTGGAAGGGGTTAGGGAGAGAGAGAATTGCCAAGTTAGAGTAGGGCAGGCTGATGTGGGTGGCCTGTTTTGGGTGCCCTGGTCCAGTTGCCTTTGCATTCAGGATCATGCTGCACTGTGCAACTCATGCCGTAGAGTAGGTAAAAAGCAAAGGATTCTTTAGCACTAACTAGTGGGGAAGGTTGTAAATTTTCCAAAAATTGTAATGTGTGCCCTGCCCTTATACACACATTTGCTCTTTTATGGAATTTAGTCTAATCTCTAACATTTCTGGGAAGAATTTTGTTTTATTACTATAAAAATTTGAATTCTTTTATTATAATGGAGTCTATGGGAGACGGCCTTTCCGTAATTCGGAACTTTCTGGATAACTGGTTTCCGGATAACTGGTTTCCGGATAACTGGTTTCCGGATAACGGATCCCATACCTGTATATAACATACTAAAAGTTAACTTAAAGCTGAACCAACCCTTTAAACTACAGAGGCAGATGGTGCTTACATTTCATTCATTGTGGAACTAATTATTATTAATAATAAACAATAATAACAAACATACAGAATTACATACATAGCAACCAGTAATGATACAAAAGGGTAACCCTGCCCAAAAGAGCTTCTAAAATAATTAGTGCTGGGTGAATTTATTCGCCAGGCGCGGATTTGTGTGATTCACCGCCAGCAAATAAATTAGTGAAACAGCCACAATAAATTTGCTGGCGAAAATTTTCCGGCATTCGCCAAAAAAACGCTCAAAAATGGTGAAAATTTTTTGAAACTGCGCCAGCATCTCGCTGTGACGCCGGCGTCCATTTTTTTGATGCTGGCGTCAAAAATGAGATGCTGGCGCCGTTTCACAAATTTTTCGCCATTTTGCGAATTTCGCTAATTTTTCAGCAAAGCGAAATGGAGCAAATTCGCCCATCACTAAAAATAGTTATGAAAATATTGAAACTATTATTAATACATACGTCGTTAACATTAAGGGGCCGATTCACCAATGGTCGAATATCGAGGGTTAATTAACCCTCGATATTCGACTAGGAATTGAAATCCTTTGAATTCGAATATCGAATTTCGAAGGATTTAGCGCAGGAAATTCGTTCTAAGTTTTTTTCATCGAAGGATTATTCATTCGATCGAACGATTAAATCCTTCGAATCGAACGATTCGAAGGATTTTAATTCAACGATCGAATGAATAATCCTTCGATGAAAAAAACTTAGGCAAGCCTATGGGGACCTTCCCCATATGCTAACATTGACTTCGGTAGCTTTTATCTGCCGAACTAGGGGGTCGAATTTTTTTTTAAAGAGACAGTACTTCGACTATCGAATGGTCGAATAGTCGAACGATTTTTAGTTCGAATCCTTCGATAGTCGTAGTCGAAGGTCGAAGTAGCCCATTCGATGGTCGAAGTAGCCCAAAAAACACTTCGAAGTTTCTTTAATTCGAATCATTCACTCGAATTCACTCGAATTTAGTGAATCGGCCCCTAAGTGATAAAAAATTTCATGATGCAATTGTTTGCTAGTTTAGTGGTTATAATCCTGTAACACTTATTTTTAAACACAATGCTCCACATAGTATAAAAACTCTCTTTATGCATACATGAGAATGCTGCACCCACATTTAAAATATTCAGTGTTCAATACGTTGAAATATCTACATGCACGCCAACTAAAGGAAAATATTATTTTAAGATACATAGTTTGCCCTGTTTCCACACTTCTAGGTTTTTTTTTTTAATCAGAATTCCCCATTGGGGAATGTCAGTGAAAGCTCAGCGGATGAAAAAGCCATTACTTTTCAGTCTGCCATTCCCAACTGACACTTTCCAATGTGCAGTCATCCATCATAGTCATGTGTTTGGATGTCCCATACTGGGAGCTGGCAGTCGGCATCAGTTCTCGCTCAAGCAGATTACCAAAGCTTTGCTTCAAAACAGCCTTTCCAAACCTAGCAGCGAGGGTCGTTGGGAACGGACTGCCTCAATAACTCTCAGGCTAGCACAGCAGGAAGGAGTATCACATCATGTTATTGGTGGCAAATGAGGAACAAAGCAGTTCTCTGACATAGATATATTGATGAGATCCAACTCACAACGCATGCTTCATTGCCAAAGAAGAAGATCATATTGTGCTTTACTTCATTCCCTAAAGTCTTCTATATCCCATATATTCATGTTGAAAGTGGAATTTTTGCTACCAACAATTGCATAAATATAATATTGAAAAAACATAACCTATATAATATGGGAGAATCATTTAAATTGTCCATTTCTAAAGTGACCTTAGTACATTTGTAGTGTTTTATTAAATAATGTTTGAGTCTGCTGCACCCCAGTTGTGCAAACCTACTCATTTATCATTTCTCCACTATTCATCCAGTGTGTCACTTTTCTCTGGCTTCCTCATTCATCTTGAATTAGAATTAGATTTAAATAGCCTTTTCTAATAGTTTTTTATGCTCTGCATCTGACCTTGCACAACAGGTCCGAACTGGCAATCTGTGGGCTCTGGCAAATGCCAGAGGGGCTGCTGTAAGATACCATAGAAAGTCAGTATTTAGTGGACTGGTGGCGGCTGATTGGGCCTCTGTGTGGGCTGATTGAGCCTCTGTTTATGTGAAATGCCAGGGCCTATTTTAATTCTCAGTCCAGACCTGTTGCACAATGATCTCCCCTTGGCTCCAGCTTGGCTCTTCTTTTTCCTCCAAACCTTTACCTCCAAACCATTAACTTCTCTTTTAAGGTCCATCTGTTCAAGGATTCCTATCTGAAATTGAATCCTCCAAAGTGTATTCAAAACGAAGTCCATACTCAACGTAGATTTATGGATGCTCATAGATTGCGTATATCAGGTAGAAGGACCAGTACTCCAATATTTGTGAGTATCAAATTATTTTATGCCGTCTTCTTTCTGCAATAAAAGACCATCCTAGAAACCTTTTATCAAGGATCCCATCTATCCATTCTAACAACCTTGTGTTTTAATGCTGACAATGCCATTTAATCCTGCTTTGTAATAGTTATGTGCAGTGTAACTTTATACAGTGGCATGTAACAGACACACTGCTATATACAAGAACAGCAAAATAGGTATTTGTTTTGGTCTTTTTCAAAATGTATATCTTAAGACAGTGTAGAAAATTGCAGGCCCTTCTCTAGGTATACATGGAAATAAATGGTTTGGGCAAAGTGTAAGCCATGCCATCATTTGTTACTGTGTTGTTTTACGGTAATTGAAATGGAGAATAAACTATATTTATAAATAAATTGCAGTCCCTTTATGTTGGACTATTTTGTTACTTTCACAACCTTAATCCTGTTCTATTTAAAGGCCAGGAGCTGCATTCCAAAAGGCTAGGGCACCAGAGTTTAGCCTAATTAGTTCTGACCAGGCTGTGATTATATTTCCCTCACAAGCCAATACCAACACTGAAATCCCTTGACATGTTTGAAACCCTTACAGGGGTTGGTAATAGGCACCAAAAAAAATAATGTTCATGCAACAAATATTGCCAGATTTAAAATAAATGTTCCAATCAATCAGATGAAGAATCACACCCGCTGTCATGCATCCTCCATCTCTGACTCAATAAAATGTATGTTTTTGTGAGACAACTGTGACACATTTTGGAGTGATTAAGTACCTTAGGTGCAATGATATGTATCCAGATTAAAAGCTTCACTCAGAATGCCCTAGGGGTCTCTTTGGAGCCAAATTCTTTAGTAAATGAAACACTAATGAATAGTATGTGTTTCCAAGAATTCCTATACTATAAGAATCAAATAAATGTTTTTTAATAAATGACTCAATGAGTTTATGATCTCAGACACAGAAGAAACAACTATGCTCTAGCCATACAGAATCTTTTTTCCATGTGTTTTTTTGTTGTTGTAGATTTTAAAGTTTTAAAACAGAAAATTTACATTCAACACAATAGAGTTCTACTAAGACACAACAATAACCATATACATTTGATATCATAAACAGTATGTCCACAATATACAGTATTGTGTGTTCTTTTGTGACAAAAGTTTCAGTAAAATGGATATAAAAATGTCAGGGAAACAGTAGGACATTAATTTGTTTGCTTGAGCCATCCAGCATTACCGACGTTTTCTTTGGGATTATTATTATGGCCCTGCTGAAAGATTAATTTTTATCCAGGATTATTTTTTATTAGCAGATTAACTAGCAAATTTTCTCTAGGTTTTTCTCCATTTATGAAAACAAAATTCACAGTCCATGCTTAAGAAATGCAGTTTACAGCACTACCATTGCCATGGGATTTTTGTACTCAATAAAAGGAGTTTGAATTTTGCACAAAATGGAGTGCGGGTCTATTCAATAATTGTATACACAGAATTTCGGACCCTGCCCCCTTAATTTAACTAAGAGATTCCGGATTTGAGTGTGACTGCTACAAGTTGAATATATATATATATATATATATATATATATATTCATCAGTCATTTATTTTTATAGGATTTCAGAAACCTTGCAGCAAAATACACACAGCGTTGTTTATGGTAAAATGCCAACGCACCGAATGCCCTTGTGACTTACCACCTGTTTTTGTTACATGTCCCCCTAATTGGATAGCAAAACAATAATAAATGTGATAGCCTGCACTCTTTACTGACTGAAATGTCTGTTTCATGTCAATGTCTGCCTGACTTTTTCTCTGGCTTGCCTTTTTGAATTGTAAAACAGAAGCTAAAGAAAAAAAAAATATGCATTCAAATTAATTATGATTAAAGATTTATAAAACATGTATACTAAAATTAATAAAAATAGACACCAATCTTTTCTTGTTCATAATATTTATATTAAGCAGATCCACCTCATTGTCCTTTTCTGCTGTCCTTGACCATTGATATGATTCATAATTATACCATCCATTTGAAAAATAATAATCTTTTTTTTTCCATGCGCCTAAAGGGAAAAATGACTGGGCCTCTCTGATCTACATTCTTTAGTAATTCTCTAATCTCTTTGCATTGTTTTAAAACTACTTTTTGCTATAACTATTTTGAGATTCATCATGCTGAACCTTCAATATAATGTGTTTGTTTTGCATTTTTTTTCTAAATAAGTAATTATAATAATTTCAGAAACAGGCATTTTTATATCTTTCCCATATTTCTTAAGCAAAATATAATTTTCGAAGCTAACAGATCTAAGCGGACCCATCTGGGAATGTTATTACCCACTTGCAAAAATCAAACCAACATCAGCTTTGTTCACATAAATGTGCTCTTTACAATTACTTTTAATATGTTATTGAAAGAGTTCCCACCAAATGTATAGCAGTTCTTTCAAGTAGTGAAACAAAATACCTGCACTTTTAGTGGAATACCCACAGAGAATTATTTTAGAAAAAATGCAATCATGGCTCTATAACTGATTTAAATGTCAATGTAGATAAAACATAGGCGGAAAGAATACACAATTTAATGTTGAGGGCTTCCAGAATCAATTGAACTGTATGTGCAAAAATGATATACAAAACATTATATTGTGAACCTATTTTTCCTGAAAGGGATACAGCTAATTTATTGGATTTTTTGACACAACCATTTGGTTTACATGCTGTAAATAAATCAGGTTGGTGTACCAGCCTGACACTTAACAAGTGATGATTAACAAAGATGAATACATTTTAAACTTTTTAAATGATGAATTTTGCTAAAGTGTATTCACTGAAGTCTGCCATACCATCAACGGAACTATAGACTTGAGAGACAGACAACTACCGAAATGATTTGTTAGTTTCTCACGTACATAATGATTGTACTGAAAGAAGAAATGTGAAAGGAGTCCAAAACTTGAAGTTAGATGAGTCAAGATAAATATGACAAAACGTAGGAATAAACAAACAGTCCAAGGTTTAGGGTCTAAAATCTGTTAAACACTCAGTTTGGCTTGATTGACTATCATGCATCCCAGGCCAGGACCTGTTCAACTCAACCAACAATCCCAAAGCAACCACATCTAATAGAATTTAGTCCCAGAGTCTACTGTGCAAGCAGTTGCCTACATGGGGCATTTAACCCTAGGACCTAGGCAATATACAAAGGGTGTGGTGGCCATATCTTCTCACATTGCCAAACTGTAGTTCATTTTGTTTGCATAAAGATTCATTTACAATAATTATGAAAACACAGAATACAAATTTTTGGCTGCCATCATTCATCTTGGCAGATATTTCGCGAAAGCATTGGCGGTCGGCGAAACGTACAAATTCACAGCAAATCCATGCCTGGCAAATTTATTCGCCCATCACTAATCATGGCACAATACTATATAACTGGAGATCTGCGCACATATTCAAACATAACCTGGGCCTTAGTCCTAAGAATCAAGGCCATTAATGAACCTTATGAACCCATTTGATAAGCTTCTGCCATGGGACAAGCAGCTGATATAGGTCCTGTTGAAGTGCATTGATCTGGGCACTTATGTAATTCCCACCCATGTCCAATCTGAGCTGAAACACTGGAAGCAAAGTAAAGGCATTTCAAAGAACAGTTATGCTTAAAGTTGAATATCCCCATATAAAATGGGATTCAGCTTAAGTTCGATTGACGTTAAAAGTTCCCCTGGTACTGATTTTCAAATAAAAGTAGACGAAATAGCCTTCTTCAATTCTCACCTTTGCAGCTAATATAAATAGTCAATAAAAGACATTTCAGTTTAAAAAGGCTCAATTGGGAATGACGGGCACTCATTTTTAAAGGTACTGACTATATATAAACAAGAGGAAAGGACATTCCTGACCTCAATTCAATAAATGAGTTGCAGACCACAGTAGCTAGTGGTACTACCGATCACTTTATCATCCCTTGCTGTTAATATGTTACAAATGCTTGAAGTTATGGAACAGTATATATGGATAATGCTCAAAGATATGACCCAAACAGTAGATTGTAACATTTTATTTCAACTGGATTAGAGGTTATGAAACCAGTTCAAGTACAAGTTCTGACATTTTCAGGGAATAGATGACTATTTTTTAAAGAAAATGTTAGGGTATTTAACAGGGGCTTCACAACATACCGACCAATTCTTTGATGATGACAATGATTTGTACAAAACAATGTAACTAAACAGAACCTGTAACAGGCCTGTAACACTGAAAACCTAGTGGGAATTAGGTAGAGTGCCCCGTGGGGCGGGGGAGGGGGTGGTTCACACTTTATTTATAAAGCTGTGTAATATGATTTACACCAGAAAACCATTGATTGTGTAAATGTTGTGTCACATAGTAACATAGTTAAATTGGGTTGAAAAAAGACAAAGTCCATCAAGTTTAACCCCTCCAAATGAAACCCAGCATCCATACACACACCCCTCCATACCTTCACATAAATTATATATATGTATATACTATAGAATTTAGTCAAAATTACCTCATAATTTAAGTCTTCCAACCCAGTTTAGTACACTCTCTCCAGCTCATTTATAACCTCCGGTGTCCAAAAAACTGCCATTCGAGGGCTCACTTTTCCTATGCCCAATTTCAGATCCAAGGAATTATATTGGTTTATAAAATACGAAAATTTACTCTTCTTGGATATATAGTTTTGAAATCATATTTCTCATGTAACAAAATAATGTAATCTCAGCACACCACAACCAGACATAAGATATCCTCCGTGGAAATATTGATGATTTCTCAGCATGATGAGAATTGTTCCAGTAATTAATAATAACAAGTGATACTAAAGAAAGATATATAGAAACAAAGTGATTCACATGCTAAACCGAGTGTCCTTAACCGATGTTCCATTATAGAAACATAACAAGTGTTTGAAATACAATTTGGCTGATATGAAAAATCTGTTCTAACATTTACAGGCCGTATTCAGTGAATCAAACATTATGCTGCCGGTATAGTGCTGTTAATTAAAATAGATAGATGACTAATAATTATGGAAATATTCCTCTTGTCATTTTTGTACTTGGTTTGTTTACCAGTGTTTGTTTACACGTTAAGCCTGCTTACAATTCAGTGTGGCTCAGGGATAATATTCCCAATTTCAACCCTAAATTGCAAATTCATGAGCAAAGAAAATGGATGTGACACTGCCATTTTCAACAAAAAATGTTTGAATGCATACCAATAAGTAAAATAATTTGAATCTCCTAATTATTTAACAGATTGATAAAGTCCATAGTAAGGTTTTCCATACATACCAAAGTTGGCTCAGACAAATTCATTACTGTGAGCAAATCTTGAACATTCTGTCTAAATAATTGCACAAAAACATTTTGTGCACGTTGTTTCTATATTTATTTTTCTGCACAGACAATGTAGACATGTAAATAACAATACCTTACCTTACATTGTAACCTGAGTCTGGGTAATTTAATGGTATGGATTTATATTGCTGATGATTTGTTTTTTATTAGATATATTTTTATAAATGACATACACTAAATTAGGAGAGATATATAAAACAGCCTGCTCCCCCCAAAGACCTGAGAACTTTTAATCCATATTTAAAGCTTTTGAGGTGAAAAAAAAAGTAATTGTTCAAAAGCTTAAGATTATCATTCCATAACTAAAACCAATATATCGATTTTTTTTTTTTTTTAAAGAAATGGGTTTTTCTTTCTTCTAATAAACTCTACTGGGATTAGAATTTGAGAATGTTTCATTCTCTTTGGAAAAACAGCTTTCCTAGAATAATTGCTTGGTACCTGTCATCTCATTATTAGGATCAAATTACAGTGAAATCCTCAACTGCTGGATTTTATTTTCTGGCAAAACATCAGAGAAGTCAAGCTATTTCCCAAACTAAAAAGGAATATAATGCAGCCATAGATATGCCTGTCTAATTGCACCTTCCCACATTATGCTTATTTAATAAAATATAGTAAGCTGCACTTTAGGCTTGCTTAAATGAATGGAAATGTATGCTAGGTAAATGTTACAACTTATATGTTCCCCATCCCTCTAGACTGTAAGCTTTATATTTTATTCTGTAAGTAATCCTTATTTGTTCATTTATTGCAAGATCCCTGTTTGTAAAAACCTCAGTTGACTGTATAAAACATTAATTAAAATCTTGGCTGCTGATATTTTAAATTAAATACTTATTTTCAGTTTTTTAACTGCCTTTCATAATGATATGGTTAATTTCCCTTGCTATTGCAAACCTACTTTATATCTGCCCTTTGATCTTCTATCTGTTTTGGCTTCTTACCATCACAAGTGGTCATTCCATTTTTCTGTGGTTCAGATATTAAGGGGCCGATTCACTAATTTCGAGTGAAGGATTCGAAGTTAAAAAACTTCGAATTTCGAAGTTTTTTTTGGGCTACTTCGACCATCGAATGGGTTACTTCGACCTTCGACTACGACTACGAATCGAAGGATTCGAACTAAAAATCGTTTGACTATTCGACCATTCGATAGTCGAAGTACTGTCTCTTTAAAAAAAACTTCGACCCCCTAGTTCGCCATCTAAAAGCTACCGAAGTCAATGTTAGCCTATGGGGAAGGTCCCCGTAGGCTTGGCTAACTTTTTTTGATCGAAGGATCCTTCGATCGTTGGATTTAAATCCTTAGAATCGTTCCATTCGAAGGATTTTATCGTTCGATCGAAGGAATAATCCTTCGATCGTTCGATTGTACTATCTGCGCTAAATCCTTTGACTTCGATATTCGAAGTCGAAGTATTTCAATTCCCAGTCGAATATCGAGGGTTAATTAACCCTCGATATTCGACCCTTAGTGAATCAGCCCCTAATGGTGTCCTTTTGTATTAAAAAATATCAGTCAGTTGGCAGTGATGGTGACTGCTGCTTATGTTCATTGGTTTATATGTAAGGTAATTATATAGGTAGCTCATAGCAAGTCACTGTATGAACTATACTTAATACAGACTATTGTTCTTCCTTTGCTTCAGGTGGTTTAAACGAAACATTTCAGCCATATTAAAAATGTATTCACAGCGTACTAAGCACAGTAATTTTTTTTAAACAGTAGGAATACTGATATTGTTTAAGCCACCTTCACTACACCACTTATGAATATACAGTAAATATGTTGTTCTTTAGGAACTTGAGCAAGTGATTTTATATGTTTGTTTGAAATAACGATCTGGGCCCAGGGCCAATATATTGCAGTAGTTGGGCCAGAACATTTTTTTTAAGGTGGTTCCATTTTTCATCTTGTTTTATTAGGTTTGATAAAGCAGAACAGTTGTAAAAATGCCCGCGTTATGCCCTCCTCATGTTCCATTACGTATACCATGAAGGAAGAGAGAAGATTGAAACGTTAAAAAAAAACTAGGTTCCAACAAAGATTGATTACCAAGCTGCAATGTAAAACGATCGCACGCTTTGCAAATGTTCCAACAAACTCACTGTCGCTCAATACATTTGATATCTATTTCCTCATTATTTAGCTGTCTGCCATCAGCTTGTTTTGATAACATCCTCCAGGAAAAGAAATAGGAGCACATATGTGCATTGTTTGTAGTCAAATCATCTTTCAAGATGGCTCTTGATTTAAGAGCATTTTCTTAAAATGTTATCAAAACTTACACTTCCCGGTACAATTGCTCGCTAAGAAAGTCTAGTACCAGCTGTCACCATTGAAACATTAGCCCTTATTAGCCAGCAAAAGTTTGCAAGTGGAACTAACAGGAGACTTTCCAAAAACTATAAACACTTACACAAGTGGAAAGGAGGGAAAAGGAGAATGACAGAAGTGCGAAGTGTACGGCAAATTACCTTCAACAATGCTGTTTCTGAGACCAAATGTCAACTCCCCCCTGATTTAAAACGGAATCCTTTGGGGTACTGCTTAGAAAGATGTCAAAACATGGCAAAGGAAAAGGTTAAGTTGAAGTCAGAAGGATGTTTTGAGAGCTTTTATCATGCATACATTGAGATGTTTGTACTTCATACTATAGTATTGCTAAATCTGAATCTGATCAACGGTAACTGGGGATTCTACTTTACAAAGAATCACCTGGGTGATTTACGACAGATGCATTATTCATCTGTATAGTCAACATGTGACATGCTTTTGAAGAAAATGTCAACAGAAAACAAATTGTAAGAAATTCAAATCAATTTTAAAAATCTATTTTAATGTATGACCAGTTGATAAGAATGTTCCCTTCTCGCCAAGATGACCATCATAAATGTAGAAGAATCTAGCATAGTCGAAGTACTGTCTCTTTAAGAAAAAACTTTGACTCCCTAGTTCGCCACCTAAAAGCTAACGAAGTCAATGTTAGCCTATGGGGAAGGTCCCCATAGGCTTAGCTAGCTACTTTTGGTCGAAGAAAAATCGTTCGATCGATGGATTCAAATCCTTCGAATCAAACGGATTTTTTGTTCGATCAAACGAATAGCGCTAAATCCTTCAACTTCGATATTCGAAGTCGAAGGATTTAACTTCGACAGTCGAATATCGAGGGTTAATTAACCCTCGATATTCGACCCTTAGTGAATCGGCCCCTTAATAAATCTAAATTTTTTTGAGTTTTAGAGAAATAAATAAACACAATTTTTAAAAAAAAAAAAACAAAAACACTATTTTGTAAAAAAAAAAAAAATAATAATAATTTTAGTATATTGGCCCCTTACTGTTTTTCATAAACAGGGGACAAAATGCTTTTAATATATTGCATTTTCCAAAAAATGTTGCTTATGTTGCTGATTTGATAGGTGTGACATAAATTTTGCAGTGGTTACATACACTGATAAAGCTACTTGGAATCGTAACTAGTGCAAAACTTAAAATGACAAATTATGGGATAATATAATAAAATATGGAAACAAATAAAGAATGCATATTTGCTGCTACTAAAAAAAACATTTTTACAGTTATTAAATATATTGCATATTGTACAATATTTTTTCCACTGCCTGTTGAGTCGCTAAATACACACAAAACTTGTATTAAATACACACAAAGATATTGTTTGCACAAAGGAAACCATTGTCATATCGCAAATAGTTTCCCCGCAAATGACTTTTATTACATTTCCGCACAGAATCTAAAACAATTAATTCAACACAAGTGACCTGTTCTTGTACCATTTGCTAGCCAAATGCCGAATGGTAGGGAAAATGAAATTGAATGTGCCGTAAATGATATGCAAGTCAAGTCCTGGCATGTATTAAGAATATGTCCCAGTGTTTTTCTATGCATATGCAGGCCCTCAGTGGCAACTCAGTTTCCTTGAACATGCATAATATCCCACAGACTTCTAATAAAGAACCAGATGACTGTAATATCCACAAATGTTATTGCGAATTGGTAAGTCATTAATATTAATATGCAACTACATGAAAAAACATTTCTGAAAGTGAAATCATATTTTATAGAACATGAATGAAATTCCGCATGTGCTAGTCTCATGTTTCTTTGTGAATTATCAATAGGAGTGGGCTGTAAGCATCTAGCTGGGGACAAAGCTTCAAGAATAACCCAAGGTTTACATTCAGTGAGCAGCCTTTTCCATAAAAATGGAAAGCTGGAATAAAATGTAATCACCAAGGCCATAGAAAAGGGTTAAAGGGATACTGTCATGGGAAAAAAAAATATTTTTCAAAATGAATCCGTTAATAGTGCTGCTCCAGCAGAATTCTGCACTGAAATCCATTTCTCAAAAGAGCAAACAGATTTTTTTATATTCAATTTTGAAATCTCACATGGGGTTAGACATTTTGTCAATTTCCCAGCTGCCCCTGGTCATGTGACTTGTGCCTGCACTTGAAGAGAGAAATGCTTTTTGGCAGGCTGCTGTTTTTCCTTCTCAATGTAAATTTTTTTTCCCATGACAGTATCCCTTTAAAGAAAGGTCTATACAATCAAACGTAATGCCAACGTTGCTACTTGTGTTTGTGTAGCAAAACTGGCCAGGATAGGTTATACACAATTAACCATCTTTTAATGCTTCTAAATAGGGATGCACCGAATCCACTATTTTGGATTCGGCCGAACCCCCGAATCCTTTGTGAAAGATTCGGCCGAATACTGAACCGAATCCGAACCCTAATTTGCATATGCAAATTAGGGGTGGGAAGGGGAAAAGATTTTTTTACTTCCTCGTTTTCTGACAAAAAGTCACGTGATTTCCCTCCCGCCCCTAATTTGCATATGCAAATTAGGGGTTGGATTCGGTTCGGCCAGGCAGAAGGATTCGGCCGAATCCGAATCCTGCTGAAAAAGGCCGAATCCTGGCCGAATCCCAAACCGAATCCTGGATTCGGTGCATCCCTACTTCTAAATATTTTTACATTTCTGTCTATGTGTACCTGTGAATTTAAATTCTCTTGTTTTATTGCTTTCATATGTTGACTCTGGTACGTCCATATACAATGCTTTATTTCAGGCACAGGAAGCCTTCAGTACACCAGCTGCCAAGAAACTGAACCTGGCCCAGGAGAGCATTATTGTTCTGCAACTGCTGGAGTGACTAACATTTCCTATCCCTACTTTATTTCTATGAAATATATGATATGCACTGTTATATAAATTGGAAATGATGAAATAAAATGTAACAATAATTATTACCTTGGCAAGTAAAGCCTCTCTCTTCATAGCCAGCATTGCACAAACACTTTCCAATGGGAACAAGCCATTCACCTTCAGTACTGCAGTACATTTTGGGAGGATCTTCCTCTTTGGAATGGTTGACACAAGAGCCTCGAACCTCCACCAGAGAATGGGAGTCCATAGGAACAGTATCTGGAAACATGGCCAAATTCTTCACAGTAAAAGGGCACTTTTTAAAATAAACCCGCACAGATACTAAGGCAACACAGGCACCAACATCCTGAAAAGCCAGATAAAGTCCTTTCATGCTTATGGGTCCCACTTCTCGTACCTCAGTGTTAAGTTTGAGAATTCGATCTCCAAGGTCCATCTGTGTAAAACTCTCATCGGCTGCAATAGTGTCAATTTTGGTAAACTGGTTCTCTCTAAACCTAACCCCTTGGTCTTCATCTGATTCCATGTAGTAGAGGTTAAATGTTTCTTTGCATGTGCCCAAAACAAGAGGGATACTGTTGCAGTCTCGTAATGTAAACTTTAGCTCAATATAGATCTTCTGAGCAGCATTGCGTGGAATCCAGTTTGTCCTAAGCCAATTATTTTGATTATGGTCCATTACATTGCAAACTTGGTAAGTCCTTATGGGTGTGTAATTCTCATCAACTCCACTGATCTCTTCCCACTAAAATGAAAAATAAAACTGGTCATCCAATATTATTTAACAACTAAACATGAATATTCTAATCTCAATCAGTAGCTGTTTGACCATTGGAGAGTATGTTCTTCATGCACTCCATGCACTAAGGATACTTAGAAGCACTTTACCCAAGGTTCAAACAAAATCAGAAATTATTTAAATAGTGCACCGACTTGAAGGAACTGCTTGTCGGCCAGGTTAAAATTAAAACAGCTTCCACTTTTAAGAAAAACATTACAAACCAAACCTGTAGGTAGGACACACTAGGCATACAACAGTTTTACTGTATGTTGTCGTTTCACAAAGAAAATTTAGAAAAGAGAATACATATTAAGCATTTTTTAATATTATTTTTATATATATATTATATATTAATACATATTATATATATATATATATATATATATATATATATATACATATTATATATATATATATATATATCATTATCATTATATCATGTGAGACGAAGCGCAGCCTCACCAATGGAGCAGGAGATCATGGGGGACTCGGGCATTGGCTGCACACTTTGAGGTACATGGAGCCGCCAGCGAGATGTTACTCCAGCAGGCGGGTAACCATTAATTTCTTATTAAGCACCGCTGCAAAAATGATTTTATCTTACCTGGACTGCTGCTAAAAGACTGTACTGCTTAAACGCACATCCGGATTTAAACTAATAACGCACCCGGTTTTAATGATTTTTCTGTGTAAATTGTTATACATTGTTGCAGACCGGTTACTTATGTTACGCTGCTATTGCAACTAAGTTTATTTGTTCATATCTTTCTACATATGTATTATTTACACTTTGTCGCTGTCTTTTTGATGTGTTTACCTGTTTTGTACAATGGAAATTCCCCATTTACATCATTGTGACGCCACTCCACACAGATTCCCGCCACTTTTGGGTTTAAATGGTTGGTGAGTGTTTGTATATTCACTTTGAGAAAGGCTTGAGTGCAAGCCGAAACGTTAGTTGATTTTTGATCCAAATAAACACCTTTTTTGACTTGATAAGTCCTGTGAATGCGAGCTTCTTCATTCCATTATATATTATTTAATATAATAGCATTATGGCTCCTACAAGTAATCTTTACACATATAGATTTACATTTAAACATATTATCACATCATTATTTTCATTACAGTTTAACTATTTTTTCCTTAACAACCTACAGAGAAGTCGTTTTTCAGTCCTGAGCATATGCTAATAATACACATAATAACACATTTTTATGTAAAGAAAGTAGCATGTACATATTATTCAGATTGCTGTACTGTGTATATAGAAATATGTCTCTGAAGAGTATTTGAAATTTGGTAATGATGAACTAAACGGGCCTGAAAATAACAACAGCTGGCTCTGTTCAGTGTGGCATTTCTCCAACTCCCAAACGTCTTATTTGTAAACAGTGAAATTTCGCCAGTTGTTTAATATTCAGAGCAAATAAACAGAAATGAAAGAACTACAGATTGACTATTGAGGATACATTTTCAAGAACATTCTAGTATACTGATGTGTTCCAATTTTGCATACTGTATAATATTTGCATTTAAAATATCAATTTATATATAATTGGTAATAGATTGTAAAGAGATTGTAGAAATTGAGATCTAAACACTTAAGACTGCATTTTATATACACAATTCCAAAAACCAGAAGCAACAAAGATGCAATTTGTCTTTTAAGAGAAAATATGGACACGATTTACGGTTTGCCAAAATTGTATAACCATCCTCCATTAAGGGGACACTACAGAAGTTATTTCTAAGGTCTATGAATTATAGGGGGTTATTTATCAAGGTCCGAATTCATCCCAATATCGGCTGCTACAAACTCCGATCTAACCTGCTCGGGTTTTTAACGCTTATTTATTATTACATTTTCCCGAAAATTTGCTTTGCGGGAACATTTCAGATTTTCACGATTTTTTTGTGAATTTTCCCAGAAATCTAAGAATTTTTCTAGTTTTCACCCAAAAGCTCCGAAAACATAGTGAAATTACCCGAAACCCCCAACATAACCAAAAATCAATGGGACTGTTCCCATTGACTTTTATGCAACCTCGACAGGTTTGAGATGCCGTGTTTTTATAATCTGGCTTTTTATAGCCCTCAGGGTTTAATAAATTGCGACAAATTAGTGATTTTTGTAAAAGTCAGATTTAAAAAAAAAATCACAAATTTTTCAGATTTCGGTGAATTTTGGGTATTCGGAGCTTAGTAAATAACCCCTATAGAGTATATTTGCTATTTTTATCCAACACAACATTAGTCCTCCAATGCCCCTGCTGTACCTGCTGCCCCTAAATCCATGCAGTAAGATACTGGTACTCCAATGCCTCTATTCTTCTTCCAAGGGCAGTTATTTGTAATCTGCCTTCTGGTCTTGTGGTAATATCATGTGCATGGGTGATTTACATGGGTAGTGGGAAACTTCCTTATCAGACTCTATATAATTTTTATACAGACAGCGTACTGCAAGACGAAAACTCTATGCAGGAGAATAAAAGAAATTGAGCAAGTGTATAGTGTCAGTGCTATCAGAATATCAGCAAATACTAATTTTTGATTGGTTTAATGTGTTACTAAAAATTATGACAAATTTGCATTGCATTTTCCCTAGGGTGTTAATCTATAGGACTATAAGATTTTTCAAAACTGGACACTGCAAGAATTCTTGAGCTGTATCAGGTAGACTTAATGGGGAAAAAGGTTAAACTGGATGGCGAACCTCTGTTATTTCATATGTTATTTTGGTTTTTTTCTCTCTGAACTCTGCATTCACAGATTTACAGGGTTTAGCAGTTATGTGGTTGGGTTTCAATGTACTTGAATATGACCAAGGACATGTAAAATGTTCAAAATGAGTCAAATGAGCAGATTTATTAAAGTTTGGTAAATTTGAATTCGAATTCAAATTTTCAAAACTCATGAATTCAAATTTATAAGCACCAAGTCTTATGTAAATTCAATTCAAAACGTGATATTTGAGAAATAATCCCCTTAAAGTAGAACATCTCTACAAAATGCTCAGTAATAACATTAAAGTATATATTGTAATCTATGTGTTTTATGAAAACATAAATAAATGTATGGTAGCTGGCAAATTACCCCTACAATCTGAAAAAAGGGTGCCCAAGAGAAACTGAAAAAACTCTGTACCAGATAAATGTGCTTTTTACTTTTTTAAAATTTAAATAACACATTTCCTACCTCCCCTTATTCATAACCTATTAGACCAGTGCTAAGAATCACAATTAAAAAAAAAAAAATATATATATATATATATATATATATATATATATATATATATATATATATATATATATATATATATATATATATATATAAATAAAGCCAGCCATGGGAAATGAATGACATTGACTTGATCATCGCTGCTAGTGTTTGAAATCATAATTACAAATCCTCAGATGTAAGACAGCTTCACCAACGATGAGATTATGCTGCCACATGCGTTTGATAACCATAAATTTACACCTCACTGTAAGCACAGCTTGAATGAAGGTGAATAATAAATCCAATGTGCAATTAGGTATGCAAGAAAATGCAAAACAGGGAAGGAAGTTAGAATGTGTTTTTCACAACATTGCTAAAGCTCTAATTATTTTTAAAGTATTCATTTTAAATCAAGCTTGGCAAAGAAACGTTTGTAACAAAGTTTTTTTTTTTTACATTGTTGGACAGCGTTAATATAATAATACGTTGGATGAGGAATACAGGGTGATGTTAAGCATTAAAAAGCTCTACGCTAGGAAGAAAACCCTGGATAGTTACTGATGCACCGATTTAGGGGGAAAAAAAGTAATTATCTTGTCAATCATTTCTAAGAACCAAGCAAGGGCATCTCGAAAAAAGACAATTCTGAATTTCAAGGGAACATAAAATCAATCTCTTACAAGTATATTAAGCTCCACCAACTGCCCTCTGCTATTTAAATGAAGCACGCCTCCCTGATATTCTTTTTTCATTAGCAAACACTTTGCAATCCTGACAATTTTAACAAATGAATACCTGCCACACACCTTTTCTATTCTTACCACATTATTAGCTATTCAGCATATTTATAGAAGCTGAACTTCCCTACAACAGCTAGCATGCATTGAGTTTATGAAAAGTTTCCTGTAGGTACCAATGCAGCAAGCATTCTTTATCGCATGGTAAGAACAAGACCTTTAAGACCTCATATGCTTGTATTTATTTTGGAATAAAAACTGATGGTCTGCCTATATCATGCATAGAATAGCTTCAGCTTTTTACTTTGATGTTTTGGCATTATCCACTACTCTAGTACCCAGGAATTTAGGAGTTTATGCCAAACTTACTTTTATTTAGGCCCCATGATTTCATCTATTATAAATGTCATTCTTTATGATCAATTCTGCATTACATAAGGATCATATAAGATTATTTATTAAGAGCAAACCCACTATTATTATCAGGTTGCCAGTAACTGAATTTCTTATTTTCACTAAATGCTCTAACGATCTAAAGTTCAGCTTATTATATTACAATTATGTGACCCTTTATCCGGAAACACATTATCCAGAATGCTCCATATTACGGAAAGGCCATCTTCCATAGACTTAAGTTTATCCAAATAATCCAATTTTTTTATTCTTTTTTCCTCTGTAATAATAAAACAGTAGCTTGTACTTGATCCAAACTAAGATATAATTAATCCTTATTGGAAGCAAAACCAGCCTAATTGGTTAATTTAATGTTTACTTGATGTTCTACTAGACTTAAGGTATAAAGATCCAAATTAAGGAAAGATCTATTATCCGGAAAACCCCAGGTCCTGAGCATTCTGGATAATAGGTCCCATACCTGTATATAAAAAAAACATTGCAGAGATTAAAGCTGAATTAAAATAGGATAACAATGTACAGCATTTATAAGCTTTTATTTTGAATAGCAATGTTGTCTGTTGTTTGTGCAATTCAGGACCTGTAATAGCTTTGTAGCAAGGTGACAGGTCATCCATAATCATTTTACAAATGTCTGCATATTCTGTGGCATGTACTTGCAATATTCCATTTCCCAAAGACATGCTTTGTGATCTCTTAAGACACAAAGATTTCATGGCACACTGATAGCAAAACAATATTACCATACAACTGTATGTTCCTGAACTTCACAGGACCAATTTAATAACTAGGCAAATGATTAGTCTTGTAAAAAACAATACATTCAATTCAAAGAAGGAGATATAGCATGAGAAGTGATATGAGGAGCAGGCTTAAATGCTGTATACTGAATACTGTAGATAAGAATAGGAATGAAAGATTTGATATATTTACAATTGGATATATTCACAGTAATGCATAGACACTTTGGGGGCTATTTACTAAATCTTTAATTTTTTTAATTGAGTTTTCTAGGACAAAAAAAAATCAAATTTTTAGAGAAAAAAATTCACTCCAACTAAAACTCATGTAAAAGTCTACCTAAATGTTTTCAACCTAAATTCTTAGGCAAATTCATAGTTGGGAGTTAGGTGGAGTTTGTTTTGATGCAAAAACTGGAAAAAAATGTGAGTTTTAGTAAATAACCCCCTTATTATTTATGGTGTTACGTCATCCCCACTATGAAAATGTGTGCACTTATTTGTTCACATTGGTGTATAACATGCACAACCGACATTATTAGGCAACATTAGACATCTTGGAAGTTCTGGGGGAAAAAGCAGCATTGTGCAAAAGCTTAGTGACCCTCTTCTGAATTTTGCACATTGCAGTCGGCTTCATACATTAGTCCTTGGATGCGGTAAGTGGCTACAACTCACATAGTGAATGAGGAAAAGTCAGCAATAATATATGTATTCAGTCAAGATCTGTGCAAGTTTCCCTTCTTGGTGTATCTCAGGCTCCTTCTACTTACAAAGTCATAGCTGACACAGCAAATGAAATGTACAAAGTATAAAAGCTTGTGAGGTCAGTGCATAAACAATTTCTTGTTCTATAAATAGACTGTCTAAGTGGATAATGGCTCAAATGTGGATTGGATTCCTGTGTTGACTCTTTTTCAACACCTTTGGAAAGTTACTTTATTTCCCTATGGAGGAGGGCAAAGGTTTTGCCAACCTTTAGGTCCTTTTGTCCCCTAGGCATAACTTCATAACTTGATAAAAGGCTGTTTAAGGCCTGAAATGTTGTTGTGATGCCCAGAAGTCTGCAATAAAGGCAATTTTAATTCAAAAAGATTGAGTAGTGCTGTTCAATCACAATCGCCCCTAGGCATAACTTAGTCAGCTAGAATGGGTGCTCAGTTATAGAAGGGAAGTGGTTTCCTTTTCCTGTGTATAAGTATTCTGCTGGTAGTTCAGTGACTGGCTAGTAGATGTCACTATTCTATTTTATAAAAGGGGAAGGTACCATGTGCTCAGTCTCTTTGGGCTGTACACTTGCTGGAAAAAGTACAATGGTGCTCCATAGGGCCTGGAACAAAGGAAGGTTCCAGAATAGGAAAAGTAAATGCAAGGGCAGCTCTGCTATAGTCACTCTAGGAGTGAAAGAAAGGACCAGGAGTTATTTAGTGAGCAGCCAGAGGCTCCGGCAAGGACACCAGGAGGGTCAGTACCCTGTGGTGACAAGACCAGTTTAGGGACTCAAGCGGTTTGGCTCAGGGATAGAGATATCCTTGGAGGCTGTGAAGAGATACATATATACAGTAGGAGAAATGCGCTATACCTATGTATAGTAACCACAGATTTTTTTGAACAAAACTTACTGTGTATAAATAGCAGTACCAGATAATACAGTTATAATAATTTGAACATTATTAAATATCCTTTTTGTTTTCTTCTTTTTAACTACTTCTTTTAAATTCTTTATTTAGTGAAGTGAAATTCTGCTACATTTTTTACCTTTCTAGATATTAAATAATAACACAATGCTCTAGTTTTCTGTCCAGCTCCATACACTAACAACTTACAGCATGTGACCTGCTCTGTTATTGTCCATAAACAGTTCCTGAGACATTTTGTTTAAAGAGGGTAATGAAAATGGTTTGTAGATTCAGATTCCTAGGCAACTCCTCAGAATATTTAAAGCATATAATTCTGTAATCGGCTCTATTTACTATTGTGGCGCCAGTGGTTTGATATATAATTGTGTATTTGTTAAATATATAATCATACTTTTATAGTAAGATGCAGATGGCATTTGTGTTGTGCAAAAATATTTCAAATAACATTAAGAAGGGAAAATATAATTGGATTTTTTTTCACAATTCTATTCATCTTTAAGCATGACCTTAAATAGTTCAATGAAGTTTCATAATTGTTCCACTGTGAACAGAATTTATTTTTAACTGCATGGTTGCATTTCTTTCTTGATTTGATTTCCTTGCTTTCTTATTTTGTCTGACTGCTAGGGTGGCCTGCACAGACAAGAGACTTGTGTAACATTTTCTCAACTGTCTTCTTGTGGTTTTGTGTCAAATGTACAGTGGTGCTTTCCATCCCTATAGTCATATCTTGTACATCTGCTTTTGGAATTAGTTGACTCAACTAAAAAACACCGGCTTCAGAGGTTCTGTCAAGATTTTTCTAAAGGGACTCTAATTTAGAGGATATTATCAAAATCTAGATTGCCAAATGCTTTCTATGATATGTACAAATGTCTTGCTTTACAGAGTGTCCAACTGTAAACTGCTAGGTTTCATGTTTCATAGTTTTTTATAAAAACAAATAAAGCAAACTTTAACCCTTAGGGGCTATTTATTACATTTTCCAATTATAATTAAAAATTAAAATTTAACTTAACCAATCATGATCTTGCTTAATTTACTAAAAATTCAGATATAAAATCACGCATACAGGAAAAGTATCAACAAAACACTGCGACAATTTGAATCACGCTACTTTTTTGAATTGTCAGATGAAAATCAGATTATCTAACGAAAACCACAGATGTTTTGGATTATAGAATGAAAACCAGTGTCAAACAGCCCGAAACTCTCAACAATCATGAAGCAAAAAACATGTTCCAACTGTAAAAGGGACCATTTGCCACTGACTTTTACATGACAGGTTTTAGCTGAAGTATTTTCGAATGTGAATTTTTTAGGAGCTTTGGAGCATAATAAATCACAAAGAAAAGAGTCTTTTTTGAGGCTTAATAAATAGACCCCTACATTTCCAATTTTCTAAATGGGCATGGCCTGGACAGTGTACTCACAGAAAATATGGCACCCACCAGCCAAGTTGGAAATTGATAAATACTGGGCACATTTTAGTGTATCTTAAAATGTGTTTTTATGAATGTTAATGCAACATAACCTTTAATTCTTTATTTTACACTTGGTTAAATAGTTGGCGTTCTTAACCTGTAGTTCAGTCTTGGAAATAATAGTAATATGGGGTTTTTTTTCCAAAGAACAAATGTGGATGTCCTTATGGAAAGTCCACCAAAAGAATAACTGGCATATCTTAAAAGTCCAATGCTTCTTTTAATCTCTAACAATTATATAACCGATTTACAAAATGTATTCGGCTTATGAGTTTATCATGGCAAAGTATTTATATTAATAATTTAATTTATATAAATAGGTAACTTAAATAAGTAAGTAACACACCTTTATACTATTTGTTGAATCTGGCCATTCGCCATAATAAAAACAAGCAGTTAACAACAACAAACAGCTCACAAGTATACAAACTCTGTGGGTGTGGGATCATGCACAGCAATAAGCCAAGAGTGCCTAAACCAGCTCTAAAGCAGTTGCACATTCCCTCCACTCCACGTTAACAGAAATGGGCTGGGCAGCCTTATTTCCCTTTCATAGAAGGAACGTAGATACAATTTATTTTTTATAATAATGCTGTTTATTATAAATTGAACCCTTGCTGTTGCAATTATCTTAATGTTCCTTATTCCATTTTTCCAACACCCTTAATTAAATTTCCACTCATTTAACTCAGCATGTCTTAATTAACCACTTTTATAACAGATTTTTTAAACAAATACCGTAGGTAAGATTTTTTTTATATACTTTGTAAGGACATATTTCTTAAACTGCTGATCAGGACTCCTAACTAAGAACATGGTGAAACTTGACAGTGTCACGCTTTTCCCCAATGTAATTTTGTTTCGTAACTTTGCAGATACTGCCTTCAGTACATTAAGAAAAATAAGCTACAATACGAAAAAGAATCAATAGAATTTTTTTTTTAAAACATATTACAAATTATTACAAAAATAAAAGTGGTTTGCAACACACTTCTGGCTTCATTGCTTTTGACCAGATTGTAATATTGTCCTGTTAAATTTCTAAACTGATGAAAAATCTTTACCTAAACCATCTAGTATTTATAACAGCTATGAAAACCCTAATTATTATAATTTTATTTTACTAAAGAATATTATATCATTAATGGAGTGAAGACAAAAAGACACATAAAAGTTGTGGCTGAGATGCATTTAATTTTAAAGGTATTGTTGCGGAATTATAACCACAAACATATGCAGATCTTCTGTCTAAGCATTCCCAAACTTTTCCATTGGCTCCACTAATCTTGGTTGTCAAACGCATGATCAAAGTTTTGGAACAAGGCAAACTGGTACCATGCCTATGTGGGAATTCAATCAATGATGTTTTGGCTTCCACTACACAAATTGCAGGGCATAATGAACTGTTACACACAGCTGTGCAGTCAAGGAGGTCCAGAGATGGTTAACACAACAAATAACATTATTTTTTTGTGTATGAGTGAAAAGAAATAACATTTCTGAAAGATGATAAATTAGTCTGAGTTTCTAAGGTGGTCATCCAGTGCAGCTAGATGTGTCCACAACATTTTTAGAAAATACAGGCATTTATACAACCACAAGATACACTTTGGTTGACTGAAAAAATCTATCTAGACTTCTTGGTTACTAAAGGATTAATAGTTGGTTAACTAGAGGTGGCCTTTTTTCTACCTTATATCATCATCAACAAAGCACAAAATTTTTTCATTTGCCATCTACATACTCCCCACAGAGTGGGAGACGCTTCAATAAGGGGCAGATTTCTTAAGGGTCGAATTTCGAATTGAAAAAAATTCAAAATTCAAATTCAAAAAGACCAACCGAAATTAAGTCAAAGTTTCTTTTGGGTTGAATAGGTCCATTTTCGATCGAATAGGTCAGCATTCCCCCAAAAAACTTTGAGTCCACCAATTGACTTCAAATAGGTTCTAGGAGGTCCCCCAATAGGCTTAAGCAGCAGGTTTTAGATGGCGAATAGTCAAAGTCGAATTTTTAAAGAGACAGTACATGATATAAAATTTTAATTGAATTTGGTCTATTCCCTATTCCATAGCTTGAAATTCAAATTGGCTTAATTCGAAATTCACCTCGAACTTTGATAAATCTGCCCCTTAATGTTGTGCATGTTATCCTAAGCTAATTATATAAATTTATCAAGAATGGAATTTGTGAGTGTGAATGCTTTTCTACCTCGGATAAACTCGAATTCCGGATGTTTGGGTATTTATGAAAAAATCAAAATGTCAAAAACTCAAATGAAAAACTACCGGGAAAAAAACTCGAGTTCATGTCCCGAAGAAATTCGAATCCATCAATTGATTGTGTTTATTCACCTGAAAACTCAAATTGATTAAGTATTTGGATAAAAACCCTCAAATCAACCAAAAAACTAGAGCTTTGCCTAGGACAACTCCCATTGACTTGTATATGACCTTGCGAGCTTTTAGATGACAAATTTTTACATTAAATTTTCAAGGTTTTTCTTTGCTTATTAAATATCAGGCATATGAGTTTTTTCTAAATAAAACGATAAATATATAAATAAAATATAACTTGGATTAGTTTGTTTGGGTGTAAAAATAAATTGAATCTTGGAAAAAATCTAATTTGATAAAAAAATCTGCCCCTAAATGATTGTCAGGGATCTGGAACAATAACCTTATTTATTTTTCATGTGATAACTTGCAAAATCCTCTAAACGGGATGCTTAAGTCATAGGTAGAATGCACTGGAATCATAAAGAGTAGTTCAAAAAGTCTGAAAAGTATGAAGTGGCTTCAAGCAGAACACCCACTGCAGAGAATGACTTTCCTTGTTGACTACTTTTGCTGTGTACACACATATAATGGCAAAAAACAGAACAATAAAAATGTAAATTAACCTAGATCAAAAAGATATAATCCACCTGACAAAACTGGTTGGAAAATTTGGAAAATATGTTATTATTATAATATTGCTAAAGTATTTATATCATTGGCATATTACTTAAATATATGCATTAGTTCATGACATGTGTAGCATACACTCAGCATAATGTAGTCTGTCATTTGCTTTACTGGAAACCATGTGTTACTGGTTGAGTTCCTGGCTGTGTGGTCAGGTTCAAGCTTCTCTGCCACACGTGTTATGAGAATTAAAGAAACATTTGGACTTATTTACCAATACTGGGAAAAATTGCAATTGGATAGTAACCCATGGCAACAATCAAATTGTTGCTTTTATTGTTCTACTTGCAGCTGGCTGAACAAAGTGAATACTGATTGGTTGACATGGGTTACTGTCTAAGTGACACTTTGTATTGTTTTTATGCTGTAAAACAAATGCCAAAATTGTCTGATATTTGTTAATACAGTATTTTTGGACAGTTTTTCCCTTTGATACACTTGCTGCTTAACCCTGCATTTCATATACACTTTTCATCTCATTACTTGTATAAATTAGAGTAGAGGCTATCAAGCTGCTTACTGACGCTGAATACTATATAAAAAAGAGAAGTTATTATATAATTGCTTTATTATAAGTACTTTAGAAATCGAATGCCTAAACCATCCCTTTTTATTAAGCCACTTAATAGATTCAGGTTATAGCTTAGAGTCTTTCTACCCTAAGACTATCAAGAAAGTAATCTATAAAAATAAGACTTAATTTGCTGTTTATTTCCTTCTTATTGAGGAACTTGAGCTACGACTTTCTCCGCTTAGAGAATATTAAAATGATGTGAATCTTCCTATTCTAAAACACTCAAGTTCTGGTTAACTAAATACACATTGAGCAGAAGTGCTATTATTAGTAATTTAAATTGAGTTTTGAATCCAAAGGCTAACTTTGAATAATACAGCAGGACAAGTAGTTATTATGTCAGGGAATTGTTCCTGAATCGTGAGGAGTTAATTGAGCATAGCGAGGGTGAGTGCTCTGTTCACAAGGGATCACTTTCCTCATGACAAGAACTACTGCATTAGGGACTTGTGTTGAAGGATTGATGGTAATTCACCAAAAACAATCACATACCAAATGTGGCTTGAAGTTTGTATCTGTGAAATATTATGATGGTGGAAATATATGCATTTTTTAATCCAGATGTGCACTTAAACGCACACAACTGACTTACAATACTGCTTAAAAGAATTATATAATGTGTATATACTTCAGCCTCTGGCCAGCAGTCGGAATCACATGAGGAGCCAATATAGGCCCACTGGCCTAGAACCATATCCCCAGTACAATAAGATCCTTGACAATTGTGATTTTCTAGGCCACCTATTTGATATCTTAGTTCTTGTATTAGTAAGGAAAAGCATCATTTTGGGCCATTACACAAGCCAATAACCTGGCAGGAATCAACAAGTCAACTTTAATACGCATGAATTGTCAGCTTCAGGCAGAAAACATCCTTGGTAAAATAACCAACTTTATATTATTACACTCTGTATTTGCCCTTCCACTGCATGGGGCATTTAACTGAAGTTATTTCATGATAGTTACCATATTTGCAAGACCTCTTACTTTTTCTCTTTCTACCCATGTTCAACTAGCAAACGTTTTTAATTACATGTACAGTTATTATTATGGGGAATTTGGAAATACTACAATTAATATATATTCCCCCATCACCTATTCATACATCATACAATGTTTATATGTTCTTCTTCTATTCTGTCCAGTGAGGATTCCTAAGTTGAATTTTTATACAGCAACTAAACAAGCCTAATACATGTTGACAACCCAAAAATGTAAATAGCCCAATTGCAGAGTTCCTGATAGCTTTTGACAGATGCCCGTGTCCCATTGGAATTCAGTAATAATACCATGAAATTGAACCTGTTCTGCTGGAAACTTGTGTAAAATGTCTATTTAGTACTGAGGAAATTAGATATTTCTCATATAATGTTGCGTTTCCATTGAGTATAACATGTTAGTTAGTACAGGATGCATCAGAAGCTTTTCTTGGTCTTCCTATAATTAAGTACATTATAGAGAAGCCAGTATGTTATATAGTAAAACAATTATGTAATATATGGCCATGGATTTACTGAAAAATTAATCATTTTGACATCTGCAAATTTTTTTCACAAAACTGGGGTAAAAACTCACAGCGGAAAATTCATTTATAAAAAAAATTGTGCAACAAAAAAAACACAGCGACAAAAAACGCAAATGGTGAATCTGTCCCGTTTCGCTCTGTTGAAAAATTCACAAAACAGTGAAAAATTAGTAAAACAGCGAAAAAATTCAAAGTCAATGTGGGTCAAAATAATTTTGACGCACAACAATGTGTACACGAACAACAATTTTTATACTCTCGACTATTTCGTCCAAATGCATTGAAGTCAATGGGCATCCGAATAACTACTGTATTTTATTTGTTTGGGTTGTCCCACATAAGGTACACTTCAGCACTGCAAAGGTAAAATGAAATGATACATGTAGATTCTTAATTAAATATACAATAGTATATATATTATGTATAATATATAAAATATATGTTATAATTATTCAGCTTTTTTATGATGCATATTTTAATACAAAGGAATATGCAATATTTGGTCAGCAGCAACACCACCTCAGTTCTGCAGCATAAAGTCTACATATTGTGCAGAAAGTAATGGATGATGCAAAATTGTGCTAAATGTAATAAGAAGTGCAAAGGTTGCTCTAATTATTGTCAACCTTACCAGCCGATCAACAGATAGCATTTAATAATATAATGTTTCAAAGAAAATGTTCAGTTGGTTGACATGGGTTATTAGAGGTGGAACAAAGCTGTACCTGTCACTGCATTGTCCCATAGTAATGTAATCATAGAGTGTGTCATATAACTGTACCCCCCTCCAGGTAAAGTATCTTGACAAATGGACATGTAGAGGCCTAATAAAGGTAATTAGTGGTTTTAGAGTTTTTTGAAATTATGATTAAACTCTATTCCTCTAAAACTAGTACCGCAGGGCTCTGTACTAGGTCCCTTGCTTTTCAACTTGTTTATTAATGACCTGGAGGTGGCCATTGAAAGTACTGTTTCTATTTTTGCAGATACTAAATTGTGCAGAACTATAGGTTCCATGCAGGATGCTGCCACTTTGCACATTGATTTGTCTAAGTTGGAAAACTGGGCAGCAAACTGGAAAATGAGGTTCAATGTTGATAAATGCAGGTTATGCACTTTGGCAAAAATAATATAAATGCAAGTTATACACTAAATGGCAGTGTGTTGGGAGTTTCCTTAAATGAGAAGGATCTAGGGGTCTATGTAGATAACACGTTGTCTAATTCTGGGCAGTGTCATTCTGTGGCAACTAAAGCAAATAAAGTTCTGTCTTGCATAAAAAAGGGCATTAACTCAAGGGATGAAAACATAATTCTGCCGGGTGATGTTGTGATGCTGATTCAGTTAATGACTATAAGAATGACTTGGATGATTTCATGAACAGACATAATATCAAAGGCTATTGTGATACTAAGCTCTATAGTTAGTATAGGTATGGGTATATAGAATTTGATTAAAAGTAGGGAGGGGTATGTGTATGGATGCTGGGTTTTCATTTGGAGGGGTTGAACTTGATGGACTTTATCTTTTTTCAACCCGATTTAACTATGTAACTATGTAACTATGCAATTTATTAAAAGTTCAGACAAAAGAACAGACAAAAAAATTGCTGAATGAAGCTGTAAAGATGCTCCATAAGGATCAGCGCTGCTCCAATTGATATCTGTGGGAACTCAACAGCTTATACTAGACACACATTTTTAGAGGAAAATAAAATTTGTGAATAAATATATACATTTTCGAAAATCGGCCCCATAATCATATTGAATTCAAGACGTCCCACCTTCTAATGCCTGAGTTTCAAGTAGTATTAAATTACATTTGCATATCAACAAAGCCAACTAAATTAACCTACCTTCACAAACATTTTCCCTATCCTATGGCTGAATTCTTGCTCTTCTTATTGTGCCGAGTTCTGCTTTAGTCATCTTTGTGAGAATCAGTTAATTTCTGCAGCACACATGGATGTAGCAGTGTAAGTCAATACTGTACATCATGGACTTTTGTCATCTCATACTGACAAGTCTGCATAAATATGATGTGCCAATAATCAGTTAATGTGCAGTTGAAACCAAATAATGAAAAGTGAGAATTATTTAAACGATTACAATTCCAGGTAGAATATATCTGTTTCTTATCATGGTATATGTTTGGCACAGAGGGCCCTCACTCCATTCATCATTGTCAATGCATGAAGATGCTAATTATATCAAATTGTTTCCCCAGTCAGAGGTCTAGAGGTAATTCATGCATGCCAAAAATAGCACCTATGAATAATTGTGCATAATTTGTCTTAAATGCTCAATCAGTTCACTTTTTACTTTCCATAATGTGATCAATACAAGCATATTTTAATACAGCAATAAAGATGTATAAATACACATGTTAAGTAAATGAAGCAAATTAATGTCCTTGAAGGAGAAGTTTAGTAAAAATGAAAAGCAGGAAATTACTCGTACCACTTTACTGTATATTTTAGATTTATCTTCAGCCATAACTTATTGTATACAGAAATATCAGTAATCATTTTGATACTGGACAAACCCTTTCAGATTCGATTCGTACAAAAGAAATTGGCAGTATTTCGTTTCTAATGATATGGTGTAAATCACAGCCACTCTCAAAGCTCTTGCGACACACATAGACTGAAATTCTCCAGTATGTACTTTATAGAATGGCTGCCATCTTTATGATATCACAGCTATCTTCTAGATCATCCAACAAACACCACCTTTGACAACTGATCAAAAATTGAACATCTCAAAAGATTTTATTTAGCTTGACCCTTTAAAGGATCTTAAATAGCTGAGCTGACCAATATTCTCAGTGTTTAATTATTTTTTTTTTCTATTGTTCCCTAATGGTTCAAATGTCACTAAACAGCAATCCACCACTATATTTATTCACAATGTCATAAAAATACCAATATTCAGAATTTCATCTCTCTCCATCAATGTGAATAAAGCAATTGTTATAAGAGAGACTCTCCCTAAGGTTCTACTTTCAAAGAAGTTCCACTTACTGTAGATTGTTGCACTGATGGTCATATCTGTTCTGAATCAATAACAGTCGTAGCAACTCTAGACTGGACAGCAATAAGCACCAAGTACACAATGGACAGCCTAGCCTTTTCTGCCATAAATATCACAACATATGCATCTCTATGCACTCACCAGTGTAATTTGTTACTGATAAGTCTAATGTATTTATTTTTAATATATTTTTTATAATGTAATACTTTGGTTTACTATGGCAAATTAAATGTTATTACAGCTACATGGTCACTGGATTTTGTGTACAATTTGTAAGTTTAGATCATGCCCAAAAATATTAATAAGAAAAGTTAAATGGATACACTCTATAAATGGCCAGTAAAGGCCAGAATTTGCTGTGTAAAATAAAGTGCTAATTGCCATTTTTACGATTCCAAGTCTTTCTGATGTTTGTCTGAAGGGAGTTATTTCTGACAGATTGGAACCTGTTTGTGACTTGGTTAGATTTTGACATTAAAGGGGATATTTTCCCTGAGATGTACTTGTAGCATTCTGTTGATGGTGGTATTATAAGGAAATTCACAACTGGGTTTTATTTGTTGGAAATGAATTGGAAGCTCAGTAGTAGAGAACCTAAATAGTAGGCAAATGCATGAATTATACATTGATTTTTAATAAGAATTAAATCAATAATGTGAACAGAGAGAGTGTGAGAGAAACAAGTTAAACTGTGGCGAGAGAGGCAGAAAAAGGGAAAAAAAGAGATTAATGTTGTTCAGAAAGAAGGAGATCTCATAATGTTTTTCAAGGGTTATTCAAATTGTAAATTTTTAGATGACATTTTTAGATTTTGTTTCTGTGTTTACATTAATAAATCACCTATGTTATGGCTATTTAAAGAAAGGGTCTTCTGCAACTCATTAAATGCAGCACTTCTTCACTGCAATCTGAATTTTTATTCCTGAATAAAAATTATAGGTTAAAAAGGTAGATATTTGCCAGAAGCTGACAAGAGGTAGAAGTGCCAGGATGTCAGATATTAGAACATAGAACTTTTTCCCTGATGTTTTCACTGAGTCAGATCTAATCCCTTTGGTGCCTTCAAGATGTCCATTATGGGTTTTTTTTCCTCCTTTTCCCCAGAGTAACTAAAATCAGTTTTGATTCACAAAGTTAAAATTCATTTTGCATTTCATCTTACATTTCAGGACTCATCGCATATGCCAGAACTGTACTATTTCTTTGAAACAAACAAATATCCTTTGGTCTCCTTTCTGAGATTGTGACATTATTTTACAGTTCAGCATTGTACCTTTGGATTTCAAAATATCTGCCAAAAAATGTTCTTCAGAGACAATGGTTAAAGAATATATTTAAAACTCTAATAAAATGGTATAACTCAAAGGCTATCAACATAGATACATTTTCAGCATGATGGTTTTCTACCATATGGAGCTTAATAAAGCCTTTAGATATATGTAAACGTGCATTCCTGGACTCCACAAGATGAACTTTACAGTGATACAGTTTAAACATTTATTTAAATATCTTTAACATAAGTAGTATAAACAGTAAAAAAAACTCTGAGTAAAAGAATTTAGTTTCTGCTGAAGTTCAAAAAGTTGAGGTCTCACTGTAAGGCCAATCATTGGGCATCCACTTTCATTCATATGTGTGGGGGTGCCATGCCTTCCCGTGCACATGCATGAGTTGACTTTTTGTGTTTATTTACTGTGTCCTACTTTTACAGCAGGAAAACGAGTAGAGATCCTAGTTACTATAATAACAAACTAACATATTTCATAGAAAATGTGACTCGTATACAGGTATGGCATCTATTATTTGGAATGTTTGAGACCTGGGATTTACGGATTTTTTTGCATAATTAGGATCACCATTCCACATTTAAACATTAAATAAACCCAATATGAGTGTTTTTTCCCCAAGTATAGATTTATCAAGCTTAGTTAGGATCAAGTACAAGGTAGTGTTTTATTATTACAGAGAAATGGGTAATAATTAGTAATAGACTTTATGGTTGATGTCCTTTCCAAAATTTTGAGCTTTCTGAATATCTGGTTTCCGGATAAGGCATCCCATACCATAATATAAGCTTAGACTTAATCAGAAAATGTACAACAATAAATCGGATACACATACAGAATCTGCTAAAGAAAAAATCCCACTTAGTATGACTATACCTGTTCTATAAAGACACTGTATTGCTGTATAGCGCTGGGTTTAAATATACTGTATTATGTTAAGATCAGTTGCCAGTACTGTCTGGAATTAAGTCCAATCACGTAGTGGAATTTGTATGTGAACTTAAGGCCAGGAGGATTTGCCAAAAATGCTATTAACTTGAGGCTAAGCTTTACTGAAATTCTATAAAAGAAAAACATTAGTAAAGAAAAAGTAAGTTGGAAAATGACCCTAAGATAAATTGTTTTTTTTCTCTTTGGATTTATGAAACCTAATTTTCTTATTTGTCAGATGACACCATCAGTAGTTATATGGTCAGCATCCTAATTCCTTATTAAAATGATTTATAACTTAGAAGTGAAAAATGTTTACGATGCACTGTTAATTTCTAAGCATCCAATCATTCCTCTACAGCTCTTAGTACAGATGCTTGTACTTTGGGAATGTCTACAAAAGCTATTGATGAGCCACTGGAAGGAAATCAACCTGTTTGAAATTATATTTTTACCTGTTAATATTGTACAGGTATGGGACCTGTAATCCAGAATGCTCATGACCTGGCGTTTTCCAGTTACTGGATCTTTACATAATTTGGATCTACTTACCTTAAGTCTCCTAAAAATCAGTTAAACACTTCTTTTCATACCCACAGCAAAATTCAGAAGCAAGTTCCCCAAATGACATTTGCTCTTGTGGATAATTCAGAAGTTGACTACTTCTCTAATGGCTATTACATTTAATGATGAAGTAATTCTTCTGATACATGGAGCTATTATAATTGATGTTTGTTGATGCGTCTTCATAACAGTATAGTGAAGTAGCAATATGTACAGATGGGGCAATTTTTATCTAGTCATGTGTCACAAATGGTTCAAAGTATCCTATACAATGAAGTAGTCTTAATTTATCCTATTTATTATTTACCATTTAAGTAGATATAGTTGTGACATGGTGTACAGTGATGCTTTGTGTGAGCCAGCAAAGTTTGCTCCATCTGTAGACATTACTGCTTAAGAATTTATAGGGTTTAGCCCTTGCCTGACTAATTGCCTTTTCACAAGGGCATATTCATTTTATAGATCTTTCTAATATTCACAAAAGTGAACAGGCACTGCACTATTGTAAATATATCCACTACCTTAAAAGTATGCATCAAGAATTATGGAAATATGGAAAATATATTATATGAAATTACTAAATGCTTTGTAGTTTTATAGCATCTTCATAACCACAAAGAAAGCACAGTCAGCAAATATATATGCACAGAGCAGGAGAGAGCAAATTAGGGTCCTCTGGAATTGAAGAATGGAGGGCCCAATTTTAATGGAAAATATACAATCCAGGGGTTTTCGACCTACTGTCCCCCAGTCTTGTTGAAATCCAGCATTTTATTCACTGAATTCCTGATGGTATATATCCCAAAATCCCAAAATAATCCCAAAATAATTATTGTCCAATATAATGTGCTCCCACAGAATAAAACAATGGGTACGTGTTCCCACATTTGTGGTCTGCATTCACACTGACAGATTTGGAGAAACACAAATCTCATTCAAGGGGGAAATGGGAGTCCCGTAGAGCTCAAAGGAAAGACTTGGAAGAAACCACTGTAAAAGCTGTTCTTGCTTTCTGTGCTTCACCTCTGCAATAACAGCTCTCCAAACCGCTGGCAATGAAACCTAAGCTGCCCAATCTGTTCCAGAAATGGAAGAAATGATTGATCACTCGAATAATGAAGGCCGGCATCTCAGCTCTCTAACACAAGCAGGGTATACACAATGTGTCGGCTACTTGTTTAGAGTTCCCCTCACCAAAGAGATACCACAACTAATCAGGAGCAGACCAACCACACAAATAGGGGGGAAATGTGCTTTAGAGAAACCTATCATTTAGCCGTGCTCAGAAAACATGAAACATTCAGACAATAGTAATAGTTTATAGAGTTTTCGTTCTAGCACTTCATTTATAATGAGAAAATGGCTGTGCTGAAATATAGCAAACGGAGATATTGTAAAACCTGGTCAAATTATTATCAGCCTATGCAGGAAAGGCCTAATTTAAACTGCTGGATAAGGGTTTCCAGCTTGAAAAAAAAATAAAATAACAGGCCCCTCATACAGAAATAAAAAGACGTATACAGAAATTATAATCAATTAGAAGTCTGGCTCAATAAATACTCTCTTGAATTTTTATTTTATGCATTTTTTATTATGTTAACCTTACAGAGGTTTAAAAGAAAAATGTACATCTATTTTAAATTGTTGCTATTATTTTAACCAAATTACTTTGGTTAACACTACATTATACAAATCTGTCTCCTAACAGCAATACAGAAATGCTTAGCTCTGTTTTCTTCCTTTTCTGTTCTCATTTACCTAAAACTCAAATTAAAATGCAATTACTTATAGATTTAGTTTAAGAGTTGCCATATATGCTCTATTTTCTTTATTGATTTATATTTGAAATTGAAATATTGAAAGCTTAAGGTATATTTGTATTACTTTTGCTATACTTTCTGGCTGATACAAGCTTCCTTATTGCCTATCACAGGTCTTCTAACAGTTACATAGTTACATAGTAAAATCGGGTTGAAAAAAGACAAAGTCCATCAAGTTCAACCCCTCCAAATGAAAACCCAGCATCCATACACACACCCCTCCATACTTATTACACATAAATTTTATATACCCATATCTATACTAACTATAGAGCTTAGTATCACAATAACCTTTGATATTATGTCTGTCCAAGAAATCAGCCAATCCACTCTTATAGTCATTAACTGAATCAGCATCACAACATCACCCGGCAGTGCATTCCACAACCTCACTGTCCTGACTGTGAAGAACCACCTATGTTGCTTCAAATGGAAGTTCTTTTCTTCTAGAGGGGTGGCCTCTGATACGGTGATCATCTTTATGGGTAAAAAGGTCCCCTGCCATTTGTCTATAATGTCCTCTAATGTACTTGTAAAGTGTAATCATGTCCCCTCGCAAGCGCCTTTTTTCCAGAAAAAAAACAACCCTCATAATTAAAGTCTTTCATCCCTCTAACCAGTTTAGTTGCACTTAGTCTCTGCACTCTCTCCAGCTCATTTATATCCCTCTTAAGGACTGGAGTCCTAAACTGCACTGCATACTCCAGATGAGGCCTCACCAGAGCCCTATAAAGAGGCATAATTATGTTTTCAACCCTTGAGTTAATGCCCTTTTTTATACAAGACAGATCTTTATTTTCTTTAGTAGCCACAGAATGACACTGCCCAGAATTAGACAACTTGTAATCTACAAAAAACCCTAGATCCTTCTCATTTAAGGAAACTCCCAACACACTGCCACAAACAAGATAATGTATTATTATCTCGCAAAAAACAGCAAGGGGTGATGTATGGTATAATTGGATAGAACTGTAACTGTAACTCTTCATAGTTGTGAGAAACCCACCTAGATGAACCAGCTTTTGCACCTACTGGGCTATAAATTGACCACCCCTCAAATCTACTGCTCCTATAAAGACTTAAGAGGCAGGGTATAAAAAAACTCCATGATGAAACCTTCGGTTACATATTAATTGTAGTTCTGCTCTTTGCTGTATGCAAAATGTTCTTTGTTCCCTTTTCATTCTCATGGAACATTTATTGACCCAGAATGCTCTGCACATGCATGTGCTGGCAGCCTCAAAGAGAGAACAAGATGATGAAGAGGAGGAGATAACACAAAAGGGAAATTGAATGGGGAAATCAACTGGAAATTATTTTCATCTGGCAGCACAGATAGGCAAAGATAAAATTACTTAAATAGCAAGGAAATAGCTACTGAAATGTAGTCAAAATACCCAACCATCTGTATAGCAAGAAAAAGCTTTAGTTGTATGTGCCATTTAGAGACTGCAACCACCAAAAGTTCCAGTGAAAGAGCATGAACACAAAATATATGTTCATTATAATAGGGATATAATGGAACTCTCCATAGCAGTAAAGTAGTTATGGATGTCTCAACTATATTAAGAGACTATACCAGCATAAATTAGAGGTTCACAACTTCTAAGCACAATTTTACATTTCTGGCACACCTTAAAAAATTTAAAGTTAGCTGCCAACAAGTACACTACGTGCAATATGGGATATTGTCATAAACTCACAACATTAATGGGAATACCACAAATCGAAACCTTCTCCATAGTAAATATTGACATTTATGATGTGAAGTTGTGAAATGTATGTGATGTAGTTAAAAGCCTTGTTGCCAGGGTGAGATGTATGAATTCTGTGGATAACATAGTAATTTTTTTTTTAAAATTGCCTGTTTTCACCTTTGTAATGTCAGGTCATATATTTGATATTTTTGCCATATACAGTGATATTCACAATTGGTTAGTTTTCAAAAATGATTTTCCTGATTGTTATTTAAAAAGATTTGGAGCAGTAACAGAAATCTATGGACCCAATTTATCAATATGTCTGAAAAAATGCCAGCTCAGTTACAGCTGAAGGTTCCACATTACGATTCACAAAGAAGGGGAAAAGCTGATTAAGCAAGCATGCAACAACCTAACCTTTTTATAGGTCATACCCTGCATACACATAATGAAATGTGTCACTTATAGATCCTGGGGCAAGACATATAAGGGGAGCAGAAAAAACTCTGCTAAATTTAACACTTTAACATTTATAGAAATTGTGATAGAAGGATTCTTGCCAATTATTATACTGAAGAAATATATAATCTCCCTCTTCCGCCTTCATGTGGATAGCCTGGTACTGGTTGAGATAATAGAAAAATGTCCTAATATATTACATATATTTATATTTTTGCGGTTTAGTGTATTTTACAGAAAATGGTATTTGTTGTTGTTACCCACAAAATTTTCCATACAAAAATACACATAAAATTTGAGAAAAAGCCAATATTCTAGGGGCTAAGCAATATGCAAAACTTTGATTGCTGCTACTTGTAGTCTGCATCAAAATGCTGCTATGAAATCCAAGACAGTATACTTTAATGTGGCCATAAATTCACAGACATTACTGTACAAAACAACGTTTCACATGATATTCAGTGCATGTATGGTGGAAGGCGAACAACTGATATTGGCAAAAGACTTGCAGGCCTATTTCTCAAAATTCTAATTTCTGAGGTTTAAGAGGTTTTTTATTCTTCAAACAAACTCACAATTAAAAAAAAAATTGAATGTCTGCTTATTTTATTAATAAATCAGAGTGTAAAAAACTTGTTGAAAGTTGAATACAATTGTGGGAAAAAACTTGAATTGATGTGTTTATATGCACAACAAAGCTCTCAAATTAAAAAAAGGCTTAAATTTTGCCTATAATACCTGCAATTGACTCCTATATGAATTTGCAAGCTTTTAGACGCTGGCGTTTTATGCTTAATAAATACCAAACATTTGAGGTTTCGAAAATACAATATTACTCAAATTTGTTTTTGTGAAAAAAACATTTAAATTGAGGCAAAAATTTGAATCCGAACTTTGATACATCACCCCCTTGGATAATGGTGGGCTCGTCGATTGGCCAAGTCGGATAATTTTGTTCATCAGAAAATTTTTTGAACATCGGCCAATGTTTATTGCTGAATCAGCAGATACAGGTAGGGGCACATTTACTAAGAGTCGAAGTGAATTCAAATTGAATTTCGATTCAATTCGACTTCGATTCAAAGTAAAAATGCTTTGACTATTTGACCATTCGAAAATCGAAGTACTGTCTCTTTAAAAAACTTTGACTTCGACACTTCGCCACCTTAAACCTGCCGAATTGCTATGTTAGCCCATGGGGACCTCCTATAACCTAGTTTTGAGAAGTCAAAGGATTTTTTTGTAAGATCTTAAAAATCCTTTGACTTTGACTTTGAATGTCGGACTAGCCTATTCGATGGTCGAATTTCGAAGTTTTTTTCACTTCGAAATTCGACCCTTCATAAATCTGCCCTGTAGAGTTCTATTGTTTCTACGGGTAGTTCTGATGATTCAGCTCTAAGGGGGTTATTTATCAAGGTCAGAATTTATCTCAATATCGGCTGCTACAAACTCCGATCTAAGCTCGGGTTTTCCACGCTTATTTATTATTACATTTTCCCGAAAAAATTTCCCTGGAAAAGCTCAGAATTTCAAGATTTTTTCGTGAATTTTCACCGAAAACTCAGAATTTCTGAAGTTTTCCTCCGAAAGCTCTGAAAACATAGTGAAATTGCCCGAAACCCCCGACACAACCAAAAATCAATGGGACTGTTCCCATTGACTTTTATGCAACCTCGACAGGTTTAAGATGCCGTGGATTTATATTCAGGCTTTTTAGCCCTCGGGGTTTAATAAATTCCGAAAAATTCATGATTTTTTTAAAAGCCTATTATAACACAAAAAAATCACACATTTTTCGGATTTCGGGGAATTTCAGGCATTCAGAGCTTAGTAAATAACCCCCTAAATGTCTGTAATGAAAATGCACAATCTTTTCTGTGACCCATGGGAAGAAAATAATTCCCATGGGTTACGTATGGCCAACCTGCAGTTGCTCCCTATTAATATCTTTTGGAAATACAAAGATTCCCAGGTGCCCTGACTGCACTTTCCTTAGGCAGACAATTTCCCATTCAAATGAAGTCACTGCAGAAGAGAAAATTAGTTTTGACAAATGTGAAAGGTGGTTAACATTTTCTATGTGCCAAGGGGGAGGGTCAATCTTCCAAGCACAGGGTGTGTAGACAATGTTCAAATGAATTACTGATGTCATTTATCTTATAATAATTGTCTGCCAGATATGACAGTATTTTCACCAGACAACGTATAAAAGAAGCATCATCAGCTGCTACCAGAAAATACTTCAGGAATAAGTGAAGTGACTTGATCCATTGCTAAAGTTTCCCAAAAGCATAATGTGCATGTAGCAAATGGTACCGATTCAATACAATGGATGTCCTGGTTTATTTTATGAAGCAATCTTCAACGGAATTAGGAGAATCTAGGCCAGAATATTTTAAGGATTTGTTGCACTTCCCAGCTCATTTATTTTATAAAGGGTTGCATGGTGTGTATAAAAGAAAAGTTTCCTAAAATGCCTTAGATTTAGATCAGGTTTCTTAGCAAAAAAAAGGACAGAGTTGACATTTAAAAGAAGCAAAATTTTTTTATACACTTTTCTACATTGTATTCATACAACCATATTTGGTGAGAGTATAACTGGTGCAAAACATATCATAGCAAATTAACATGTCAGACTGAACTACAACTTTGCCTTTAATAGATATAATCTCTGTATTTCTATGGCTGTGCTTATACATTTGCCCTCGTCCCATCTCACCATTCCGGGTATGGATGAGAAAAGCTGAAGAAAGGCAAAGATATGTGTTTTTCCTGTGCAAAAAGCACATTTTTCCATTTTTCCAGTTAAGGCACTGATATATTGGCCTCCTTTACAGTGAGCTGCCATGGGAATCAAATAAACCTGAGCTATTTCAGAGACAGTGTTAAGCCTTAAACACTAAGGATTAAAAATAATAAAACAGAGCCCTGTTCATGATTAGCACTCAAATGGTTAGTGCTAATATTAAAACATAAATAAGCATTCAGTTAAAACATAATTAATTACATTAGGGGCATATTTATCAAAGGTCGAAAGTCGAATTTAAAAAAACTTCCAACTTTGAATTCAAAAAGACCAATCGAATGGAGGTCAAAGTTTTTTTGTGGTCGAAGTGGCCCGAATTCAGCCTACTTCGAATTGTACGATCGTACTTTGTACTAAGTACTTCGATTTGAGGTTTTTTTAATTTTGACCTTCGATCTCCCAAACTCTCCCAATTGCCTCCATACAGGTTGTAGGAGGTCCCCCATAGGCTAAAAGAGCACTTCGGCAGCTTTTAGATGGCGAATGGTCGAAGTTGAAGTTTTAAAGAGACAGTACTTCACAAGATTTATTTTTACTGATTCCCACCAGAGTCTAATACCATTTCTGTCAAGCCCTAACTAGCTCTTTATTTGGCAATTAAGGTATTAATGTAATCTTCTGCTAGACAGTTTGTCTTATTTCCCCAAACAATTGAAATGTCTAAAGAATAAAAAAAATGTGACTGAAACCGTTCCCTGAATAATTGAGCTGATTGTTCCTTGATGGTTTCCATTTAGAAAGCAGGATGTGGAATTTCAATATCAGTCTCAGTTGTCACCCACCATTAGCAATCAGGTGCATGTCATATTCCTGTTTTACTGTTTATTTAGGGCTTATTTATTTAATTGAGTGATTTCTACACAACAGAAACAAATGCTGCAAAAACAGATTTGATGGTTACAGATTAACAATCTCCTATTTCCTTCATAAAAACAATTAATTGAATGTACAAGTTTTGCATGAATGTATGTATTAATTAAAAATGTAATGACTTCCAGTTGGAAAATCAAATTTCTACAGCCAGTTGTATATTGATTGTATATTAATAGGTTAATAAAATAATTAAATGGCTTCCAATGTTTTTTTTTTATCCAAATTTTTTGTCTCAATGCTTATCATGTTCAAGGGCTATGCATCACCAATATGAAACTTATTATAGGTGCAAATACAGGTATAGGGTCCATTATCCAGAAACCCATTATCCATAAAGCTCCAAATTATGGGAAGGTCATCTTCCATAGACTCCATATTAATCAAATAGTTCAAAATGTTTAAAAACATATTACCTTTTTTCTGTATTAATAAACCAGTATTTGTAATTGATCCCAACTAAGATATAATTTATCCATATTGGAGGCAAAAAATGTTTTAGGACATTTAAGACATTGAGGTCAAAATATTGGAAAGCCCCTTATTTGGAAAACTCCAAGTCCTGAGCATTCTGGGTAACAGGTCCCATACCTGTATTAATGTTTATTTTTTCAATACCACCATTAAAATGTGTGTCCTGAATTAGAATGTAATGTTTCTAGTTAACATGTGGAAGCCTATTTACTAAAACTTGAAAAATTAGACCAAACTCCCAAACCCAAATCCCCTTAATTTACTAATAATTATTCTCAAAAAATCATTGCCAGAAAAATCATTGACTATTTGAATCGTGCAACTTTTTCATTTTGAGGTTCGAAGTGTATGTCTTTTTCAAGTTGTCCCCCGAAAAATTAAATTTTTTTAGATTATTGATGAAAACCAGTGCAAACAACCTAAAACTATTGAGAATCCTGAAGTTAAAAAATATGTTCCAATTGTTAAAAGGACCATCTGTCATTGACTTCTACATAGTTTTGACAGGATTTAGCTTAAGTTTTTTTGGAAAAGAAAATAACACAATTTAAAAGTATGTGATTCATCAGCTTATACTGTAAATGGCCTTTAATGTTATTTAGCAAAGAATTCAGACCTTAATAGTAATAAGCAAAACTGGGCTAGTTTGCTTCACTAGAAAATTCCCAAAACTGCAGAAAAATTCACAAAAACGACCAAACGCTGCAGATTGCATTTTCAGTGCATATTTCTTGTGCTAAATTATTGGCTGTTTTGTTCTTGGATTTTTTTTTTCATGCCTGTTGAATGGGTGTTTTTTCTTGTACCACATGCATTGGCTTCAACGGGTGTTTTTTTTTTCTCCACTTTTTTCTTTCGGCAAATGTCAAAGTGCAAATTTTTTTTTTGCATGTAAAATAGAGATTTTTTTTCCCAGCTAAACAAAATTTGTGGCAAGCTTTTTACCATAGATTCAAATAAATGTTGGCTAATCATGAAAATGCTAATTTTTCCACAGATCTCAGATCAGGTATCTGTATCTGCAGTCCTTAATTATAATAGAAAAAAATCCATGTTTCAGGATACTAACACATTTATGCTAATTTTGTTTCCTTAAATTTTAAAATTTAGTGCAAAATAAGATTTTATGTATTTATATAGGAACATTCTAAATGTAATTTCATGGAATGGTTGGTTTAAATTTTTTGAATTTTACTGCCCTGATCATAAATATTTGTCATTGGGTCAGCAGCAAATATAACTTGTACTGAATTTGCTTTTCGTTTAGGTAATTCAGATTTCTGAAGTCCCTCATGTCTATGACGCAGGTCAAAACAAAATAGTGAATACTTTACCAGGCTTCCAAGCACTAAGGAAAATAGTATTAGCAAAATGGAAAAGTTTGAATGTGAAATTCTTTAAGGAAGGAAAACAGACCGAAAAAGAAATATGCAGGTAAAATCTGCATAAAATATGAAGCCATGAGATTTTCCAAACATGTTTATGCTTCCAAAAATGGCATCAAAAGTTCAGTGAATAATCTATAACATTTTGATTGTCATCAAAAGCTTTGCAATGCCTTTTATCTACTTTAAATGAGTTCTGAGACATTTCACTGTTGCCTAGAAGTTTGGGCTACACTCCTTTTACAGAGAAGACAATGATTCATAGTATAGACAATGCTATTTTAGAAGCTTTGGCATATTGTCAGCAATGAGGTGTGCCAGGAGAAGCAGACACAATGATGACAGATATATTAAGTACCTGTGATATAAAGCACTCATGGTGGGAGAACAGATAGAATTACGCTGGCTGCTTCATGATACATTTAATGAGTAGGAAAAGTACAGTGTCATCCTTCATAAACATACTAATTTAACCCTCTTCTTCACAATCTAACCTGCTAACACAGACTGCAAGTTGGCTGAGCTGAAAAGAATCTTAAGAAAGGTATACATACACCCCAACTAGAATATTCAAGGCATTTAGTTCCTACCCATCTGGATCACCATTTGTCACTGGAAGGCTTCAAATTTATGCTAACAAACATATACAATTCAACTCTGGTACAATCATACAAAAAAGAATGTGTATGTTGGGAAATAAGACATACTTGTGCTTCATAGGGGTTATCATTCAAACTAAATGGAACTTACTTTTATGGGGTTATTTATCAAAATCCGAATTTATCTCATTATTTCTATTAAAAAAGTCCAACCAACTCCGAATTGCCAATTGGACCATATTTATCATAGAAAAAGCTTACTAAAATTTTTTTCTGCCAAAATCTGACTTTTGCCACCAAAATTCGAAAGAATAACATTTTTGGCCTAAACTCAGTGTAGATCATGATGTTGAAATGGTACCTGTGCCATTGACTTCCACAGCTTGACAGCTTGGTGATGGCAGATTTTCGAATTCTGACTCGGGTATAATAAATTTTAAAAAAATCCGTTTTTTTTTGGTCAAAAAAATTTGAATTTTTCCTAATTTTTATATTTGGCATTTGATAAATAATGACCTTAATGTAGTCTGTGACAGATTTCTTTAACTGATACATTTTGGTATACACAAGCATGACCAACTTGTTTATAGGCCACCACAACTGAAACAGCAAGCACAATTTCAGAAGTCTTTACCTGGATGAAACAAAGCATTATTACCCGTGTTCTAACAGAGGGAAATATTCTTGATGGCTTACCATTGTAGGTAGTGGAGAGAGCATTACACAGAGGCACCATTTATGCCTACAAGAGTGGCCTTATGTATGCTAGTTTAAGTTTTTCTCTTAGGCTATAAAGGGAAATAATATAGGGGAATTCCCCATTTTAATATTGGGGGGGGTTCAAGATAACATTGTTGAGGACAAAGCACAGTAGGCATGGGAAGACAAGGGTCACATGGGTAGAATCCACACTAGACAAGAGCTAGAATATACTGTACAGAGAAATTGCTCTAGGAGGTATAAATTGAGGCCGAGCCGATGGATATCACTGCCGATAGTGTAATCACTCTGTCTGATCTTGACCTTAATCCTGCTAGAGAGTATGTGCCCAAAACATAGACAACAGTAAATCTCCACAATTATGAGTATCAAGTTGGGACTGAAATGTGATAGTGATAATCACACATAGGCTATAAATAGCCAGGAAGTTAATGTAGCAATAAGGCAAGATGATGACTATCATCTTGATGGAGCTTTAACTTTTTTAAACTATGTGTTTTAAACTAAAAAACAGTGTTGCAATAATAGTATTTGATGTTCAATAGCAGCTGGAAGGCCACACGATTGGCATTTTTGTTCTATACAGCACCAATCCCTGCCACTCACATAGCAGATAGGCTCTGAAACCTAAGGAGATAAAAGCAGGGGACATATCTAACAATTTTCCGGTCAACAGCCAACTATGTAGTTAATGCTGGAGACATCAGTATCACAGCTGCCATAAGCCTTTCAGTAATGAGTGGATTCTGTTTAGGGTGGTGTGAAATTGCAGATTTGTTTTAACATGGAAGCCAAGATGTCACATCTTTCATCTGATGGACCATCTCCAGTAAAGTCCATGAGATATTCTTCCTCACTAGTGTTGTTGGGTCAGCATTCTTTTTCCATAGTAATGGCTGTGCACGTCCATTAAATGTTTGAGGTTTAAAAGCAAATCATACAATGACAAATGCTCCTGTGGTATGTACATCTGAATAGATGTTCCAAAAATAATCAAAATCGACATAAAAAATGTCATCATTGGCACAAAAGTAAGTGTAACAAGACGTATATTTGTTCTATCAAATGCATCTGTTTCTCCATCAGAAATGTAAACCTTCCCAGTGTAGAGAACAATGTATTAGTACATCTGGGGGCTTATGAAAAATAACTAGCGATATAAATGTTTCCAGTTTGCAATAATAGAAAAAGAATGTCTTTGTTTTGCCAGAACAGCTGCCTAGAAATAGGGTCCATAGTATTTTACTGGGCAAGTAAGTTATTATACATTTACTGGAGCAATAAAACCTACCTGCAGCCAGATGAAAGTAACAGCTAGTAATGTCTCTGTATTCTACTGTATATGTCTGTACTGTGCCCAGGAGCAACAAAGCCATCTTCTTTTACACATAAACTAGTAAAATACTTAAGAGGCAAGCAGGTCTTTATCTCATAAAGCTATCATATAACCAAGCACAATTAGGCCAAGGAAATTAAAGTGATTAGTGTCATTTGTAAGAATAGAAGAGTGACATTGGTTAGAATATAAGCATTGCTTCCTTGCCTCAGTAATTTGGAACACTGCTTTGTACTTTATGCACAGAGGTCTTTGAAATGAGATAAAATTGACCCATTTCTTTATTTTACAAGTGCAGCTATCCATACCAGCTGTCATCATAATTGGTTATAAGGATGGTGTCTTTGTTCTCAGGAATGTCTTAGTTGTGTTGGTAGTGCCCCATTATTTAAACAAAGCAGGACTCTTCAGCTGTTGCTGGACTACAGGTTCCAAAATCCCTTATAGAAACAGAGACTGTCAAGAGATTCTGGAAGTTGCAGTTGTCCAACAGCTAGTCTGCTATAGGTTGGCAGAGCTTTTTTGCCTTAATACCAGTGGTTTATCTACAGAGGAAGCAGCCTCCCAAGTGGGATCTCAAGATATATAGGGGGATGGTATGGAACCACATTGGATCTGCTCCTTCCCACCTACCTGAGCTTAAATCTTCCAATATATGACAATGGAGGAAAGTAGGAATTATAGGCCGCATGGGAGAGGCCTGGAAATTTTTATTGACAGGGTCCCAGTTTAGACATTTCCAGTACAGGAGGACATTACCTATTTTCCAAGTTTGCGTCTTCTGTTTTAATGGACCCTTGTTCTCACTCCTCCCAAAGACCAAACAAAGCAATCTCTGATGTTGTTTTGCTTATAAAATATTTGCAGAGGCAAATAATAATATTGCAACTTCCATTCCTACATATAAAGTTCAAAACTATAATGTGGTTTTCACACCATAAGATAAAATACAGGCTATAGCATACTGATAAGAGTTGGTAATTATTCCCTTTAATCCAAAGGATAAATATGAGGACTGATACCTGAGGGATATAATTACTAAATACCATTATTTCCAGCTTGGAAGTGATTACAGCAGGGCCGCTCCTGCCATGAGGCAAAAAGTCACGTCTTGTAACTTTAAAAGACAAATTTCCGGGTTTTAACCTGGAAATTCAGCTCTGCTAGTGCAGAGAGCGCTATAGAAGATTATTAAGCACGGAGCGGGGGGGGGCAGCATCTGGGCTGCTGCAGCCCGAGGATAACAGTTTCTTAAGGTTTTTAAAAGATTACATTTTCTACTTTGGAATTAAGTATTTCCGGTTTTCTGTGCATAGTTTCTATTGACTGCAAAGAGAATATCCAAAAAAGTATATTATTCATCACTTCATCAGTAGCCTAGCCAGAGAAAACAGATTTTGGTGACAAATTCACACATTTTAAAAATAAAATATTTCCCATTCTTTTAAAAATATTTTCCATAGTTTCATTTTAGCATAAAAAGTGCAGACTGTATCTGGGAAATAATACATTTAAGAATGCAACACCATAAGAATTTCCATGCGATTTATTAAATGTATAATTTTCACAGATTAATGTTATATTATTATGTAATTAACATTTATCTAATATTTTTTAAACACTAGAATTTGTTTATAGATCCATCTACAGTATGCTTAATTCCAGTTATCCATAGTCATGTCTATCATGACATAAGGGAGACACTAAGGATCACAATACACATGCAATTTATCAGGTCAGGATAATGGAATTATTAACCAGCATATCTAGATGTCAGAGGTATTACGATCTCTACAAGAAGGCATATTAGTGATAAATATAATTTACATCATCCAGTATTGAAAACAACATATTTCTTTCAACATCCAGTGGAGAGTTGGCAATTCTGCAATGTACCATGAAAAAAAAAAACAATGTTGAAATAGTTTATTGTTTTGAAATAGCATTTTTCCATTTCACAGTCTAGTAAACTCACCCCATGTGATGGGTAGGAAATCCAGCCCAGCTCCCCTTGAATTGCTTTTGAATCCAGAAGATTAACTACAAAAGAAGGTACAATAAAAAAAAAAGGAATGAGACATTTGGCTGTGTCCAGTTAACTTAAAAGATGTGTTTATTTCGAATTCCACAAAGACCTCATTTTTTCAGGTGGTGTTACGGATCAGAGCAAGAAATTTACAAACCAGCTCTATTGGGTTGAGAAAGCAAGACCACAAAGGAGGCAGGAGTTTTAAAAACAAACAGCCAGTGTGCCCCAGCTATTATTTGCAGACAGCAAAGCAAATACCAGTAATTAGATCAGCTTAGACCTTCTGTCTATGAAACGTGGTATGCATTTCGCCTGGGATTCCAAAACAGATTTGAAATTACATTTGTTCTGTAATTTAACATATAATGATCTGTAAAGAGACAGCAAATATAAAAAATCTAGTCTAAAATGAATTAACAAGACACTGGGGCTCATTCATAAACTTCACACAGATCAGAATTTCACAGTGACTATATTTGACCTGCGCATGGTTCTATCTATAAAGCTGTGGTGTATTTAATGTGCAAACAGAATTGCAAATTTGTATTCCCACTGCGAATGTCCATAAGGGCTTTTTAAATATGGCATAATCGCAAATATTTATGCAAACACTCTGCGTTTGTCGGAGAAAATTTTTGCAAAACAGTTTTTTGCAAATTGCAAATTGAATTACTATCAATGCTATTTTCCCCATACAATGACCTTGCACAGTGCCTGCACTCACGCAAACACTGACTCATTTGCGAATATTTTTGTGCAATGCAAATTCACAAAACAAAATGGAAAAAACACGCACAGCAGTGCAATATTTTAGCATTCAGGAAAAAACATGGCCTATAAACCGTTACAACATATTGAAAATAAAATTGGACCCAGACAAAAAAAGGCTTTTCACAAATACATTTCTATAGGGGAAAAAAGATTATTTTTTACCCCCCTGGTAATTATAAAATAAAAAAGCTATTGATTTTTGAGAAATCTGTCCATACGTCTATGTCAAATGCTAAGGGCTAAAATGGAATATTTTTGGAATATGAAATAACCAAAAAAGTTTCTCTTGGTTTCTTGGCTACTTGATCTCTATGGACTGTATATATACTGTATATTTATACATATCAATGTAAATGAAAGCATCCTTCTTATGTTGTCTTTTTTCCACATATTCACATATATTCACTTCACTCCAACCTAAATAATGAAAAGCTAATTTTTCAACCACCACGAGACACAGGAAAGAACAATATTTTGCAGGTTTTAACCATTACGAAGCAGCTGGGATTCAGCATAAAAACACCAAATGTCTCAAGCACTTTTTGTGTGGCTTTCTAACCTAATATCCTGGATGTATATACAAATATCTGGCGTTTTAAGTAAATAAATTAGCTAACAACCTGCAAACGTGAAGCTTGCAATTGATTTCCCAGTGACATAATCCAGCAGATGTACTGCTGCAACCAATAGACGTGGTTAGCCTGCCACACAAAGATCGGAAAAACAATAATATACACAGTTGAATAGTACCATTATATTATCCTAATGAAACTCAGAATACCTGCAGGAATTCATTAGTAAAACATGTGCCAACTGAATCTAATCTTTATCCTGAAAAATTTATGATTTTACAAAAAATCCCCCAAAGTAGCTTCTGATATGTTTAATTTACTCAAATTAAATGTATTGTCTCTTTTTCGTGCTCTTTGTAGAGGGCCACTATATATTTACTTCATTTATAAATAGATCATTATGGTATAGTGTAAGAATTCATCTGTTAGGAACTTAAAGGGAAAGTATCTTCACAAATTAAGTCACAAAATTGAAAACAAATATCCTACCAAGCCATTCCTTATTCTCTTGGATATCAACAGTTGTAAGCTTTGGTTTAGAATAGGTGGATGGTAAAGTTATGAACACAAATCAAGAATAATAAATATTTGCAGCTAAATTAATTCATGGAATATTAAAAGAAATAAATTACTATGGCAGGATTCGTTTTCCTTCAGCATAAAAAAGACCCTGCATGTATTTATCAGGGAAACTTGCCTGCTTTTTAACATTGTCAGTGGCGGAACTACCGGGGGAGCAGGGGGTGTGAGTGGGCCAGGGCCCGCACCCCTCAGGGCCCCCCGGCAGCCCGTGCACCACTGACAAATGCGGCCGTACGGAGGGGGGCAGGCCTGGCTGCGCGTCACGCACCAGGGCCCGCCCCCCTCTAGTGACGCTACTGAACATTGTAATAGAATATATTGAATAGTTTTTATAATTATAATCAGTGGTATAACTAAAGTGCGTTGGGCGCCTCTGCAAAAAAGTCTTCAGAGCACTCTGATCCCTATCCTCCTGACCACTTCCCATCCTGCCTCCACCATGTCCACGTCCCGCCTCTTCCCCACCCACATCCTGTCCCGACTCTGCCCACTCCCACTGGACATCCCCTTTCCTTGCTGCAGGTAGGAGAGCGGCTGGAGAGGAGGGTTTTTTTATTAGAGGAAGCAGACCCTATAGTCTACGCCCCCTGTTCACCGGGACACCCTGCAACTGCGGGGTCTGCTTTTTCTATAGTTATGCCACTGATTATGTTTGTTATAGAGATTAAAGAATTGTATTATTGAAAAAATGACAACTTTGTTTATAATAATATAAAGCAATTTCGGAAAATCACACTAGTTTGTCATTTTTCTTTGATTACAGTAATGAATCTCAGCATCATGGACGAGAGGTAACTTTTTTTTCATTGTCATTAATATTGATATTGGTCACTGCAGAGGCCACCCATGCTTATTATTGTCACCACCCAGGCCTCACCCACATTCCAAAATTTTTGGAACTACAGACAAACGTTATAGAGAGTATTACATGTTCCCCCCCAAAGAGAAAAGTTATAAGTAAGAACAATCAAATGGCAGGATATATTTTGAAATTTAAAAGAGGAAAAATGAATAGGAGCAGGCGCCATTGCCATATAAAAAGAGCAAGGTGAGCTCAGCTGCACAACTTGAGAAACTGTATTTTAGATCATAAGGTTTATATAAGGAAGGATTTTTTTTGACTGAATTTGTGGAGGGAAAAGGAGGAACACAATATAGGGTTATTAAGCCTTCATCCTGCCAGTTGATTTAGAGCTACATTCAACTCCCAACATTCTCTGACATTGGAATGATTTAAACATTTACTGGTTGGGTTCCTCAAAACCATGCATTCTGCACCCTTGTCTTAATTTGTTTCTGTTTGATGCATTCTGTATATATCACCCCCCCCATCGTAAATCTGAGACCTGTTGGTGCTCTATAAATAACACAATAATAATAATAACAACAGACTTGACTAGAGAAAAGAGAGTGCAGCAAATGTGTGAAAGTACTTGAATTTAATGTATCCATAGCTTCCCAAGGGTTAATCAGGATTTAGAACTTTCGAGCCCCCTACACACTCACATGCATACGCAAACATACAATCACTTTTGCTTCACCTCTACAAAAGCACACTAATGATACTGGGAACAGCTGTTACACTATTCATGTTATTTTGCTGACTTTGTACAAAGAGGATGAGGTGTGTATTTAACATGATATTTCACAAAAGAATATGTTGATTTTGGGCACTAAATCATACAACCGGTGGTTATTTCATATTACTTTTTGGAAAGATTGATTATTCTTTGGGTGGCCCAAGCTCTAAAATACTGGAGTCATTCCAGATTCTCAGATCTCCTTTACTAATACATGCTTAATCAATTAGATCAGACTTTATTATCAATTGAATAAACTGCTCAAGTTTGTTATGCCCTTAAAAACTGACCTACGTTCAGCCTCCTGGAGTTAACTTTTGACTCTCTGCTTTTACTAACTGTGCTCATAGCAAGCCCTACATACTTGCGTGGGTGCACACTGAATTCTTTTATAAAAACAACAAGGTCACAAACCATTTTTAAACCTTTACATGAATACAAACAGAAATTTAAAAGACTATTATGACTTTCCTTTAAAGTAGAAGGAAAGGCATCCTGCACTTGGGGGTGCCAAATGTTAGGCACCCCCAAGTGATTCTATTGACTTACCTAAAACCCCGGGCCTGGGCCGGGCAGAAAACTGCACCGGCCCAGGGTTATACCAGTGAGCATCACAGAGCGATCCTCTTCCAGCATGCGCAGGAGAACGAAATAGCCAACTTTTTAGTTTAAGTTCGGCTTTTCGTTCTACTGCGCATTCTCAGCCGTGTGAAGAAAGCGGAAGACAATAGAGAATCGCTCCTGGTGCTCACTGGTATAACCCGGCCAGGTGTTTCAGCTAAGTCAATACAATAACTTGGGGGTGCCTAACATTTGGCACCCCCAAGTGCAGGATGCCTTTCCTTCTCCTTTAAGATACAGACAAATTACTATGAACTTCTATTTAAAGTTAGGAATTAGTACACAGGTTGGTCACTTGGGTTTTTAAACCTAATTTCAAGGATTAAGCATCTTCCTTTTTGAAGACTCTAAGGGGCACATTTACTTAGCTCGAGTGAAGGATTAGAATAAAAAATACTTCTTTTTTTGGCTACTTCAACAATTGAATTGGCTACATCGACCTTCGACTACGACTTCGACTTTGAATCCAATGATTCAAACTAAAAATCTTTCGACTTTTCGACCATTTGATAGTCGAAGTACTGTCTCTTTACAAAAAACTTCGACCACCTACTTCGCCACCTAAAACCTACCGAGCACCAATGTTAGCCTATGGGGAAGGTCCTAGCTTTTTTTGACAAAGGAAAATCGTTCGTTCGATCGATGGATTAAAATCCTTCGAATCGTTCGATCGAAGGAAATGCGGTAAATCCTTCGACTTCGATATTCGAAGGATTTTACTTTGATGGTCGAATATCAGGGATCAACCAGGGAAGTTTCAGGGATCAACCAGGGAAGTTTCAGGGATCAACCAGAAATTGTACTATACTACAAATGGAAACAAAAAACATGAAAAAAGCTACCAGATAATACAGAGGGTGTAAATTAATTCTTAAATTCCAGTGTATGGCTAATTCAAACACTTACTGGGCTTATTGTGAACAAGGGGCAGATTTACTAAGGTTCGAGTGAATTTTCGAAGTACAAAAAGTTCGAATTTCGAAGTAATTTTTTGAATACTTCAACCATCGAATAGGATACTATGACTTCAAATTGACTTAGACTTCGATTTGAAGTAAAAATCATTTGATTCTTCGATCGTACGATAAAATCGATCGTACAATTGTACAACGATCGGAATACGATCGTATGATGAATAAAATCCTCCGACTTCGAATTCGAATGTCGGAGGATTCTATTAGATTGTCGAATTTCGAAGTATTTTCCACTTTGAAATTCGACCCTTGATAAATCTTCCCCTTAATCATTGGGTGTGGGTAAAACAAAATCAGAAAATGCATGTGAGTTTTTATTTATAAACTTTGCTCAGCGCAGAATGATCCACACAGTGAATACATTTGCCCTGTGCACGGTAATATTTATAAAGTTTAATAAACAAATAAATATGCACTGAGCAAAGTTTCTAAAAGACTTTTTCTGGCAACGAGTTACAGAACTCACACACTCCCAGAAATCAGTGAATCATAATTCAGCCATTAAGTTATTTATTAAAATCAAAAAAGATCTCACTATTTCCTGAATAGATTTTAACCAAATCTGCACCCCTATTTTATCAATACATTTTTAGAGAATTTCGTATGCCTGAAAAAATCGGAATCATACAAATTTTTCGGATTTGTCGCCGAAAACTTTGACTTTTTCGGATTTGATGATCAGGATATCAACGGGACATCTGCCATTGACTTCAACATGAACAGCAGGTCTGAGATGGAGTACTTTTTATTCTGACTTTTAACACCATCGGGTTTAATAAATCATGAAGAATTTGAGGGGTTTTTTTCTACGAAAAAATGGTGGTTTGACCAGAAAAAAAATAAGAATTTTATAAATAACCCCCTTAATGTCAAAAATATGGGTAAAGCACCTTTAAGTTTATTTTGAATTTTATGACATTTTATCTTACTGTGGAGCATAATTTAATTTAATTTTAACCATCAAAGAACACAAACAGCAGGAGTAAATCCAAAAATTTTGCTTTTTTGTATAAACAAGAGGGGTCAGTGTTTATGATCCATATATTAATTTCAGATATATAATGTTTTTGTTTATAAGAGGGTTATTCAGATAGCAATTGTGATTATCAGCACATCAAGCAACATTCTCATTCTCAACATCAGGGATAGCCACAGAAGTCATTTATTTTTATCATCAACAATATTTTTTAATTCTAAATATACATATTAATGCTTATTACCATTACATTTTGGTAAACTTTTGTAAGCCACAAAAAGGTTAACAATTTTAATAATAGTTTCAAGGAAAAGGATTGAAGGAGAACTGTAAAAAATGTGTCTGCTAATTGCAAAATAAATGTTTGATGAACAGGTACAAGAAAGGCATGCTCACTTTGCTTGTACAGTTATTTAATTGCTCAGCGTATTAACATCAATGCTTTATTAATGAGAGAGTTAGCTAAAGTTCCAACATTATAATTAGAAATAGAAATAAATGAATTGATGAAAATACTAATGGGACTAATTTACATGCGCTCTTCAGTTTTTTCCAAGTGGTTCTATTAAAAAATGCTTTCATTTTTAACACTATGGAGCACAGGAAAGAGTTATCCAAATTGTTAATCCCCCAATGAGTTCTAACACCCTGCTAAACTCATAGCACCAACATTCTCACCAGCTGACACGTTGATCCAAATAATAAGGGGCAGATTTATCAAGGGTCAAATTTCAAAGTAGAAAAAGCTTCAGAATTCGACCAGCAAATTGGAATACTTCGACTTCTAATATTGACTTCGACTTCAATAGGCTAACATAGCACTTCGGCAGGTTTAATTTGACGTAGTATTGAAGTCGAAGTTTTTTAAAGAGACAGTACTTCAATTATCAAATGGTCAAATAATCAAAGTGTTTTTACTTCAAAACGAATTTGAAGTCGAAGTCGAAGTTGTAGTAGCCTATTCAATGGTCAAAAGTATCCACTTAGAATTTCAAATTTTTTTACTTTGAAAATTCCCTCTAATTCACTTCGACCCTTGATAAATCTGCCCCTAAATGTATCAATTTGTGAAAATCTTTCCAGGCAGACAGGAAAGTGTTAATCACTTGCAAACCATCAAACTGTTGAAAATCCCTCTGAATTCCTGTTTTAGATTTTGTAAGTCTGTTCCTATATTATATCATGTTCAAATTCAATATGATTTGTGCCTTAAATTCACACCATGTTTATTAAAACGAACTTGCTTTACAGCTTTGTCTTTTGGATACACTTATGTAATAGATTAATGGTATATAAAAATGTAATTAGTTGGCCCCACTTACATATGCGACTGGCTGCAGGAACAGATTTGTGCTTAAAAATAAATCTGTCTCTGAGCTTTGAATTTAGCCACTTAAAGTGAGATCCTAGTTCCTATTCTCATTACTTGTGCCACATGACTTATGTTAACATAATTTAGTGTGCTGAAAAAGCTTGAGCTATATTTATTTTTGTATTTAGGAAATATTAACCACTTCCTCGATTATCCCCACTTAAATGAGATATATTTTTCCCCAGTGGTGAATGGTTTGCTGAATGTTTTGCCATTTGCTCACACTAAATTAAAATCCACTTGTTATTCCTTCTTTAAAAAACACCTAAAAGGGAAGTAGTTATTGCGTCTGTTAAACCAGATTTGTAGCCACACATTATAGGAAAACGTGTTAACAGAGTCAGCATCTGTTTTTTTTCGACATGTGATTTGTTGGCATTAAATTAAAAATGAAAACAATAAATCTGTTACTTGAACAGCTTTTTTCTTACTTTTGTGGTTTATTACAAACTATAAATTCATTTGTATAAATGAAATTAAATAAAAACTTGATTTTTATGTCTACTTTATAAACAAGCATAAAATGTGAGGTTATGGGTTCAGAGACTTTGGGGGTTATTTATCAAAGATCGAAATTCGAATTCATGTTAATTTATAAATATACTATATAATAAATTTGAATGTACTCCCAACTCGAATGGGAGGTTATTTATGAAAAAACTGGAACATCTAATATTCGACCGGAAAATTTTAATCAAATTCGAATAGAGTTTTCCTCAATTAACATCTTCAAATGGGTCGTCGGACCTCTGCCATTGACTTTTAAATGAATTTAGCAGGTTTTAGGTGGCAAATATTTGTATTAGAACTGTTTCCATGTTCGAGATGTGTTAAACTTACATTCAAATTTACATTCGAACTGGTGTTTTTAAATTCAAATTTAAATTAAATTTTTGACTTTGACAAAAAAAAAAAATTATCATTCGAACCTTAATAAATCTGCCCCTTCATTTTGTGAAAAAAATAGCTAAAAATGTTTTCACTGATTTAATTAAATAAAGACATAAAAATAATTAAGAAAACTGCGCCGGCATCTCGTTTTTTACGACAGCCTCCATTTGTTGATGCCGACGCCCGGTTTTTACGCCGGCGTCCATTTTTTTGGACACCGGCGACAATTTTTTTTTGACGCCTGCGAACTTTGGCCACCAAATTTTCACACCCGTTTCGCGAATTCGCCGGCAGCGAATTGCGCAAATTCGCCGCAAATTTATGCCTGCCGAATATTCTCCATCTCTAGAAAATAATTGTAGAATAAGTACTACTTAACAAAAATAAAAAATACTTCATGTGCTCACCAAAAATTATTTTTATGAACTAAGATTTATTTACTTTTTTTACTTGTGCTGAAAAAGTGAATCCAGTGAATCACAGAAAATTGACATTTACATTTTGATCACTGCTGATTTCCATGAGAAAGGCAATCTATAAGCCCAAGAGAGTAATCTCTAGAAATATTGCGGACTGGTATATATATATAGTATATTGAAACTGAGAAATATAATGACATACATTTATTGATAGTGATGGGAGAAATCTTGGAGAAGTGAAACGGGACAAATTCGCCCATCACTATTTATTGATTAAAACTGCTAAGAAGACCTTTCAACTATTGGAAAGGAGGAGCTAAGGGGGTTAGTTTGATTTATATTCAAAAGATAAATGGGCAGGGTAAAATAAAAACAAAACAGTTAATTTTTAGGGATGACCAAGCTTTGGTACAGCTATGATGCAAAATTCGCATTTATGTCACCAACAACAATTTTCGTGAATTTGCTCTAGGATTTTAACATGCGATCTGTTTCCTGGGGGAAAAAATGCTTTAAAATAATATTAGAACTTAGATGCAAGAAACCAATCCTTAGAGATGGAAATAGTTCGATTAGAGGGCACTGATTACAAAAGCTTGCAATCCAAACAAATAGTTAGTGATGGGCAAATTTGGTGCGTTTCGCCGAAAAATTTGTGAATTTCCAACGAAATTCGATAAACGGTGGAAGAATTTGCGAAACGGCACCGGTGTTTAGTTTTTGACGCCAGCGTCCGTTTTTGACACTGACGTCCATTTTTTTGGATGCCGGCGTCCGTTTTTGTCGAAATGGTGAATTTTTGCAGCGGTTTTGCAAATTTATTCACCTGGCACGAATCACAGGAATTCGCCGCAAATTCGCACCTGGCGAATAAATTCGCCCGTCACTACAAATAGTTTGTTTTCTAAAATAAAACTTAAAGTAAAGAATGAACATATACATTTGAACAGATTTGGAATTATTAACCATGTTATAGAGCAACCAGTAAATTGTGCAACTTGAGAGCTGCTTTACAGTTATTTCATACTACAAGTCTACCTCTTACTTATTATGTTCACACATCAGTTTGAAGGTTCCACACGTGTGCGAGAATTACACAATATCTTTTTATTATTTCATTTTATTATTATTTTTGCATGAAAAAGAAAAATGGTCATACAAATCAGAGAGGCAACAGCACTGCACAAGCCAAACTGTTTTTTTAAACAGGGTGGCCCATCAAGATTTAATGGTTTTTATAAACGCATTCCTACAACACAATACCCATAAAAATAATGTAACTCACATAATGTTGTACACTAGGGTTATAAACTCCTGCATGTTCAGCTGAGTTACAACTCCCAACATTCTCAGCTAGACTGAAGCTCTTCATGGCTCTAATGAGGATAGACATGGCAACTGTTTTTTTCTGGAACATTCTATGCTTTAGTTTTTTATAACAATTCCAACTCAACATGTAGAAGGCAGTTTATTATCAGGCACTACATTTTTTAATGTTCTGGACCTTTAAAATGTAGAATTTAAAGTGCTACCTCATTATTTGAGATCCTTATGACAGGTTTGTGAATCTCATTAGGTTGTTGATGTGATCCTCACTCCGATGTCCTGTATCACCATAACAATGATAGGATTGTTTGGTCCCGGGGGCCAAACAATTGGATCAACCTGATATCGCAAACCTCAAGGTGGCAAGGTCGCCAAACATGCAGCTCTTTCAATGCATGGCCACTTCTAGTTGATCTTTTTCTTTAGTGTGAACCATTTAAATTATTTATATAAACTGGTTCTGCATTTCTTTGAATTCTGAATATCTTACAATTATTTTACTCTAAAATTATTTTTAGTTTTATAAAAAATAAATTCAAAAAGTTTGTTAAACCATATGATCATGGTCCAAGCCCATGCGAGCTTCATGCAAACAGCTGTAAAATTAAATGAAACAATTAACATAACATCGGCGCCGGTTCACTGGCGCTTGACGATGAGCATCATGATGTGTTCATTCAATACAGAATTTGAATTCTGGCGCCAAATTCCCTTTCTCAATTTTGACGGTGCCCAAGATGGCTTCTGTTTACAGATCCTGCCGAAGCATTACTACTGTTTACAATATCCTTGTTTATTTTTTTACTTCTGCCTGTTTTTTGACCCCAATTCTTGCCACCTGCCTCAACCCTTTTGCCCGTTTTTGACTACGCCTTGCCTAATCCATGCCGGTACCTCGTTTACTATTTACGCACTAACTCCTTGTCGGTTCCACATCAGAAAGCCTGAGGCCACAGGGGTTCCCTTTGCATCTGAGATGACCCGCTACTTTCAAGGTTCCTGATAGACTAGTCTGTTACAGCTACCACTTAGTGCAATTCACTAACTGTTTTTTAAGAATTCAACAGAAGAGATAATACTGTATATGCCGTGTCAGCCACAGAAAAGAACATTCTCTGTTACATCTCTATCCATGTTTATTATTCCTAAATGTAGAACAAACAATACCCCAAAAAAACACATGTTCTTAATTATACTCCTTTTTCAAGAGTTTATGTAAATAAGTGTTTATTTATAGAGTCAATAAAGCCAAGGGTGGTACAACATAAGTATTTTGGCAAATTAAACAAATGCAGAAAAATACAATTATTGCACATTCTGTAGCTTAGTGTCTCTATAGAACATTCCCTCCTTGCATATTTGCGTTAAAAAATATTTTTGGAAGCAGACTTATAGATGGTGTCTAGTGAACTAAGCAAAACAACATTTTAATTGTCTTATACATATGGTACTTCCATGTAATTGCTAGCAGAGCAGAGACCTGCCAATGAAGCAATATGGCAGCTTTTATAAATATGTACAGGTATTATTCGGAAACCCGTTATCCAGAAAGCTCCAAATTACGGGAAGGTTGTTTCTTATAGATTTCATAATAATCCACATTTTAAAAACAATTTACTTTTTCTTTGTTATAAAGAAACAGTACTTTGTACTTGGTCCAAATTAAGATATAATGCATCTTTAAAGGGCATGTCAAGTCTAAAATAGAATAATAAGGCTAGAAATGACGTATGTTGTATACTAAATAAAAACATGAACTTAATGCACCACAAGCCTAATGAAACAAATAATATATGCTTTCAAAGTTGGCTACAGAGGGTCACCTTCTAGTAACTTTGTTAAACATCTTTGCAAGACTAAGACTGTGCACATGCTCAGTGTGGTCTGGGCTGATTAGGGATCATCATAAACAAAGCTACTTAAGTTCTGCATGGCTGGGAAGTAAGGCGTGGGCTCCCCCTGCTGTTCATATGTTTGATTGTTTCCCTGCAGAGCAGTTAGGGACCATCTGACAATTCCTATCCACAGCAGTAAATGAAGGGAGAATTTCACTGCATACAGTCAGGTTTCTTATAAAAACGGTACATATTTTTTAATTAATGTATATTGGAGATAGGTTTCTTTTTCATTAAAGAAAGTAAAAAAAGAATGTTATTTGTTTGCCTTTACATGCCCTTTAATGAAGGCAAAACAAGTCTACTGGTTTGATTATTGTTTAAATTATTTTCTAGTAGGTATGAAGATCCAAATTACAGAAAGATCCATGATCTTTATGTATTTTTTCAAAATCATAAAAAATTTAAATGTAAGAAGAATGTTTTGTTGTAAGACAGACTGAACTATAATAGGGAGCTAATTGGGGGTCATTACAAGTGAAAATAGACACTCGTTGTGCAGCAATAAGTAGGATAGTAGAATCCACATAAATGAATCTGAGGGTATTTATTGGTGTGTGTTTGTTACACTCCTAATAAAGGAAGATTTGGAGCAGAGTTCTGTTACCCCAATGTCCTCCATTCATTTGGTCAATATTTTATTGGCTATCTAAGCTACACTGTAGGGATGGAGATTAAGCCACTGATTAATACTGGTGACAATGTAGATACCATGTCAATGAAGAAGTTATGTTGCCAGTGAAGCAATATGGCAGCTTTTATTTATACGTACAGGTATGGGATCTGTTATCCACAAACCTGTTATCCAGAAAGCTCCGAATTACTGGAAGGTTGTCTCCCATAGACTCTATTATAATTAAATAATCCAAATTCATAAAACCTATTCCCTTTTTCTTTGTAATCAAGAAATAGTACCTTGTACTTGATCCAAACTAAGATAAAATTCATCTTTAATGAAGGCAAAACAAGCCTTTTGGGTTTAATTATTGTTTAAATGATTTTCTAGTAGACTTAAGTAATGAAGATCCAAATTACAGAAAGATCCATTATTTGGAAAACCCCAAATTCTGAGCATTTTGGATAACAGGTCCTAAACCTGTATATGGCATATGGCACAGCGACAGACAGACCTGTTATCCAAAATGCTAGGGTTTTTTTAGATGAAATTTGGATGTTCATGCCTTAAAGCTACTAAAAAATATTTTAAACATTAAATAAACCCAATTGTTTTGCCTAGAGTAAGGATCAGTTATAGTTCTGATATGGGATATGTTATCCGGAAACCCGTTATCATTAATGGATTCCCATAGACTCCATTTTATGCAAATATTCAAAAATTTTAAAATGATTTCCTTTTTCTTTCAGTAGCTTGTACTTGATTCCAACCAAGATATAATTAATCCTTATTGGAAGCAGAACCAGCCTATTGGGTTTATTTAATGTTTTCATGATTTTCTAGCCAAATGAAGGTATGAAGATCTAAATAACAGAAAGATCAATTATCCAGAAAACATTAGGTCCCGACCATTCTGGATAACAGGTCACATACCTGTAGTAATTATAGTGGTTAATTTAGTTGGAATCAAGTACAAGGTACTGTTTTTTATCACTGAGAAATGGGAAATTCGTTTTTAAAAATCAAATAGTTTGATTAAATGGTGTCTGTCTAGGGGAGACAGCCTTCCCATAATTCTGAGCTTTCTGGATAAGGGGTTTCTGGAAAACTAATCCCATGCCTGTATTATTCTTTCAAGCACATAATCTGATTTTGATCTGGATGCTGTATGCAATAGCTCATGTTCTTTGAGTGCTTCTGTAAATGAGAAACTGAGCTTAGATTGTAAGGTCCACTGGGGCAGAGAGGGACTGATGTGACCAATGGACCCCAAATGTACAATTCAGGGATCCCCAACATTTTGAACCCATGAGCAACATTCAGAAAAAAAAGGAGTTGGGGAGCAACACAAGCTTAAAAAAAAAGTACCTGGGGTGCCAAATAAGTGCTGTGATTAGCCATTTGGTAGCCCCTATGTGAATTGTCAGCCTACATTGAGACTCTGTTTGGCAGTACAACTGGTTTTTATACAACCAAAACTTGTCTTGAAGCCTGGAATTCATAAATAAGAACCTGCTTTGAGGCCACTGGGAGCAACATCCAAGGGGGTGGAGAGCAACATGCTTGTGAGCTACTGATTGGGGATCACAGTAATTCATAAATAAAATATTTTTTAAAACCATAACAAAATTAAATGTAAGAAGGATGTTTTGTTGGAAAACAGATTAAACTATAAGAGGGAGCTAATTAGGGTAACTATAAGTGAAAATAGACACTCATTGTGCAGAGATTAATAGGATAGTAGAATCCACATAAATAATCACAAGGGGTATTTTATTGCCTTTCTAAAATACACTGTAGGGATGGAAATTAAGTCACTGATTAATACTGGTGACAATATAGATGCCATGGTAATAAAGATTTTATGATTACTGACAGTTTACTCTAAAGAAGGCAGTTTACTCTACAAGCTGTTTATGTACAGTAGCTCCGCATGGAGCTGAGTAAATTGCCTTGGATAGAGTTTTTTGCTGATACATCTGCCAGTTTGTAAGTGCCATGTATTTGCACAACGGCTGTTGCAAGAGGTCTTCATGTTCAAGTCACCACATCTACAACCAATTGAGCAGGTAATTGTGAAGTGCTAATCAATTCCACGTGCAGACAGTTCACTCCAATGGATTACATTTGCACATTGCACATTTCAGAATTGTTTCTCACTTCCTTTCACAGAAAATGTGTCCCACCATATTTCCACTACAACACAAAGCATTTAGCGTTCCTCCTCCTTCTCCTCCTTTGTTCTCTCTCTTGACAAATGCACATTCAGGTATGCACATATGTACACTATCTGCCTTGTTTCAATAGAAGTGTTAAGCAGATCCGCTGTTGTCACCTTTTCTTTTTGCACTTCTGTTGATTGACCCGAACAAGACAAAACAGACAGATCTGTATAACACCTCTAGAAAAGTCACGTCTCTCTATTTTACTGAGCTGTAAACAAGTCCGGAGCTGAACTGAGCTCAAAAGCCATTGTGCAGAACACTTTAGTAATTGGAAAAAGACTCATATTGTCAAGCTGTGATTACTGAGTCAGACAAACAAGGGTGTGAATTCTATTCTTATTGTGCCTACCTTACATAGGTCTGTTTCTGTTGGCAACTACAGTGGAAGTCTTTATGAATATTTGGCTTTCTCCAAAATCATACTCCCTTCTGAATGTGTTGCCACATTATACAGAAAGAATAACAAAATTAAAAATTAAAAATTATTTATTGTGTGTTATTAATGCCTTGGGGATGGTGGGCCAGATGATGCAGGAAGGCTGGGAGCTTTAAAGGGCAAGTCAACCCCAAAATAAAAATTTCAATATAAGTTTATGAAAAATTGACATTGAAAGCAGCATTTGCTTAAGTCCTTGTTGTTACTTTTTAAACAATGTCTTAGTTCCCCAGCAAAGACAGGTCTGTTGATCCCCTGCTTTGTTTTACATTAGATACTGTAGATAGATGATAGATAGAGAGATATAGATAAATAGACAGACAGACAGACAGAGAGATAGATAGATAGATAGATAGATAGATAGATAGATAGATAGATAGATAGATGATAGATAGATAGATAGATAGATAGATAGATAGATAGATAGATAGATAGATAGATAGATATAGATAAATAGCTAGAGAGAGAGAGAGAGAGAGATGATAGAGAGAGAGAGAGAGAGAGAGAGAGAGAGAGAGAGAGAGAGAGAGAGAGAGAGAGAGATAGATAGATAGATAGATAGATAGATAGATAGATAGATAGATAGATAGATAGATAGATATAGATAAATAGCTAGAGAGAGAGAGAGAGAGAGAGAGAGAGAGATGAGAGAGAGAGAGAGAGAGATGATAGAGAGAGAGAGAGAGTGAGAGAGAGATAGATGAGAGAGAGAGAGAGAGAGAGAGAGAGAGAGAGAGAGAGAGAGATGAGAGAGAGAGAGATGATAGATAGAAAATCTACAAGCTCAGTGTAATTATTTCAATTTAAAAACATTTCAATAACTATACGTACTTTAAAACCATACAGTAAAAATAAACCTGTTCTCACACTCACACACACATGGCATCTTTTATTGAATCTCATTTAGAACAATAAACATTCAATCCAGATTAAAATGCATAGTCAGGTTTAACTTCAGCATCAGCATTTATATTTCTTACATGTTTTCATGACCTCTTGGCACAAATTTGGTTGATGTAAGTGAATACAAATTTTAAATATGTTTTATAAACTTTTATGACAGCATCTTTTCAAGGCTTTGATATTTTAGGGTTTTATTTTACTTCTCCCTCCAGTGTTAAAACGTAATGAAAATCTCTGTTTCAGTCGAATGTTGAAACAAACCACTTTTACCCTATTTATATATCTGTTAAGGCTGTTTTTGTTTAATTACTTCTGGCTATTATCCTATTTAAATATTCCTTTTTTTTAAGGCAAAAATTATATTTTGGTTTGATTATTTTAAGGTAGGAGTGAAACTGAGCAAATGTAGTGACAGGATAAGCAGGAGTCTGATGGGCAAGTGTAGAGACAGGACAGGCAGGAGCCTAATAGACTGGGCATTGAAACAGGACAGGCAGGAGAGGAACTGAGCACAGGTAGTTACTAGACAGGCATGAGCAGAATGGACTAGGCATATAAACAGGATAGGTAGGAGAGGAACTGAGCATATGTAGTGACAGGACAGGCAGAAGCAGAATGGACCTGGTATAGAAACAGGACAGACAGGAGAGGAACTGAGCAAATGTAGTGACATGACAGGCAGGAGCAGGATCGAGTGGGTCTTGATACAGGAAAGACAGGCACAGGACGAGGAGGCACAGAGACAGGACAGGCAGAAGCAGCCTGAAGAGGGTGTAGAGACAGGACAAGCAGGAGCATACTGTAATGGAGCAGGGGGTAAACACACGTCAGGCAGAAGTAGGATTGTACAGGTGTAGGCACAGGACTTGGACAGAACCAGACAGGACAAGGAAGTGAGGTAGAATAAGGGTTTATTGGCTGATTGGCAGATTGGCTGACCTTACATGATTAATAAGGCTGCTGGGATATGACTGGTAGGACAGCTAAAAAGATCAGAATCAACAGAAACATGTTGGCTGCTCTCATGGCCAAGTAGTAAACCAGAAGTTACCAGGAGGTTTCCGGTTTGAACCCTAGCAACACCAGACAGGTCGTAGGGAAACTGAATATCTGCTGTAATAAACACAAGTCTATATCAGAAAGTGAATTATTAAATACACATTTTCTGAAGACAGTGATCCTTTAACTTGGATTTTTTTTTTCTTTGTTTCTGATCTTTTGCCATCTCTATTTTCAAAGTACTATAATTACTCTGTCCCAGTGACACAGTCAAACTAGATTCTCGGTCAGTTCCGTGACAGTTACAGTTTCTAAATAAAAAAAAACCACATTGTATAGGAGACCTCCCCTACATACAAATGCAAACACAGCTATTATTTTGATGTCTGTTCCAACACAGCAAAGCAATTCCCATTTGCAAGAAATACACAGGGATTTGGCATATACACATATTTACTATGTGACAAAATATGAGCCAAAGATAATCCGTTACCTTGTCGCTGGCAGATCCTTTTATTTTATGTAGGGGAGTCAGGAGACACAATGGCGCAGTCAATAGTTCTATTTACTTCATTATTAAAAGTGCCAGTTCTAATGAACCCGCAGAGAGTGGAATATTGTTTTAGATTTAAATTGCCTTTTCATTAGCATGTCTTTGTTAAGGACAATATAAAAGCAACAAATAATTTTTATTGTCACAACATGCAGATGTCAGTGGTTTTTCTTAGTTTATAACCATGTTGCTGAACTATGCACAGCACACAGACATGCCTATGCCAGACTCATTTTATGGTATCCCTTCATAAGGGTTTAGAGGGTTGTTTTTGCTGATGGTATACCTGGAGTTTCCCAAAACAACATCATGTCCAATAATGGGCCAAAGGTAGAGTCCTGCACGGAACCAATTTCTAAGACCAGGACCCAACCCAAACCTACAACCTGCAGCCATGGGTGTCTGCAGAAGGGGGCAAGAGGGGACATTTGCCCCAGCCTGACTTTTCCAGCTAATTCCAAATAATTGTCTGTAAATTTAATTCTCAACAACACAAGACATTTTTTATACTTCCCACCCCAAGGCAATTCTTAATTAGGTTATCATCATTGGGATAGGTCATCTTCAATGGGACACTACCCTATGTGATATAAGCTTACTTGCCCCCACCTGGAAAATTTTCTGCGGACACCCATGCCCGCAGCCCACGACCTGAACCGCAACCCCCAAATCTACACACTTTGTTCCGCTACCTGACCTGGACCCACAACTGCCTTATCTGCAACCTGACCCGCAACCCACCGACCACCATCAATCAAGAAGTGGTGTTGCTGCAAACAGGAAGTGACATCATCAATAGTGGGCGGGACAGAAACAAGTTTTGTAAAATTTTAATAGGAGTAAAATATAGACAATATGACATAAGATAAGACATTTAGATGAGACCCACAACCCAACCTGCAACTCGCAAACCCACAACCCTCAGATCTGTACCCGCACCTGAAAATCCTACCCTCATTCCGCAGGGTACTTTTTTTGAGGGTAACCCGTGGGTACCCAACCCATTGCACAGGGTCGGACTGGGGGGCCCGGGCCCCACCCCTGGGGATGCTGCCTCGGTGGCTCCTGTCCAGCATCCAACCTGAGCACACTCGCACATGCACGTCAGCGAGCGGCAGCACGCATACTGCTTTTTTTTTTGCTGTAAGGAAGAAAACCAGGGTGCGGATCTGGGCTGGTGGGGCCCACCGAGTTTTTTTCCCAGTGTCCTGCGGCCCAGTCCAACCCTGCCACTGTAGGACTCTGCCCAAGGTATGGATGGGCAGGTAGGTTCTTGTAAGTAAACATACCTCCCAACATTTTGGAAATTAAAAGAGGGACAAAAAAGTTGACACGTGTAGTGTGGCAATTTTTTGTGACCACGCCCACTTTAGTGGCCACGCCCCCTTATTACCATGTTCATTTTACAAAATTTGGCAGGTTATGAAAGTTTGAAAATATTTCTGTTTTTTTTTCCAGTTATTACAGTTTTGCTAATGAAGGTAAATTGCCCTTTAAGCTGTGAGTCTAACTTTTCCTAAGGGACCTGTTATCTTATATTATTACAATTACTTATTTGCTTATCTTGAAATTGTTACCAAAGTATCATCTGCTGATGTGGCTGTTCTGGGCTCTCTGCCAAAAGCCTATTAAGTTAGCAACTTTGTTTCTTTTTCTGGCCATTCAATGCAGAGAAAAATGGGAATTTCCAGTACAAATGAGGGACTGCGGGTTGAGCTGTCAAAAGAGGGACTGTCTAAAATAAGGGGGATTAAATTATAAATGAACGCCTTATTATTGATCTAGACATAATCAAATGAAGGTGTCTATACACGGTAGGGTTGCCACCTTTTGCCAAGCATTCTGGATAAAAAGTCCCATACCTGTACCTATTTGCTTAAAGCTTAGCACTTTATCATTTGCAAATCCTTTCCCCCATGCAAATTATATTTATACTTTGCAATAAGTCTTCTAAACAGATAATAGTGTTATATTTAATGAACCAGTGTGCAGAGGTAGGTACTTTTTTTTTTCCAACAGGCAACTAGTTCATAATATATTGTTCTTTGGGTTTTCCCCAATAGAGTTTTCCCTTCAATCAAATCTATTATTAGACAACAGCAAAGCCTAACAGAAGAAGTAGAAACTGTCAAACAGCCCCCAGCGTTAGGAAGCCCTAATTCCAGGCTAGCAGAGCAATCAGCGATCATCCATGAATTGTTTGCTGTTTAACTTGGAACAGCTCAGCAGTGACCCTCGCAGGCGGCACAGTTCGGGAAAACAAGAATACTCCCCTGAACCAGCACGTCCCCAGGCAATTTCAGAAACCAGGTCAATCAGATAAAAATAGTTTTATTACAGATTGATATGATGACAGAACATGCTGCTATCTTGAGTGAGAAATGTTTTATTTTTAGATCAGATGTTGATATAATCAAAGGGCACTAATAGGAACCCTGCTTTCTTCTGCACATATAATGAGTGAGAATAGAAGGCTACCTTCCTAAGGTGTCATGTTATAATTGAGCCTGACCTTGTATGGCAATGGCTTCAGGGAGCACTAAATATAGGTTTGTTTTTGGACTGGTCATTGCATAAGAATTTACGTATCCCGCACTACTTGGGTACAGTTTACTCTAATGTATATGTCATGGAACTATCAGTGAGGAGCACATCTCTCTGACCAAACAATCTCAAACAATTTTCAGAGAACCAGCAGCACAGGCAATGGCTCTCCACTTGGTCTGCAGGAAAACAGGAGCTCTGTGTGAAGTGTGACGTGTTCTAGTAAATGCCAATTAGGTCTAGTGATGACTTCAGGCAATGGTAATGGCAACTCTGCAATAAATACACATTGCCTACTGGGATAAGATAGCACAGGGCACATTTACATAATAAGAGACTGCCTATACTATGCATTAAAACCAGAACATTTGTATATTACTATATATATATATATATATATATATATATATATATATATATATATATATATATATATATATATATACACAATATTCCTACTGTGGAAAATGGTTAAAGTGCCATTTCTATAACCATTTTGCCTCATGGGCAGGATATATGAAAAGCAATAGGTGGCTTTGTTTATTCTTGGGTTGCTCCACTTATTAAACCCAGTGGGGATCATTAATATATTCGCACAGTGAACAGATTTGCCCTGCACTTGTTTATATGTATAAAGATGGACAAGATTGGTGTATTTAATGTGGGATTATAATAGCAATGTTTTATTTGGCATATGCAAATTGTGAAATTTTACACTCTGTGTATGAGTGACAATTGCCAAATTCTATTCATAAATATATTTGTGACCAACGAGCATAGACAGTGTTCACACTCTCACCAACACCCGTGTCATTTGCCAATTTTTCTTGTGCAGTGCACATTTCATTGCGATTTATAAGAAACCGTGCACAAATCAACTAAATGTGAAATACTGTAGATATGAGTTGTGTAAACGTTATAAATGGTCCATGATTTATAAACTTAAGTACAGCCTGCCAAGTGCAGTTTCAGACACAAATCATTCTGTTTTATACCCATAATGCACTCTTACACCCCCTCCAGAATTCCAGTGTTATTGAATCCATATGGCATCCATATCCGTCCATATCCATCGGATGCAGCAAAACAAACACCATTGTCTGAGTGGGGATTCTGCTCAGGCACAAGTCTGTTGCATCTATTGATGCAGAAACCCTGGAATTATTGCCACATTCAGAGGATGGCAGCCGGATGGATGCAATGGAACTTGGTGCAACCACAAAAAAGTGCAAGCAGTATGAGCAGAAACAAGTATAGCATCGATATGCCCAATAGTTGTATCCATTTTAGGTGACCCCGCTCAGCTCTGTTCATAAATGGTCCCTATTATTATTACAGAGAAAAAGGAAATCACTTTGGAAAATGCAGTTTATTTGATTATAACAGAGTTTATGGGAGACTTTGGAGCTTTCTGGATAAGAGGTTTCCGCATAACGGATTCAATAACTGTATTTCCATTAGTAATAACTAGTGATGGACGAATTTGCGCCGTTTCGCTTCGCCGAAAAATTCGCGAAATTCGCGAAACGTCGCCGGCGTCTCGTTTTTGATGCCGGCGCCCGTTTTTCCGACGCCGGACGCCCATTTTCGACGCCGGCGCCCGTTTTTGACGCCGGCGTCCATTTTTTCAAAAAAAAAATTTTTACGCCGGCGAATTTTTGACGCAAATTTTTGCGGGAGTTTCGCGAATTTATTCGCTGGCGCCGATTCGCGCAAATTCGCCGCGAATTCGCGCCTGGCAAATAAATTCGCCCATCACTAGTAATAACATAGCAGTGAATGAACATATACAGCACTTTCCATTGTTCCTGTGCTTGTCGTATGAAAGAATGGCAAGTAATGTCCAGTTATTTTGCAAATATCCCTTTTCTCAGGTCAAAAACGGCTTCTACCCCCGCTACATTTCCTTTTTGCATAGGCATGCCTAACAGCCATAGAGGTACAGTACTTAGGGAAAGTGTTCATGTAAGGCAAATATGGCAACTGGCATGGGAAACCCAAACTGTAATTAAGTCCTTAGTTTTGGTAGATATGAATCCTTCAAACTGTTGCTGAACTAGATTTTGCTGAATTCTATGCCATTCATACATATATAAATAGAATAGAATATGTTCTTAGAAGACTTCTGCGTGGCAATGGTGCATTAAAGAACATTTTTGGATATGTGGGTCAAAGAAAAAAAAGGTAGCGGGACTCTGGATAGAAATCTGGTCTGAATTATTCAGGAAATATTTGTTCTATGCTCCAGGATTCACCCAGTAACTTTCAGATGTGACCGTCCTGTATCTGTTATTGGCTGTGTATCTGCTATACAGTATATAGGATATAAAAGATAGCATCGCTCCAAAAAAGGAATTTAGGTGCCATTAGCGTGCAATTGATATCTTATGTAAGCAACCCTAGATTTCTTCAGATGCACAAACGTTGACAGTAGGTGAAATGATCGTAATCAAACCATCTTCTTTATATAGTATATTAACTGAAATACACGGGTCTCGGTTTTCTCCCCCTCCTTTTTCATTGTCTCCTTTGTGCAGTAATCCCATTTACTAATTGCATTTCTAAGATGCAGTATTAATATATCTGCCGCTGGGCCAATTCCCTGTAGCAAACACTGAGCAACTCATTTATTCTTTCCCCTCTTTTTTTTTTTTGGTTTCGTCAAAAAATTTCTCTCCACTTTCAACACAATATCTATCTTTATCTTCTCTTCTCCTGTAGAGAGTTTATTCAAATGGAAGCCTACATTCTTCATCGTGTGTTTTTAGCCCAGCAGATTTAGCAGTTTAATCTATAGATAAATATCCCTGTATGCCCCGATCTGCTTTCCTGCGAGGGGAAATTTTCCATCTTTTCCACCATCTTCTATTTCTCCTGATTTATTAAGTATCCATGTATATATTTATTACATATTTTATACAACCAAGAATTAATATGAGCAAAGGTCAAGTAAGGAGGCACGTGGGAAGCAAACTCTTGCCTTAGGGATGTAGCTTCTATAACAGCCCACGAAAACAATCATATTTCCTATTTAAAAGAATTTTATTTACTAAAATTGTGTATTACAGTTTCTTATTCTCACATTCTGCAGACAAGTGAGAAATTTCCAAAAAAAAAAGCAGCAACCTAGAATATAGGTTACCTACACAAAGTGACTAATTGGCAAAGAATAACTTAAAACCATTGTGTGACGTTCAGTCATAAAAACAGATGTTACAGAGACTGAATATTCAATATAACATATAACATTGCTAATAGAGACCTCCCTCTTTCACACCAGCCCTCAACATTTGATCAGTGCTAATTTTATCTAATTGTTGCGGCCATTCATTAATTTTGTGCCTTGTTTCTGTATTTGTTTTTAACTAAAACTAAAAAATAAATAAACAACTAAATTCTTCTAAATTTTATTTAAGGCAAAAGCCCCGTAACCAACATTTTCAATATAAATATTTTCTGCTGTTTTTCTTCATTTAAAAACAAAATATTATTGAAGCAATCCAGGCTGTCAGTAACAGCTTAAATAAATTTGCTAATAATCCTGTAAATGACCCCGGTTAGAAGTTAACTGTTACAGGTTATGAGGCAGGGGGATTAAGCTCATGCCCTTAAGCTTAGCATAATACTTTAAAAGATAAACCTATTACTAAGAGGTATAAATGATTCTGGAAGAACTGGGTCTTTGTATTCAGACACTAAAGCTTCAAATGTATATTAAACTTCCATTAATAACGATGTTTTTCTTCTGTTATTAAAAATAATGCAGATGTTAGTAATGATGTTACATGTTTTTAAATGTATCTAACTTTTAGGGTAAATTAATAACTAATGAATGTCTACATTTATTTATATATATATTATAAATTATTTATTTAAATATAGGTATATATTTGTTCGGTGCTGCTGATTTTAATCGTGGGATGATAACATAGCACAGGTATGAGACCTGTTATCCTGAATGTTTGGGACCTAAAGTTTTCCGGATATCGGATCTTTCTGTAATTTGGACCTTGAGTCTATTAGAAAATAATTTAAACATGAAATAAACCCAATAGGCTGGTTTTGCTTCCAATAAGGATTAATTACATCTTAGTTGGGATCAAGTACAAGCTACTGTTTTATTATTACAGAGAAAAAGGAAACCATTTTGAAAAATTTGGATCATTTGATTATAATGGAGTCTATGGGAGACAGCCTTTCTGTAATTCGGACGTTTCTGGATAATGGGTTTCTGGATAACGGATAAGGGACAATATATTATTATTCGGGCTAAAAACATAAAATTTTGTTTATAATTCTTTACTTTCTCTTTGTTAATCCCATCTATAAATAGGTGCGTTTAGTGAGGCATAGGGATGGGCGAATTTGACCAGTTTAGTTTCGCCAAAAATTCGCCGCCGTCGAAATGTCACAGACGCCCATTAAAGTCTATGGCGGCAAAAAAATTTTGTTGTGCGGCTTTTCTTTTTTTTTTGACGCACGACACCATTCAAGTCTTATTTTTGCGGCGAAACAAGGTGAAGAAATTCACCAATCCCTAGTGAGGCATATAAATAATGACATGTTTAAACTTAAAAGGCAATCGTCTTCACATCCTCAGAGTATTTTTAATACATGTTAACATCTTTATTATAAACTTTTAATGGGACAATGGTTTGAATTTCTGGTTGCCCAAAAAAATGTTGTTAACTTTCAACAGTACTAAAAAAAAAATAGCAAGATGCACAATGTAGCTCAGTTGTAAGTAATGGCATTGATTCAAGACAAATAGAAGTAACATGTCTATTTAATCCCTATCCGTGTGGCTTTCAGATGACAATCAGGGGTATTAAATAGGGTGTCACTTCTTTGTAAGGCTCGAAAACTGCACTGAAGTCGATCTGTTCTGACAGCAATGGCAATTTCATGTTGGTCATGTCGGAACAGACCATTCCATTTCCATTCCGTTATGAATTCAGTGTAAATGGAATGGGCATGTTTGTGCTCAAATGATGCGGGGAGCTTGAAATGGGAAGTTGATCAGATCTATCGGGATTAACAATGTGAGATACCAGAGAGCAAAGCTTTCTATGACCTTATAATATTTGCACGGTATAAAAGCTTAAAGTCATAAACGTAGATCTCATTTCCAAAATAGGTTTAAAGAACACATTGGCTTGGTCAACTATATGGCATACGTACTTTCCTTTCTACACCCAGCCATAGGAAGAAAATATTTAGTCTACAAAAGGAGAATTCTAAGTACGACACACTCCAAATGATTCATGTCATGAGTTATCCGTAACTGATTTACCACCCTATAAAACACACTGTTTGCCCACCCAAACAGTTTCAACTACAGCTAGAACAGATTATTTCAATTTGTGAAATTCAGCAGCCGATAGCAAGATACTGTAGATAGAGCTATATATATATATAAAATAATAAATGTGGGCTGCACACCTCGATAAGTTGGAAGACATGGGTGAGCATGCAACATGCAAAAATAAATAGGGTGGGGCATATTTATCAAGGGTTGAATTCGAATTCAAAAAGACCAACCGAAATTATATGGAAGTTTTTTTTGTCTGAATGGGTCTGTTTTGCATCGAATCGATTAGTTTTCAATCAAATTAGAATCGTACGAATCGATGTAATAGCACATTCAAATCGAATGATTCAACGTTTTTCCCAAAAAAAAAACCTTAGATTTTTCAAAGTCCACCAATTGACTAAATAGGTTCTAGGAGGTCCCCCACAGACAGGTTTGGCAGGTTTTAGATGGCGAACAGTTGAAGTCGAATTTTTAAAGAGACAGTACATTTTAAATTTTGATTTTTGAATTTTTTTCAAATTTCGAATATTCCATAGTCGAAGTCCAAATAAATGAGCTCGAAATTTGAATTTTTTTTATTACAATTTTCACTTTGACCTTTGATAAATCTGATAATTCTGTGAGTGCCATCACTTTTTGACATTTAATATATATACATTTAATATATATACATATATAAATAAAATAAAATAAAAAAAAAAAAATATATATATATATATATATATATATATATATATATATATATATATATATCCAAAGGAAGATGTATTTATTGCGGTAAGAGGAACAGTGGGAGAATATTTTTCCTTGAAAGCCAAACACATTACCTAATTTGAAAGCAGGTCAGTGATTTGTTTACTCCATTACTACTAAAGCATCATACTGTATGCTTATTTTATACACATGTATAGTAGCATTACATTTCTGTTGTTGCACACGTACAGGCCTAAACACACACTCACACACACGCACAGGACTTGGTAATAAGTAAAGGGGACAATACAGGAGTTTTGTCCTGTAGCATAAGAAAAGATAAAAAGAAAACAAGCCACTGGTTTGGAATCAGTACTATACATCAGACCCGGACTGGCAATCTGTGGGTTCTGGCAAATGCCAGAGGGGCTGCTGTATGGTTCCATAGAAAGTTACCATATAGTGGGCTGGTAGGGGGATGTTTGGGCCTCTGTGTGCTTGGAATGACAGGGCCTATTTTGACTCCCAGTCCAGGCCTGATATACATACTGAGATACTGGAAAATGATTGTCAAGGTCATTTTGTGCCCAGGGGATCCTTCTAGGATTTAGGGCCTGTAGCAAACACTCCAAAATTCATGCAAAAACACACAAACATGCACACACACGTATACTGTATATGGAAGCACATACACACACACTTCCTCATTATTATCTCACTACACCACAATGTTTCATGTATTTAATTCCCTTTTTCATTGCATTCTTACAACTAGGCCCACATGACTGTGATTCTAAGCTCCATGGAGCAGGAACGTCTTTCCATTAGCCTTAACACATTATCTAGAAGGTAATTATTTATATACTATTAGGGGCACATTTACTAAGCTCGAGTGAAGGATTCGAAGTAAAAAAAACTTCAAATTTCGAAGGTTTTTCTTGGGTACTTCGACCATCGAATAGGCTACTTCGACCTTCGACTACGACTTCGATTCGAACTAAAAATCGTTCAACTATTCGACCATTCGATGGTCAAAGTACTGTCTCTTTAAAAAAAACTTTGACTACCTACTTCGGCACTTTAAACCTACCGAGCTACAATGTTAGCCTAAGGGAACCTTCCCCATAAGCTTTCTAAGCTTTATTTTGATCGAAGGAAAATCCTTCAATCGATGGATTAAAATCCTTTAAATCGATCGAACGATTTCTCCTTCGATCGTTCGATCGAAGTATTTGCGGTAAATCCTTCGACTTCGAATATCGAAGTCAAAGGATTTTACTTCGATGGTCCAATATCGAGGGTTAATTAACCCTCGATATTCGACCCTTAGTAAATGTGCCCCTTCGTGTATTGTTGATGTGCTGTTTTATTGCATAATTAAGCATTGCCTTTACTTGCATTAGCACAGAGGGCTTCTTCAGTCTCTAATCTAAGGAGCAGGCGCTACTCACACACAGTGGGAAACAATTTTAACCTGCAAAGTTCCATTACCATTCCTAGAGGAAGAAAGAGAGGAACAGACCCTGACATTCTTTATTCCAAGGTAAAATACTTCTTTTCCTACAGGATAACATCGGTCACATCTATTCATCAGAAAGTACCCTATAGTTACAGCTAAATACATGACTTGGAATGATTAACTTACTTCTCGCAGCAGCCAATATTGCTACCTACAGTATTACAGAAATGTACAACACACAAAGGACTCAGAGCATAATTGCTACAGATTTATCCCATTCATGTGGCTCACTTTAAGAGTTCCCCTGCTGCAGTTAAAGATACACACACAGTAAATTCTGCCGCACAACATAGTTTTACGCACGGCACCCTTTTCCGTGTCCTAGGTCAACATCCGTAATGGTCTTTGTGGACTTGTAAAGAAGGTACAGGTATGGGATCTGTTACCCGTAAACCCGTTATCCAGAAAGTTCTGCATTATGGAAAGGCCGTCTCCCATCAACTTAATGTTATCCAATTAATGCAAAATTTAAGATTTTTTTCCCTGTTGTAATTAAACAGAACCTTGTACATGATCCGAACTAAGATATTAATAATTGCTGCTTATTGGAAGCAAAAGCAACGTATAGGGTTTATTTCATGTTTATATGATTTTTTAGTAGACTTAAAGTGATACTGTCATTGAATTTTTTTTTTCTCCAAAATATGAATCTATATTAAATGTTAGCTATAGGTCACATTGATATTTTTTTGCTAAGCGTTCTGCTTTTTTAAGTATTTGTTACTTTGTTCATAAACCTGACTGTTTTGCCAACCTGACTGTCCCTTTTCAGTCTGTCAGTTAGAGTTTCTAATGTTAACCGGCACAAATATGGCAGCCCCCTGATAGAGAAACATGGGGGTAAGAAAGGTAATGTAAAAGTATCAGGCAAATACTTTTATAGCAAAATCATAAATAGCATTGAAAGACAACATTATGATGGCTATAAAAAAAAGGTTATTTTCCTGTGTCAGTATCTTTTTAAGGTATGAAGATCCAAATTCCGGCAAGATCCATTATCCGGAAAGCCCCAGTTCCTGAGCATTCTGTATAACAGGTCCCATACCTGTACAACGAAACTGCAACACTTCTAACGACAACCGGATCAAGTTTCACCGGGAATTCACTTTGAAATATACAAACCACGAAATTAGCGTTCGGTGGCGTTAACGGTATCGCCGGATCATAACGTGATCGATATATTATTCGCAGTTTGTGCTATTTAATAAAAGTCACCTCATTAAGGACAGAGATACAGAAAGGGATACTATTCGGATATTTTATCAGATGAAAAACAAAAAGTAACAAAAAGCTAATCCTTTTAGCTGGATACGTAGGAATTGTTTCAAACGTCTAAACTCTTTGTTTATTTTTCTATGGAAATCCTTTGTAGAGAACAACTGTAATTCCATAGAATCACCTATACACACAGCAACAACGACTTCACCCAACTCCGGGTGCCCAGGAACAGGCGTAGAGTAAGAGCAAACTGATGGAATATTGCATGCCTCTGTTCAATTTAAATAAGCAGGTACAAATGTATCAGAGCCTTTCACTGAGGCAAATGCAGCTGGGAAGTACAGTATATACAAAGAAAGAATGAAAAGCTTCCTATCAATTATTAAAACAAGACAGAGCCGATCACTGAGCGGACTCGCTTTCTGTGCTAAAATCAGATGAAATCAGATATTTCTGCCAAGGAAATTTTTTTTTACCTTCATTAGCAGGATGAGGAATCAGTTCCCCTGAGCAGCTGATTGAGATGGAGCAAAGCAGGAGGATGGAGAAGAGCTGACAATCCATGCTTGGAGTTGGAGTGCAGAAGGCAGTGGAAGGAGCATATCTCCACTAAGCATGCCACTGATGTGACTGCAGCTCTGATTGCTGAAGAAGTTACCATGCTCGCTGAGCAGCCTGATGTCAAGTTTGACACTGGAGACAAGGAGGAGTCTGCTGGTTGCCTGCTGCTCCACTTTCCCTGCTCCGCTGGGTCCTAAAAGCAGCCGACTTCCAGCAAGGACACCTGGGAGTGCCAACATGTCAGGCGACTGCCAGGGGGATCAAAGGCAATGAGGTTGTTTAACCTGCTTACGGTGTTGGAGGAAAAAAAAAAAAAAAAGGAAATGAAGTGCAGCTGCCATAGTGCAAGCACAGATTGAATTCATGTCTCAGGGGGGAAAGACATAGATTGCCTATTTACCCTTTAAAGCGGAGAGATCTCTTTAAGTTTCACTGGCATG